>BPTQ01000005.1:145647274-145978057 GCA_019973895.1 Chrysanthemum seticuspe | reverse complement strand
TCATTCCAGCATTTTGCCTTCAAGATACCTAAAAAGTGAAAAGGAACGATATTAAGTAATAACGGATACAAAAGTGATCAAATAAGGGCTTAAACGACCCCTCAAAAAGGTACATTTTAAAACCTTATCATGATTCGAAAAGAAAAAAAGTTATAGTTATTGATTGTAAAGTGTGAAGTTATAAGCACTATGTTTATGAGCTCATTATAGATTTAGTATCGAGAAGGCCACCTCGGTCATATTTGAAGAATGAAGTTGGTAATTGCGCCAACAGTTGAAGGAAAGGTAATGTGCCCATCATGATGTCCTCTAATCGCACATCTACCTGGTATATCATGATCCGGTTTCTTAGCTTTGAAACTTGAACTTTGGATGAACGGTAAGAGGTGATGACTTGGTTATAGATTTAGACTATTTGCTTGATTTTATTTTACACCAATTATATCCCATGTCTTATCCTACCCTTTAGTCATGAAGCGTGTCTAGGTGATGCAGCGAGCAATCTTTGGTTTCTTGGCCATGGATTTGGTCATGTATCATTGATTTTGTCCACTTCCGTGACATGTTAGTAATGACGACTCACCCTTAACCTTTGTCGTGTCTACCCATATTGCCTTAGATAATTGTTTACTCCTTAAATCTAGTGGTGGAGATTTGTGTAACCGCCAAGCTTATGATAGAATACATGCTATGACTGTTGCGTTGAGTGATCACCCCGAAATTGACACTTAGAATAGTTGAGAGGTTTGAGTGTTTTGTTCCCATTTCGTGAGGTGTTCGGCTTTGTTTAATTCTAGCATCAGGGATTTGTAAACTTATATTTTCCAGGTAATGGGAGATATCTTTTTAGGAATCTATCTAATAGGGTCTACTTGAGGGCAAGTAGAGTTCAAGTGGAGGGAAATTTGATAACATCAAATAGTCCTAAATATTAAGTGTCAATTTCCCCCTATAATGCTCGTATTATATATCATTTATATGTATTTACGCTTGTTTTCCTCTATATTTCACTTTTAGGTAAATTACGAGCATTGAAGCTAATGAGAAGCGGATTTGGAGAGTTTATTGAAGATATATGATAGTATGCCTATTTTGAAGTAATTACGGCGTAACTCTTCTCTCACATTACGCCGTAACAGAAGCGTGACTCAGAAAATAAACTCAACTGAAGATTACGGCGTAACTCCATCTTAGGATTACGCCGTAACTAATTAGGTCAAATGATGTTCCACGCCGCTGCAAGCTACGCCGTAACTCTTTCCACAAATACGGCGTAACCATGATTTATTGAAGATACGGCGTAACTCATTCCTGATGTTACGCCGTAACCAGCTTTTCCAGAGCAAAATACGAAGATATTGATGTTACGGCGTAACTCTCAACTTAAGTTATGCCGTAACCATATCTGGCCTATAAATACCGCCCAAAATTCTGCATTTCTCATCATTCACTCCACACACAAAAGCAGAGAACGTTGGTAGGAGGCTGAAGGCAGATCTAGAGGAGCATACGGAGCCGTCTCCAAGAGAGGAATCACTCCCTAACGATAAGCATTAGCAATTTATCATTTCTTTTACTTTCAATTCATGTATTTCATTATGTCAAACATTGAATCGATTGTTTCAGTTAATATGAGCGGCTAAGCACCTCTGGTGCTAGCCTAGTTATGATTCCTTAACTGTTTTGTTTATGTTTACATTGCTTCCGTATAATTGTTTCTAGTGTATACATGCATAGTTTGTTGGTAGCTACCCTTGTTTCGGTAGTTTTGAATGGCGGTAGTGCGTAGTTACTTAGGAGATATGACCAACTGACCTTAAGTAGGTAGACTGAGTGGGAAGGGTAAGAATTGACCAACTGACGACCCTTTTTCGCTTGTGCGATTTGACCAACTGATCACCTACCGTTTGGATGAACTTAAGAAGTTAGGGATGAGTGTTTAAGATGCTAGCGCCCGGACACTCATTGTTATGAATCTTGCATGTAGCGGAACTTAATGACTTGGCTTAGGGGACTAAAAACAACTGGACTTTCAAGGGTAGTAGCTTGATCCCCGGTGGAAACCTTTGCTAATAGGTTAGGACGAACTGACCAAATGATGTCCTAGCGACTTAAACCCCCACTTGAAGCAATTGGAAGTAATTAAACTTGAACTTAACATGATAGGATGAGTAACTAGGTTAGCACACTACTCCTCTATTGATCACAACCCTTGCCTTTATTTGCTTTCCTTATTTTCTTGCTTTATTAGTTAATTAATCATTTAAACCTATTAAAATCTGTGACACCTAGACTTAATTAGAATCCGCTCACATAGCTCTTGGAACGACCTCGGTTTTACCGAATACTACACTACACACGATCGGGTACACTGCCAGTTAGTGCATTAGGGTAGACCATAGGTATAACGAGACACTTATAAATATTGAAACCTGGTCAGTAAAACCTGCATCAACCATCAAGACATCTAAAACCATCACATAAATGCCTATCATATCAAACTAATAAACAATTATTAAACAAACTAAACTATTACATAATCACATATAAACAGTAACTCATACCCAATTCTCAATCGTTATAAATCTTAATAAGCATAACCAAATGAACAGTACCAAGGGTATAATAGAAACTCAAAGAAATACACTCAGGTGTGTGTGTTTGAATAAAGGAAGAAGAAAAAAATTAACAAAAATTTAATATAAACAAAATCTAATATAGATTTTGTGTTCCTCCCAGAGGAAATCTTTGAAAGTTTTTTGTGTCGTCGGTCGAGCATGGTGGAGGTTGAGTAGCCGTCAGTCGCGCACCTGGGTCGGAAAATAAAAAATACAAGTGGATCCCAAATTATTAGATAGTTATTGAAATGGTACTTTTTGTCATGCCACGTGTCCAATTTTTAAATGGGGTCGCGCAGTAGCATGGTCGCACATGACCAAATGGGGAATTTGAAAAATTCCTGACTTAGTTGTGGACCCATTTTGAGAAGTTGGCATATTTTTGGAATTATCTCTATATAAAATAGTAGTCAAAATAATTTATGAAGTAGCAAAACAGTTTATAAGGTGATAGCAAAGTATTTTATAAGATAGTAGCAAAATAGTGTATAAGGTAATAATAAAATGGTTTATAAGATGGTAGAAAAATAGGGAGTGTAATGGACGAAAATAGTCATTTCATATTGATATAAAATGATAGATATTTACAAATCAAATAAATCCCACAATCCAGGATAAACATACATTAAACCTACACAATACAACGAAGTTCATAGGAAAGTACTAACGCAAATCTGTCAAGGAATACAGTCCATGAATGCCACGACTTAGGTCTCACTACGTAAGGCCGAAAACTCTTCTCCTTCAACATTAGCATTACTTGTAACACCGTTTAGCTTCTGGCGAGTTTCTCCTAATCCTAACACAATTGCTTTCCCTTGAGCTCTTCCTCCATTCGGATTTTTCAGCTCTGGGCAATCACTCCTGAAGTGCCATGTTACTCTAAACTCAAATCATGTCACCTTGATGTTCTGGTTTGTCACGAGGGTAGTAACCTTGCAATCCTTGGCCTGGTGAACGACCTTCCTGCAGTTCCCACATTGAGTGGGGTAAGGTCTATTGTGGTGAAACCGACACTTGTTGCACTTGGGTAAAGTTTCAGTATATACCCTTTCTTGTTACTTGGCCCAGTAGCGTATGCCTTGACCACTTCACGTCGTTTGTTTCATTTCCGCCCAGAACTTCCTTCGTGATTACTTTCTCGTTTCCTCTTGTTGCCAACGCTCTTGGCTACCTTGGCTCCCTCACATATGACCCGATCCATCAAGTCACGAGCCATGCAGATTTTTGCCTCGTAGACAACAATAACATCAGCAACTCATTGGGCTACGAGTTGCTCAATGGCTGTAAACCTAGACCTTGTCTAGTTTTTGGCATGTTTCTTCAAAATCACAAAAGATAACAATAATGAGATTCCACAAGAATTAAAGATCATCACATGCATGGATAAAATCACGACACATATAGATAAGATCACGAAACGCATAGACAATATCACGACACATATAGATATAATATAAACAACCATGGCAAACATATCAACATCACAAGATAGCGTAATCATAGCCAACGTAATAGAATTAATAACTTGATACATCGTTTTACAAAACAAAAGAGTACAAGCGTCTTATTAATACTACTAGGCTACAACAATAAATGAAAGCTACAAATGATGTAAATCTACTGACTACTGCCAGGTCTTCCCAAATGCTCCTCTAAAGCTCTAACACGGGCCTCTAGGTCGATAATCCTCTCCCGTGCCGACGGCACCTCGTCCCTCGGCATATCCCTCTCCTACTGAGAACCTCATCAATGACATATATATCATTGACCTCCTGCTTTAGTCGGTCGTGTACAAGCACGACCTGCTCTCTGGTCTCGCGCAACGAAACCTCTAGACTTTCTACTGCCTGTTGGGCAGCTCTGACACCAGCCTGCAGTCCCTCAATATCCAACTCCATGGTCTATATCCTCTCTAGTGGAACTCGTTCAGATGATCCAGTGATCTGTCAATCTGGTCCTCGTGGTGTGCCATACGCGTCACTAGTATAGGTGTTGTTTGTTGTATGTGCTGCTCAGTAACAGACGAAGTGTATGCAGCCATAAAGCTCTCACCTGCCTCAATCCTGCGAGGAAAACCCTCCGTGTTACCCCACTCACGGAGCATAAGAGGTATAAAAGAAAGCTTATGAGTGACAAAAGCCCTTGTATGCGGTACAACAACCTTATCCGTAGCCTCAGATGTGGAGTCCGTAGGTGGTGGAGAGAAGAATCGGGCCCTCTTCCGAGGTGGTAAGGCAGCCTCGGCCACAGTGCCATGGGATGGTGATGATGGTGATGCTGATGATGATGATGTTGGGGATGATGATGGTGTCCCCTGAGTAGTATACATGGCGATGGCCGCTAGAGTGTCTGGGGATAGTGGGTGAGGTGGTCACACCGTCTTCCTCGGTGCGGTGACTGTTCCTGATCGATGGTGACGGGATAACGAAATTCCCCTAGTATGGGTGGTGGTGACAGGTGGTGCTGGTGTGGTATGAGCGGGTGAGGTGGTGATGCTGGTAGAGTCTGGGTAGGTGTGGTAGGAGCAGCCTGAGCCGGCAGCGGCTCATCCTCCTTAGTCAGATCCTCCTCGGAAGGATCCTCCTATGAGAGATCCTCTTCTGAGTACTCTCCTGGGTCGTGCTCAGCCTCCTGAGAATCCTCCTCGAAGGCCTCAGTCTTAACATCTGATCCTGACACGTAATCGGGTGATCTTGGTATGTAGTCGGGTGATGGTGGTACAAGTGCGGTGGCAGACGAGTCAGTGCCCTTGTCCTTAGAATCGGATAGGATGATAACATAGGGTATAGACACCTCTACGACATGTTTGGTATATATATAAATAAATTATATAAAGAAAGTAAAGACATATATAATGAATATGCGCGCAGAATGTTATAATGAAATGTCATGATGCAATGGTTATAGTCTAGAAGGATGATCATTTAGCGTTATTTTTCAAGAAAACATATATATTAATTGGTATGACCTTTGTGTTAAGTTAACCACCACCAAATGACTTAGTGGTAAGACACTGGGGGTGTTTGATTTCGACTTAATTGACTTAATATGAAAAAATCTGAATTAATTCATTCATATGAAAACTATTTGTTTGTGACTTAATACAGAAAGATGACTGGAAATATTAAGTAATAAAACTGATGTTGTCTACATTAAGTCATCTTTTAATTAAACATGACTTAATAAAAAAAATTAACAAACAAGCCCCGGTCCTAATGATGCAACCTATGTATGGACTCCATGTATACTTAACCAAGCAAACCTTAAGCACCTGAGAAATACATGCTAAAATGTCAATATTGGTGTGTCCATAGTTTTAAGTAAATGTAATTGTCAAAGTGCGGACCACAAGATTTCAGTATATGACCATTATAACAAATACAATGTCATAGAAAAAGTGTTACTATTCTTACTAAGCTCATGACCCCGAAGCCTTAACATGTTCTGTATGCATAAACACACATATATGTGTGTGCCCTTGTAGGTTTCTTGCCAAACACCCAATGTTTTCTAGATGATATGCATCCATTTAACCAGTTGGCGCGACCAACCTGGACGGGGATGTCAAGCCCAATAGATCTATTTACAACATTCACTTTTACAAATAATTAAAGGTTCATGATAAATGGGGACTTAACGGCAAATGTGGTAACTTAGGCAATCGGTAAATGTTTTATGCACTTGCGTCCGTATGTAAAAGTAAGCAATGTATTCTCACCCCAAGCAGTTAAAAATGAGTATAAATAAGAAAAATGGGGCTATGAAACTCACCTTGGGTAAGTAATGTGTAGGGAAAATGTAACGTGAGTTCAATGCCAAGGAATCCTAAAAGCGACCTGTATATAAGTCGTTTTAGGGAATATGCGAGATGTAGTAAATGCATATGAGTTTTATAAATTTTTATCACCCTTATATACTTGTAGTGATGTTTTATAAAGTTACCTAAGTCAAAAGTTTAATAAAAACGTATTAAACACATTTACGATTTCAAAACTTTAATATAAAAGTTTATTGATTTTAAACCCGTCTTATGAATAAGCGTATCTTTTTCGTTTCATCTCGTTTTTATCCTTTAAACTCTCTAAACGTAGGTGAATATGTCAGCTTTCATTATTTCAAGGCCTCGATTCGTGAAAATATGTTTTGGGTGTTGGTTTTGACAAATTCATAATTGGACCTGCTGTTACTATTTTCAGAAAATTTTCCAACTTCGTCGAGCTATATCTCACTCGTTTTCAATGAAATCAATTGGTTCAAAAGCTTAGGTCGAGATTTTTTTGAGTCTATTTTTAAAAATTTAAACCATTTGTATAAGTTATACACTAATAGTTCTAGAAAATTAAAAGAATACAAGGGTGTCAGGTCTGCCAAAATCCAGAAAACATAACCCAACTTGATTTGGTCATAGCTCCTTCATTACTTAAACTCACGACTTGATTCGACTTGCTAAATTTAATTTAGAGTCTTGACTCCAAAAATTTAAAAAGGGCTCAACATTCCAAACTACTCCTAAGATGGTGATTTTTACATTTGAAATCTTGAACTCAGTTTTGTGTCGGTTTTGCAACTGATTGCATATCACTTGTTAAAAATACCACGTCAACTTCAAAAATTATGAAATTCGACGGGGAACTACCTAAGACCTATATCTAAATGTGTGACAAATGGGTTTGCATAGAAAATTCCTAATGTGGTTTTCTATATAAAAAATGTCGACTAAATTTATGGACAACAACTAAGGTTTCTAACTTAACTTTAAATCCATTTTCAATACAACAAAGCATATATAGGTGATATAAAATGAAAATGAAATGATAAATAAGAATATAAATGGGTATAGAAATGAGTTATAAATGCTTACAAAGTGTTAGTGAATGAATGGTGATGAAATGAACATAAAATCAACCCAAGAACACTAATAAAACCCTAACTTCCAAGCACCAAACCCTAGCGTTAATTTAACCATTAAACCAATGTATAAACCAAGACTTACACCCATTTGTTTCTCCCCTTATTCTGTTGTGAAATTAAGAAGTGATATGAGTGAGTTTTGTCTTTGATTGTTTGTGAGAAAAGTAGTCACAAGCGAGGTTTACTTATAAGTGTAATTTAGGTAATGTTTGAATATGTTTTACGAGTCAAATGTTTGTGCTACTCCCAAATGGCTTAATATTTCATGTGGTACTTATATGGGGCATTAGTAAAGGGCTAGGGGACAAGATTTGTGGGTTGTCAAAGTGGTTAATTCAATGTGATAGCTAAATTGAGATAGTATAGGGTTCTGAAGCAAGAAAAGTGAGGTAATTGTATACCCCTTTATGTGGCCGGTTATGGGTATAGGAGGGAGGGTGGTATTTTGAATTTTTTTTATATATATGAGTGTATAAGTATGTATATATTACAAAGGTGGTGGATTGGGTAGGTTATTGCATGCATGCATGAGACTTAATGCAAAACGTATGCGTTTTATGTAAAACTTGTAAAACCAAATGTGTAGACTTATAAAAAATGCTTGTAAAAGTCCTGTAGTACATGTTTGATGTAGACTAAACTTATTCTAGTGTCGTTTTACGTTAAGTGTCATTTTTTGATTTACGCGATTTAACGTAACGATTATACGTCAAAGTAAATATTCAAGTATTCAAAGTAAATTGTTTGGAGTTTATGGTTGAGTAATGACCTGAAAAATATGAGTTATCACACTTTAACCACTGCAACCTTTTCTCATCTACTAAATCCATGAGTACCCTCATTTCAACCATTTGATCATCATCTGATGATACTTCTTCTTCATCCCAGCCATATACCTCAGCAACAAGACTTTTGTTTTTGACTGAAGGTGTTGGGGTAGGTTTTAAGGTTGAGGCTTTAAAAGTTAAAGGAGACATCTTGGCCTTAACTTTGTTGCACTTTGCCTCATAGTCTATTTGAATTTTAGGCTCAGTTTTGTTTGATGATGTTTGGGTGTAGGCGAGTAGTTTAGGTTGGAATCTATTTTGGTTTATGATGGTGTGGAGGTTTTGACATAACAATCTCTTGAAAAATGTCCAGTTTTACCACACTTGTAGCAGTCAGTTGTGTCTGAGGTTTTTGACCCACTGAACCTTAGAGAGTTCCTTTTAAAGAATCTCTTTGATTTTGCTAGAAGAGCCCCTTCATGGAACTCTTCAGCAAGATCCTCAAGGTATTCTTCACTACTTCTTGTGTCTTCTTCATCTTCAGGACTGTCTTGAAATTCCTATACAACATAGTTAGAGATAAAAGCAATTGATATGGGTTTAGTGGTCAGGGTCAGCTTTTTTTTCTTGTTAGTCTCATTGATTCGGTCAATGATTCTCTCTTCATATTTGAATTTTCCAAAGAGAGTGGCTAAGTCTAGACTATAGGTGGAAATTCAGGTCGGGTTCGGGTTGATAGGTTGGCGGGTCTGAAAACCTCAACCCGAACCTGACCCATTTAAATCATCAGGTCAGTTATGACAACCCTAACTTATTTACACGTAACCCGAACCTGACCCATTTAACCCGTATATATACTTGGGTTGACGGGTTAAATAGGTTACATGGTTGAATAGGTTAAACGTGTTTCGGGTTGACCCATTTAAACTCTTTATATACAAAAGTTGACACATTACACGAGTTAAACATGTGACTAGGATGATATATATACTAACTTACACCCCTCACTATGCTAGATTGAAAATACAAATCCCTGCGTATAAGTAAACAATGATACTAATGCAATTCCCGTAAATGGCTTCACTTTTGAGGCTAACAACTTTAACCAAACAAATGAATGTACATGAATTCTTAAACGGAAGAATTTTTTTGTTCATGTTCGTTCATTAAGTAATGAGGTTGTTCGTGTTGGTCTATGGTCGTTCATAGAAGATTAAACGAATACAAGTATGAACAAAAACAACAAATATACAAATTATTGTGTTTTGTGTGCTCATTTGTCTAAATGTACCAATTTTAGAAGTATATAATAAAAATATACGATATTCGACAATGATTAAATAAACGAGCGTATAATCAGGCGTTTACGAACGTAAATAAACTAACGAGACTTTTGTACATGTTCGTTCATTTATCTAAACGATGTAAAATCTTATTCTGTTCGTTTATTTTTAATATATAAGGGTCAATTTAGTCATAGCAGATGTATTAATTTTGTCTCACTTACCTTTATCCTAAAAATCAGATGAAAGTTTTGGCATATAAGAGCACTAGATACCATGACAAGGGTAAGTTACTCATTCGGGGCCCACGGGGTGTCACATCACTATAACAAACCTCCACAACTAACCCCCTCACTCACAACTAACCTCAATTTACTCATTTGAGGCCCACAATTTATAAAAACATTAAATATTTAAAAAAAAATTATACCCTCGCCGTGCAGACGACGAGGGTTGGGATGAAGAGCTATAACAGGAGGGCGGTGTCATGAAGAGTCATAACAAAGATGCCTAGTTAGCATGGCGAGGTATAAAAACTTTGACACCGGGTGCTCTTAATCCAACTGCACATCTAAACTATTTAAAGAAAAGAGTTGCAAAAAAGTTAAGATTTTATACAAATTGCTTGCATACAGAAAGAGAACAATGTAATATTATTGATTATGTTACATTATTCTCATACCATACCAAACAACATAATACGAGTCCTAACTCAGATGCCTTATCCGCTAGGTATATAGTATATTAATAGTCAAACAATCTTTCTTTTGACCAATGTGGGATGTAATAATCTAATAGGGTGTTTGTGTTTGATTACACGTTTGCAAAACATGGTTCTCAAAACCATAATTTGAAAAAGTTACTCCCTAGCTCCAGTTTGAAACCACGTTCTGAATTATTTTCATCAAATAATCACGTTTTTAAAGGTTTGCCAAACACCCCCTAAATACAAGAGAGAAAAACAATCCATAAAATGAATAACTTAGTTTGCGCATAGTTGGTGACAATTAAGCATTTTTCTAAAAAGTATTCCACAAAAACTAAAAAAAGTAGAGATCTTATTTAGTCGTTAATTTTTAACTTTTTTTTTCTTAAATGGTGAAAAGTTAGTTTTAAATTCTAACTATAAAATTAAAAAGAGTTGTTTACACTTCTCAACATTCTTATTTGCTCACTTTACAATAAAACCTCTAAAAATAATACTTAATAAATTAATAACTTCAATAAAACTAATAATTTGTCCACTCTCAACTTTGAATCAGTACAAATTTAGACTCTAATCGATAAAATAATAAGATAATAATTTTTTAGAAACTTCAATGTATATATAATGGTCCTAACGAAACTATAAATTAATAATTACTAAAAAATCCACGTATATTTAAAGGTCATAAGTAATTGAAACTTGTATAAATTAAATTAAAGCCATACGTAATTAGAATTTGTCCCAACAAAACTAACTTTTTACCAATTCAAAAACAATAACTTGACAAATTCAATTAATTTGTGAACGTGAATTCATAAAATGTTAATTGAAACTTGTTTTCTAATTTATATTTCATCTCTAACTAGTATATATTGTAACTAGTATATTGCACTTGAAAATTTAAAGGTTATACGTAACACTTTTTAAATTAATAAATTATTAATTTATCGATATAATAATATCTCACTAAATTAATAAAATATCTCGGTTCCAATACTATTAATTTATAGTGCTGTATTTACAGAACCCTTCGCATTTTTTCTAAAAGAACTACTCAGTATGATTTAAACACGTTTTCAATATTTTCACACTTTTCTAAAGATAAAAATCTTTTTCTATTTCTGAAAAAATCAAGATAGAAAATAAAAAAGAAAAATTCCACAACTAAATGAACCACATTTTCACTAAATACAGTATCTGAATGCCAGTTTGCTGATGTGGAATTAATCTGCAAAATACACATAGGTATTCTCTTTCTTTCAAATTATCAGTTTCTGAATACCAGTTTGTGAATTTGATATAATGTTTATATGTACACTAGGGGTTTGATAAAATGCTTGACCCAAAACCCACTTTTTATAAATTAAATAGAATTGGTTTTTAAGGGGATGTTTCGGATTGCTTATTTTCAAACTGCTTATCTCCTTAACAAGGAGCATGTTGGTACTTGATTCTTTCAAGTGCTTATTTACTCCAAAATAAGCAGTTTTACCCAAACACTCAAAATTGCTTATCTGCTCAAAATATAACCAATCTCAAATGCCCTCCAAGTTTATATCTCAGTTTCTCTAATTTGCATAGTGTAAAATATGTAATTGTTATTTTTTCAAATTTTTTACATTCATATGTTTATTGATTTCCAATGCAAGCAGTTGTTAAATACTTGCGTGACCTCACTTGCGATACTAATTGTCGATTCATAGTCAACCAAGCATTCATTAGTAAGGAAGACAGTATTTTATGCTGATTAATCTATTTAGTCATGGCTGGAAAGAATCGGGAAAATTCTGAAAGCTAAAGTAATATGAGTAATAGTATAGGCATCAAATAGTGAAACTTCAAAGAACGCATATCAATGATTGGTTCTTAGGTTTAAATTCAGTAAAATGTTATGTTCTATGTATTACTGGAACTTTGTGCTTACTTATCGGTTGGTCATTTTGCAGGGTAGTAGTTGAAGAACACCCTTGGGAGGCTTGAATTATGGTTCACAGAGAAGATAATTGGTTTAGTACTAGAAATAGATAGTAATCAAGATAGGATTTCGGCATGAGGACAGTTCAATAAGCTAAGGAAACAAGCAGCTTTCTTTCACTCATCGTTTGCTTAGACATCCCTTCATTCTGCAGACAACCCTCCATGTTTAGACAACATCTCATAGAAAAAAACATACAGTCCCTAACTATGTTCAAGTCACTTTAATAAACTCACAGTCAAGCACTGGTAGGTTTCAGTTGTTACAAAGGACTCCTGTTTCAGAACAGTTTTCAGTTGTTTCAAGCAAGCCTTGCGAGTTCATTTTATTTCTCCTTTACACCTCTTGTCCAATCCATTCCAACCAGTTTAATAAGATTCACTTTAGAATAAATGGCCTTCAAGAAACTTCCGAGACCACCACCACTTTGCCGTCCCCTTCCTCAGTTAACCACCACCAACCTCCTACCCCCACCGCCACCACCCGACACATCACTTATAGCTCCCCCAACACTGGCTCTCACCCCCTCCACCTCAGCTACTCAATCCCAACTCACTAATTTCATCAACATCCACCTCAAAAACAACCCTGCCCCTCATGACCTCCTTTACTTCCTCAAGAACCACCTCCACCATCATCCAAAGTTTGCTCACCTCGACCTCCACGTCTTCCGCCATGCCGCCACCCTCGACTCCTTCCGCCACGACCACTCCACTTATGAATGGATGGTCCGCACCCTTGCCATCACTCACCGCCTTGACTCCCTATCATCCCTCCTTGATTTCATTGTCTCCAACCCTTGCCCATGCTCTGACGGTATATTTTCTTGCTCTCGTACCGAACCCATATTCCGTTTTGCAATCAATTCGTTTTGTAACGTCGGTAGGTTTGATGATGCAGTACACGCGTTTGATAGTATGCGTAAACTGGTTGATGGGAAACCTAATGTAGCTATATACAATAATATGATTCATAGTTTTGTCAAGTATGATAAATTCGAAAAGGGTCTGGAGTTCTATGGGAGAATGATTAAGGATCGGGTTAAGCCTGATGTGGTCACTTTTAACATATTGATTAATGGGTATTTCCGCAGTTCGAAATTTGGGTTAGCCTTAGAGGTGTTTAAGGAAATGAGGGTTAAGGGTTGTGTTCCAAATGTGGTCACTTTTAATACTTTGATCAAGGGGTTCTTCAGAGAAAAGAAGTACAAAGAAGGAATAGGAATGGCATATGAGATGATTGAATTAGGGTGCGGCTTATCGAGTGTAACTTGTGACATTTTGGTTGATGGACTTATGATGGAGGGAAGGGTTTCAGAGGCTTGTGATATTGTGCTTGATTTTTCACGTAAAGGAGTTTTACCAACAAAGTTCGATTATTTTGACCTAATTGACAGGCTTTGTGATAAAGGGAATGTGGTTAAAGCAGGATTAATGGTAGATGAAATATGGGAGAAGGGAAATGCTCCAAGCCCAATCACGTGTACCATTTTAATTGAAGGTTTTAGAAGGTTTGGGAACACAGAAGCGGCACTTAAGTTGATGGATAAGATGCTTAAAGAAAGTATTGTTCCTGATAGTGTGACTTTTAACTGTCTTCTTGGTGATATGTGCAACTCAGGAAGAACCGTGGAGGCGAATACTCTGAGAATGCTGGCTTCTAAGAAAGGTGTGTGTATTGATGAAGTAACTTATAACATATTAGTATCTGGATATTCAAAGGAAGGAAAAAAGACAGAAGGGAAGGCCATAGTGGATGAGATGTTGGATAATGAGGTCATACCTGATATTTTTACTTATAATAGGCTGATGAAAAGGCTTGGTATTAATTGAAACTGTACTTCTGCAACAAAACAGTTTTTTATTAAAGCAGACGCTTATTCTTTGTGTTTTGACCCGTGGGAGAAGCACCTTGAGATTAACCTCCGCTGATAACTAAATTGATGTATGTAATACTTATCAAAAGTGCGGATTGGGCTTTGTTTATGTTAGATGGGAGTTCAAGAATGAAAATATATGATCCACTTGTGTGATCTTGCGACAACAAGAGTTTCCTACATGAGCAAGTAATTAAGTGAAAGTTTGAAAAGTGTCGCAGATGGTAAGTGGACTGCAATGGTGTTGCGATAAATCTTTTTATGAATGGAAGTCTTACAAGGTTCAGCAGGACGATTTGAGCAGCTACTCTTGTTCTGGCTTATGTATGGGTATTTTCTTGACTCAATATACTGTTTGAATACATCACACACTTTGATTCTATGTTGTACACCCCTGTTTCTTTTCACGTCATTCCAAACTGAAAAGATCTATGACATCTAGTTTGTTTGTTTTGCTTGCTTTTGTATGGTTGGTTAGTTCTCAAATTCTTAGTTCAAGCACTGCCTATGAATTTGTATCCATGTTGAGTGGTTACATGAACTTGCAGCATGTATCTAAGCTTTATTTACAGAAACTGTGTCCTTCACAAGATTGCGTTGTTAATTTAAGGGTTCAGTTACCATCTCTTGCATTTATGGACATATCGTGTGTTAATCATGTAAAATTAAACCAGCAATTTTCATATATTGTTTCCTGCAATAACTTGTGATTTGTGTGGTTTCTGATTATAATATCTCCCTCTTTCGCATACAAATATCAGGTTTTGTCTCCAATGACCAAGTTGTACTCGAAGAATCAAAATTTTGAACACCATCATGAGGAGCTATATATATCTCCTAAAATAATGGATGCATGCCCATTATAATTGTCATCAAAATGGCTAGCAGTAAAGCAACATTGATTGTGACTTGCACTTTTAATATCGATGGTATGTTCTTTTCTGCTTACTTTTGTTTATGCCCCTGCATATTTATGCATATACATACTTATGTGAAACTGGATGCTTGAAAAAGATGTTTGTTTAATATAAATGGATGGTTATGGTATTTGGGTGATAGGCTAGTGAGATTAATGAAGAAATGATAATATTCTCCAGGTTATATAATGCTCCATTTGTTCTTGAAAGAGTTTTTGTTTGACTTGTCAGTTTGTGAGGGAAGCTTGATGACAACATTGAGCTTCCAAAAGGTGCTATAAAAATGAATATCTTGGTGTTAGGTTTTTGATAAAATAGGCTAGGGGTGAGCATCGGTACCGGACCGGACCGACCAAGACTGAGACCGAATTAGTCCAAAAGCCGAGACCGAGGACCGGACCGTATGTGGTCGGTCCGGTCTAACAAGGCAAAATAGTCGGTTTGTGGTCCGGACCGGACCGACCAAGACCGATACCGAATTAGCCTAAAAGCCAAGACCAATGACCGGACTGAATGTGGTCGGTCCGATCCGGTCCGGTCTCGGTCGGTCCGGTCCGTTCGGGTGGTTTGCTCGGCCATAAAATAGGCATATCAGTTCTTACTTTCAACCGTAATAGATATGACCTCCAACTCAACAGCATTTTTTATTTTTATTTTTCTCTCGGTTGGTTATTGGGGTTAGAGGGTATGATCCTATAACCATTTAAGCTACATTGACAGTTGCAAATGCTTGTCTAGACAGTTTTATGAGCTTTTTTTACTACCAGTTATATGGCCTTTCACTTATGACGCAATATGAGAATCCTGTTTGCTAAATCGATACTCGTGAATGCTTAATTATGTAATTTGCTGTTGATGATGGGATGATCCAAATGACATACAAATGGGAAAAGAATTTCAAGATCTGTTTGGGACTGTATTTAAATTTGATCTGCAGTCACAAGTCAAATGGATTGTATCACATTGACGTTGTGCATTGAAATCTGTATATGATCTTATTCACAAGGAACTCTTTTATTATCAAGATCTTTTTTCTCAAAATTAAATGGATACAAATGAAAACAGTGATAGAAGCTTGACAATGGTATTGAGAAATGTCTCTGGTTTGCATATGGCATTAAATGAATAACCCTCAGATTTAAAAAATGTTGAGTGAAAATATCAAGCTTTTGAGGGAAGCTTGACCATGGTATTGAGATATAGTAGAGGTACTAATAAAATGAAGATCTTGGTGTTAGGTTTGTAAATAATGATATCTCTTAATCTTGAAATGTGAAGAGTAACCTCAAAAGTCAAAAGACATTCTCTTTTTTCTTTCGAGACATTATATGTTCAGGTAGAACTATTTAGGTTACTGCAATGCTTTACTAGACTAATTCTTATGAGTTTGTTTGACTACAAGTTAAATGGCTTTCAACTTATGGCAAAGTATGAGATTATGTATGCTAAAATGGTAGCGGAGAGGGTGTAAATATGCAGTATGTTGTTAATGATCTTATGATCCAAAAGACGTGCAAATGGGATAAGAACTTCAAGATCTGTATGGAACTAATTGGTATTTTGGTCACTTCTACGTGTTGCAGTAGAAGTTGTATACGATCTTAGTTGAGATGCCCCTTTATATTACCGTATTACTATTCCCTCAAAATTGTACGGATACAATTGAAGCCAGCTGTAATGTTATCCAACATGCATCCTATGCAACTTATACCGGAAAAGATACTGCATATTATTTAAATGACTATATCAAAGTTATGTTTCTTGATATATTTTGTGCATGTGGGTGTGAAGGTTCTATTCTGATGTTCTGACTCTTTTGGTGTTTTAAGTTGATGTTACAGATGTAGTCGACATGTGATTGGCTCTAGTGAGTCTAATTTGTGGTTCCACCTAAACTTAATGTTTTGGCTTTTGTTGAAGTTGGAGCATTTAGAGATCGCAAGCAAAGTAAGATCCGTGTCGAACTTCAAGATGCCGTGATAGTGATTTTCTAGCTTTTAGAAAGTGAGTTGGGTTTTCTATTGGTTCTCAGAGATCTCAAGTAAGGGGAAACAAGTAAGATGACAAGTGGGGTTCAAAGTTCAAGTTGGGTTTCAATTCCGTTCTTTGTGTTTTGTTTCAGAAAGGTCTTAATCGCAGTTTGATTTGTAATCGAATCAATATTCGAGTTTTTAGGATCTGCTAAACCTCCACCAATATAATGTTCTCTTTTGTAACAAATTCTCAGTGTCCATCATTGGGCAAAATCTCAAATTCTCAGTGTTCATCATTTGGCAAAGATCAAACAACAAACTATTGTTCACCTCAGATTATTCATAAATTGTAGAAAGTTGTAGAAGATAAATTACTCACAATACCAATTGTTTGGGTAAATTTGAAACACGGACTTTGAATATATACGATTTTCCTGATGACCTTAATTAGAAAAGAAAATTAAAATGTACGAAAAGTTTATAACCTGAAAAAACCAAACCAAATAATTTGGCACAACGTCAATATGTTGAATACGGAATAACAAAAATTGTATTACAGTGAAATCTTTATTTTAGTTATGTCAAGGAGACTTGAGATCAAAAGTGAAAAAATTTTAAAAATTAGAATGGTAAGGAAAATAACTATAATAACATATTAGAGACGCATACACTAGAATTAGATGCATTTTTAATATTTTAGATGCATCAGAATATACTTTAACCTAAAAATTAGATGTATTTATACTATTTATAAAACATTTAGCACCCTCTCTCTTCCAATTTTTTAAGATTTTTATATATAAATTTTAAGCAAATACAATTAGTTAAGCTATATGTACAATTAATTTATGCATAAATAATTACATATATTGATTGGTCAACATTTGTAATTAGTGTCATTTATAAAATACTCATTTAATAAAAGGTATAATTAATAAAACACAATGTACAAAGTACAAACCAAGGTTGTCAGGATCGGGATCCTACCTAGGATCGTTTTTGGCTTTGCAAGATCGTGATCGTAGGATCGGATCGGGATCGTAAGATCCTATGAAAATGTGTATATTTTTGTATAGGGGCTATAGTTCTGTATATATATCTCGGCATAAGTCTACACTTAGTCAATTTGTATACTATATAACGTTAAAAAATAAAAAGAAGGCCCATACTTTAAAGTTTACTTCGTGGTGAATAATAAATAAACCAGTTTTAAGTTTTTTGTTTATCCTGTTTGAAATGTACATACGCAAGACTTAATATAAATTAATTAATCATATGTGTGTTGGTAAAAATAGCATGTAGTTGTCGTGAAAATATTGTTAGTCATTATCGTAATAATTTTGTACTTAATTTAGCCAATGCTAACACTAATTTCTTACAATGCGCATCTGTCACTTTAAACCGAATGGTCATTTGTAAAAAACAATGAATTAGTGATTGTGATTGGGCTTTTTGGATCAAACATGGGGCTTAAATGCTTCACATAGAAGAAAAAAGTCCAAAAAAATGGGTTAGCAACAGGATCGGATCGTAAACGATCCTACGATCCTACGATCCGATCCTACGATCCTGAACGATCCTACCTGATTTACGATCCCATTACGATCCTGATCGTTTTTTAAGTGTAGGATCGTAGGATCGTGCGATCCTACGATCAGGATCGCGATCCTGACAACCTTGGTACAAACTATTTGAAGCACAAATACAACTAAAAAAACACTATTCAATACATATAGTTAATACACTATTTAATTCATCCATTCACCAAAATATACAATCATTTAACCACAATGTACAATCTAATCAAGCTGCTAAACCAATCACTTAAAGTTAAAGCCATTAGGCTGCCCGCAGTGGTCGGTCGACCGGTTCTGTCGTCGCTGCACCGACCGAGTCGCCGCCATTGTAGCATGAGGGTCGAACTGGGTCGGTCGGCTCCAAAATTGACGAAGGGTGATTGTGCTGAAAGAAAGAATCAAGATTTTGTTGTGGTAGCTTCGATTAACAAGAGATGAAATTATTTCCGCTGTCTTAACTAAGGTTATTGTTATTTGTAAACTAATTGTTAAATAAAAGTATAGCCGCATAACATCACATTGTCAGTAAATATAGTCACAGGGTACTCGTCGCCGCATCGCGCGGGTACCCTGCTAGTATACATATATTATAAATGCATTTCATTAAGTTAGACAAATTCTATAGATTTTTTCGTCATTTACGAGTCAAATTTGTTGCTAGTACCACTTTGCATTGTTTTCACTTCAAAAGCACTTCCAAAACTAATTGTGATGCATCTAAATGAATAGAGATGCATTTAATTCAAGTGGATGCATCTCAAATATGTAGTTATAATTAATTTTCATCATTTATATTTTAATTTTTCTTCTTACTAGATCCCTACCTCTGTCAAGGAACTGTCAACTAATAAAATGTGGGCTAAAATTACATGTGAAAAACGTTTTAAATATATAGGTCATATCGAGTTGACTCGATAACCTGATAAGAAAAATAATACAACCCTAATCCGACTCTGTAACAATATTGGGTTATCAAGTTTGAGCCAAACTAACCTGATAAGATTTTTCAACCCGATTCAATAATTCAATAAAAGCTTTTATAAAAAGTTTTTACTAAAAAGTGCAATTTATTTTTTTTTTAATTTTTTTTCCTATAGCTTGGTAAAACTCAATTATGGGCATAATTTCAAACCTCTGTCTTTATTTTTTTAAACCTTTTGAGTAGATTTTAGGTTTTGATGCAAGGAGGTTTATTTTTTATTATTTTTTTCATATAAAAGTCATTTTCAAGTTTAGCATTGGTGATGCTTTTACTCGTTAACCGTTCAAATTTTGCCTCAAAGTTGTACATTAAACTTTAGGAATATGTCACCTAATGTATACAAGTTTAATGAGTGTTCTAATTAGGTCACTCAAACGTTATATCAACAAATAAAAGTATCAAAGTTTTAAAATTGTTCTATTTTTATAAAAAATGTTTAAAATAACTATGGTTAAAATATCTATATATGCACATCAAGTTGTATCATAATGAAAGAAACACTCATCACCTGAATATAAGCAACAATTAACTTTATGTACAACTAAATGCAATTCCGAAATAATAATTAAGTTTGAAAAGTTAATTATTCAGTCTGCTCTAACATCAAAATTTCACAACAACAAAATATGTAATACAATTGAAAAAGTTACTTGTTTTTATAATCAAATTGAGTTCGAGTCACTAAATTGAAACAAATATCATAACTTAGTTACTCTAAATTTTTTATTCACCAAATTACTTTTGATTTATCGGGTAAGGATTCAGTAAGAAGAAAACTTAAAATGAGAAGAAAGAGAAATAACTATAACGTGTATTTGAAATGCATCGACTTGAATTAGATGCATTACAAAAACTTTCTATTTTCTTTACTTTCCTCTTCCATTTCAACTCGAGAACTCAACGAAAAAGAGCAAGTACAAAGACAACAAAACCAAGTTAAGATATTATCTCAAAGTGTTCACAAATTACATCCTACTCAAGACAAGCCCTGTTCTGTTCTCCCCCAACCAACAAATCCTATCTTCAAACTCATTCTCACTTTCTAACAAAAACCCCCAAAATCCCATGGCCAAAACCAAATAATACCACCATCAAATAATAAATCAGATTAATGGCCTCAATATCCACATGCTTAACAATAACACCTTCTAAATCACACCCCCAACCCCCTTCATTAAGCCACTACTCTATTAGACCACATATTTATAATTCATTTCATAGGTCATTTTTTAAACACAATGTTAATAGTCATAGTAGTAATATAAGAACCTTTGTGTGTAGGGCTAGTTTTAATAATGCTCCCTTATCAGCTGAAGGAGGAGGAGGAGGGTTGAGGCCAGGGAGGATTATAGAGAGTGATAAGCTGTCTGCGGATGTGCGAAAACGCGCAATGGACGCGGTTGATAAGTGTGGTAGGAGAGCTACTGTTGGTGATGTGGCCAGTAAAGCTGGTATTAAGTTGACTGAGGCGCAAAGAGCTTTGCAGGCTATTGCTGCTGATACTAATGGCTTTTTGGAGGTAGTTTTATATTTGTTGTCAGGTTTTGATTTAGTAGATAAGTGGTTTGGTTATGGCTATTTTTAACTAGTTGTTTATTAGAGATTCTAAATTGAATGTATGGTTACATAGTGACATACTGACACTCGGGATACAGTTAGCTAGGTGTATGAACACTAGAAGCAAAGTGTAGAACCAAGGGGAAGCTGATATTGTGAAGAGACTTTAGTTAGGAAAATATGATGTCGGTTTATCGCATCATTTTGACCCATCAGATTTAGTCCACCCTTAGTAGCAACTTTAGACGGAGAAAGAAAAGGGTTTCCCTGATAAAACAGTTTTTACATTGTTATAAGGTGACCCGAACTTGATGGGCTTGAATTGTGTTTTGAGCCGAGGTTGTCTATTTCTAAGCGAGGTCTTTTGACATATAGGCTTCTCTTGGCTCGACACTTTGGTTTTCCTGGACCAAACGAGACTTGTTGATCGTTAATCTTAGATTTTAAATTGAATGATTGTCAATATAATTGTCTAAAGTGAATTCTTAAAGAATAGAAGAGAGAAATAGGATACCCTAATGGGAGAAAATTTGTAGCCATTCCTCCCGGTAGTTGTTTATGATCCATTCTTAAATTTCAGTTATCCCGATATCCCCCCCCCCCCCCCCCCTCCCCCGCGTGCGCGCGCAATAAGTAGGTTAGTGGGTATACTAGTAATAAATTATTAGTTTTAGAATTAAAAACACATATATGTGAACTATCTCTTATTCAATTCCGTGAGGGATCATGGAAATGTTGCAAATTTATACAGTCATCCAAATGAGATGTGTAACCTCTTTTGGTGTATCAAAAGGGTTGTTAGTTTCATGATCATTATCATTTTTGGGTTTCAAATGTGCACTTGCTCTCCATAGTGGAATAATGTCATTATGTTTATTCTTTTAACATGCTTATTGAGGTTTCTGATGTGGTGAGTGCAATCATTTACATGATTATTTCAACAGGTTTCAGATGAAGGTGATGTTCTTTATGTGTTTCCAAAAGACTATCGTTCAAAGCTTGCAGCCAAGTCACTTAGGATCAAAACAGAACCTTATCTTGAGAAGGCAAAGGTATATAATACTGTATAATCTCTTTATATGGTCTATGATATTGAGTAATCACCGTGATGCGCAAATCTTACACTTCCCCCCAAATGTGATTTTACAGTCCGCCGGTGAATACTTGATCAGGGTTACTTTCGGAACAGCATTAATCGCTTCCATTGTTATTGTTTATACAACAATCATTGCTATTCTCACAAGTAGCAGGTAATTGGTTCTTGCCTTCTGTAATTGCTAGTTCTAATTTATTATCATTTGTTTTCGATTCAGGCGTTTAATATATTACTGATAATGACAGTGAAGAAGATAATCGAGGAAGACGCAGAGGAAGATCTTTTGATTCAGGATTCTCTTTCTATCTTAGTCCATCTGATTTGTTTTGGTAATGTTCGTTTACGGTTTTTTTCTGTAATTTCTGTCTTGTCAGTTACTTGCCATGCAATGCATCTTCTGAATCTTAAACCATCATAGAACTCATCTATATTTTGAAATGGGAACATAGTAAGCCTTATGAGCTTGTTTAATTCCATGTCCATCTCAATTAATCAAGTTTAGAAATGATATCTTCATTTCCATTTTGCATAAACTTACATCTTATTTATCGATAGTTAAGATGCAGGGGCGGAGCCAGAAAGTTATGGTCGAGGGGGCAAACTTTGATAATTTTTAGAAACTACACTACAAATCGGTTCGTTAAATGGGCACACTACAAAAATAGCCAGAAATTTAAAAAATTTACACAACAGTTTTTCGCTAGGGGGGCACTTGCCCACCCTGCCCCTCTCCTGTCTCCGCCCCTGTTAAGATGTGACTTTTATCATTTATATAGTCAGTTGCCATCTTTATGTAGGATACGATTGACTTGATATGTTGGAATTAAACTATCACTGCAATAATTTTCATTTTGCTTAGCATCATCTTATTCAGCTCCCGTGGACATGTTTTTTCTCTACTCATTGAACTTCGCGTATAGGTATTGGGATCCATATTACTATAGGAGACGGCGGGTACGGAAAGAAGGCAATGGGATGAATTTCATTGAATCTGTAAGCCAAAAATAGCAACTTTGGATTTCATCTTAATCATTTATTGCAGTGGAAAATGAACTAGTACAATTTATCTATCTTTTGTAGGTATTTTCATTTGTGTTTGGTGATGGCGATCCAAATGAAGGTATTGAAGAAGAGAGGTGGAAGTTGGTAATATTTGAGCACTAGTTTAGTGGTCCGTTACTTTTAATGTTTTGTCTTGCTATGTGTAAATCTTGGTTTTCTATTGCACTATAAGGTTCATTCCTTTTCTTTCATTTGTATCTGTGATTACAAGTGTATACTTTTGCTATTGCAGATTGGTCAGTACATTGCATCAAATGGTGGCGTTGTTACAGCAGAGGAACTTGCTCCTTATCTTGATGTAGAAAGTGCAGAAAAGACGGTACAACGACCTTTATTTTGATATGAATAATATCAAGCAGCATAGTAATATAGTAGGAGGAACCTTTATCTAAAAAATGAAAAACTTACAATTCTGAAGAAGGAATCAGTAATTACGTGTGATACTAAATATTTTCTTCTAGGGGACTATTTTAAACTATAAAACAGTGTAGGGTCCACATTCTATTGAGGAGCTGTGTCCTCAATTAGTGATCAAGTCTCACATAGAAGCCTACCAAATATCAAATCATATGTATGATGCACGAAAAAGTGAATACAGAAATTCGAGTCTGTTTACATTTTGTGAGGATCATTTAGAACACTCTTTGGACTGTGCTGTTCTTGACTTCGTATATTTGACATTTTTTATTTACTTTGAAGAGTTTATGCCACTTATAATTGTGCTTGGAAGAATATTGTCAAGCTAGGTTTGTGATAGAGGAGTGGTTATATCATGTATGTAAAGTTAAGCTTTTGCCTTTTAATCAAATTCGTTATTATATAATATGTAAAAAGGTTCCTTCCTACTATTTTGCAACAAAATGTTTGTGTCATCTTTTTTGACTTATTTCTGTATTGCACTGCAAGTAATCTTACTACATGTTCTTAACCACTCGAGTTTTCTTTTACTACAGGATGACGATTCATACATATTGCCTGTTCTTCTGCGTTTTGATGGTGAACCACAAGTGGATGAAGAGGTATGTTACTAGATAAATGATCACTATGTAGTCTGCACATTAAAGAGTCATTAAACAGAAATTTAGAATTGTTTTTGACGTTTATATTTTAAATGGTTCGAATTGGATTACATTTATATCTGTAATAGGCCAAACGTTTGAGTGGGTCAAACAGGTGTGAACTGGGAAATCACCCAAGTTGGAATTTTGTTGCAAGGACATAATTTTGTTAACCTGACCCCGTCATGCTAAAAGATAGCCTCTTGTGATATGTGACCCAATTCGCCCGACTTGCCCATTTTGCCACCTCTAATAAACACAGTATCTATTTCCAGCAGTCTCATTCGTCTATTGATTTATATCAGTAAAATTTGCAGATGTATCTTTCTTCTTTATCTAAATCTCACATGTCTGTTCAGGGGAACATCCTGTATCGGTTTCCATCACTTCAACGTACAGCTGCAAAAACAAGTGGTAGGAAGGAATACGTGGGAAGAAGATTTAGTGAATGGGTGGGAGGAGTTGATAAGTTCTTCAGGGAAAATAAATGGGATTTCAGGTCTTGTTACTTTTTTAATCCCTTCTATATTTTATAGAGATGGCATGGTTGGCAAGTTGGTAACTTTTTGTTAAGCTTATCATCTGTCCAAATTTAGTTGCAAAAAAGTATAATATTACATTAGAAGGTTTTTTTTTTTTTTTTTTTTTTTTTTTTTTTTTTTTTTTTTTTTGGCATCAACATGTAGTATGGAAGACTTTTGACCCATATGACCTTTTAACCTGCTTATTTGTAAACCCTTTTTCTGTTGTTTTACCCTGTTAACCAACCCATTTGTAAGTAAGTGGGTTGATATTGTCACCTCTATTTCTTACCTATTTTGTTTCCATCGGGCTTTCTAACATGTATTGGTGCTCACAATGCAGTAAAATCAGCAACATGGAGAGGGCCATGGTTGGTGGGCTGGGCGCGCTCAATCTCTTTGGGGTGATTGTTCTTGGAACCATGTTAAAGTGCGTTTGTTATTAATATATTGCTACCAATCTGTGATATATACATCTTTACATCTCTGACTTCTTATTCACGGTTGTATTTGAAGGAATATGACCGTCTCACCAAGTGGATTCATTTCATTTGTATCAGAAATATTTCCTCTTCTCCAGGTGGGTACCATATATCACTGATGCATCAGTTTGTTACTTAAACTAGAGGGGCTATCTTAACTATATAAACTTGTTAATTTGGATCATGTTTTATTGTTAATGGGTCAAATGGGTAAAATAATTGTATTAGCTAGAATGGGTGTTAAATTACATGGTTTTGTGATAGATGATCAGATGTGAAACTCCATATTAAGTTATTATTTTTTGATGAAATCTATGAAATAGACAAAAGTGTTGGCATGTCCAAACCCGCTTGTCAAATTATTCTACCTTTTTTAGGCCTGTTACTGTATGGCTGTATCCACCCCCATTTTGCAACCTATATAAATATACTGGCTTTCTGTTTTCTGCTGCCCCATGCGTAGCAAATCTATATCGCCTTCGTGAAAGTTAACTATCATGTTTTAGGTTATGGTTGTCAAGGTGTCACGTACTCGTACATCAGCAACTCCATTATCATAGCAAATTACTATTTTCTTGTTACTTGGTATTTGTCATCGTTGGAACCTTTTACTGTCTAAAAGTATCTTAAGTTTTGTAGTTCTAAAGGATCAACGTTCACTGATTCTTGAAACTTTCCTATTGATGTACTGCAAATTCTTCAATTGGATATACATTATTAACATGATGAACTACAACCAGATTTATGCAGCCTCTTTTTTTGCCATTCCTTTGGTACGATGGTTCATTACTCAAAAAACAAACGCTGAAATAGACAAAAGGAATCGAGCTAGAGAGCAACGTGCACGAGCACTTGAACTGCCAGATGTCTCCCTCAGACGAAAGGTATGTATGAAAGATTTCTTCTGTGTGTTGACTTTATATGACCAAAATCTTCATAATCATGTCATTTCTCTAGTCCGTAGTCACGCAAAGATTGGAGCCCATTTACTGGTAAATTGGTCTATTTGACTCTGTAAAAAGTCAGATGGGTCATATCAACAATTAAGCTAATAGGGGATTGGGTCAAATGCGCTGAAAGTCCCCCAAAATCTGTTTTTACTTTTGTTTTTGTATAGTTAACACGTTAATCTTTTGCCGATTAAGATATACCAAAGTGACCAAAAAAGTGTTTGCGTGTCAATCTAACCCGGCCCTACCTGGCCATTTGTTACCCTTACTATAAATTGACCCATTTTGATATGTTACCCAACCCGCTAGGTGAGCACGGTTCTGCTTGGGTCGGTTTCTGGCTAAAATTGAAACCAAACCTAAATATTCGGTTTTTACAAAATCAAAAAGCGAAACCAATCGGTTTTCGTCGGTTCGGTTTTTATTGGTTTCGGTTTGGTTTTTCAGTTACTTAGGTTTTAAACCGTCTATATTTGAGTTTGGCCAATTCGAACCAACAAACTTGCTCGCCTCTCCGAAATTTCTACAAATATGACATACCCAAATATAGATGAAACACACACACGATCACGTCAAACACGCATTGTATAATCATTGTCGAATATGTATTGATATATTGTCAATTAAACCCACATACATGTTAAGCACGGACATAAACTTTAAGACAAATATATTTATCAGATATATAAGTATCATATAACAAAATCGGTTGTGGTTATTATGGTTCGGTTTTTGGACAAAAAACAAAACTGAGCCGCAATTTTCGGTTTTTGAAAAAGTATAAACTGAAGTACTGAACCATCGGTTTTTAGTTTCAGTTGGTTTTCTCGGTTCGGTTCTTTTTGGTTTTCTGTTCGCAATGCTAGTTTCTACTCAGCAATATTGTTTTTCTGGTTTGTATATCAGTTGATTCAACTGTTTTTGCATTTCCTTTATCATTAGTAACTTGATTCCTGTTTAATGTATACAGATTCTGAGTGCCCGGGACTTGTCTCAGAGGACTGAGATTCGTCAGGATCAGATCGTGTACACCACCGAAAGAGACATATTCGAGCAAGACTATGACACACAGGAATGGGATCGGAGATTCAAAGAGATCGAAAAGTCTGATTAATAGATGATTGTTAATACACGTTATGATTATTGTTCAGAAATATTAATACAGAAGAATAGAGGGTGTATACTATTATTATTTGTTGAACGGCAAACAAACACACCCTACTCTCTACATATTTGTATCTAACCGCTCTAACACTCAACCAAAGAGGCGCCTTGTTAGCACCTTTCGTATACCGCCAGGCAAAATGCATGCTAGAGGCGCGGTGCGTTGTATTATTTGAAGCTCGTAGATGGTCTTTATAGAACTTTACAATGGTAATTTACACGTTTACACGGAAATCCGTGTGGTTATTGGCTTATTGCCAGATGTTAGGACTAAACATATGGCCTTTAGTATCCTCCCCTTACATTACAATAATTTGCGCGTATGTCTTTAACGATCTATTTTAGATTGCAACAGCATCCTTTTTTTTGTTTTGTTTTTTTTGTTTTTTTTTCATCTTTGCATCATTCTTGCTAATTTGCTTATAGAAATCTACTAGCAAACGCAACATAATTTAAATTCAATGGTGCTTAAAACAGGAGTTCTACTTTTCTTTAAGGCAGCACAACAACAACAACAAACGCAATTCCGCCGGGCAGGGTATAGGGGAGGTAAAATGTAGACAGATCCTACCCCTACTTCAGGATAAACCCGGGGTAGAGAGATTGCTTCCAACGAGACCTTCGGCAAGTAATGGATATAACAGAGAATCCGTTGATTATTGAAATAACATCAATATTATCAAACCATGTGACCAACGCAAGAAGATGCACAAATGTCACTTGTAATGGATATATAAACAACCATTTCTTACGAAATTAGCAAACTATGTATTCATGATCACCAAATAAGTTAATCACCAAATAATCGTTTGCATCACCGGGCACCGGTTAGACCACCTGGTCAACCCGGCATTTATTATCATTTATTTTTTTTCGGCCGGGTCAACCAGTTCGACTGCAGAGTCAATCCGGTTTTTATTAAAAAACTTTGAAAAAAACCAAACTTGGCCGGGTTTCAAGACCCGGGATGACCCGGTCACTCAAAATCCGGCGGGTCTAACCGGTTAACCCTGTTTTAGAAACCCGGATTTTTGACCCGTTTTGAGGGCCGTGCACGGATCCGACCGGTTGAACCGACCAAGTCGACTTGGGTTTGAAAACATTGAGTCAAAGTATCATAAATTTTTGTTATTAGCATAACACACATCACACATTCATATGTTGGCTTATAGTAATTGTCAATCTACATTAAATCTTGTATTTTTTAAAAAATTTAAGGCAAACGAATACACTCTTTATATATGAAATAAAATAGGGTTATTGCACTTAATGGTCATTGTATTTTTGAAAAATGTTTATTTAGGTCATTGTACAACTTTTATGTTTATTAAGAACATTATACTAAAGTTTTTATACTTTTGAGTCACTATACTATTAAAAAATATTTAGTTAAGTTATTATAGTATGTTTTTGCTTATTTAAGTCGATAAACATTTCAAAATATATTATTCAAGTCATAAAAATTGCTAAAATGTAGTATTCAAAAGTAATTTACATACTTTTGTATTTATGTATTCATTTTTCTGCTTATTTTTAAATCTTTAATGCATTTAGTTTTAAATTATGTCTTTTTTATTTATTACAACAGACACATATTTCAACATAATGTGGGCATATGTTAGATCAAAATAGTGTCTACATTTTAGCAATTACTTTTGAATACTACATTTTAGCAATTTTGATGAAATGAATAATATATTTTGAAATGTTTATCGACTCAAATAAGCAAAAACATACTATAATAATTTAAATAAATATTTTTTAATAGTATAGTGACTCAAAAGTATAAGAACTTTAGTATAATGATCTTAATAAACATAAAAGTTGTACAATGACCTAAATGAACATTTTTCAAAAGTACAATGACCCTTAAATGCAATAACCCAATAAAATAAGAGCACCCAGTACGAATGCATTATAGGTCTATAATGTGACCGATGACGTGAGCCACCATACCGGTGGTCACGTTATAGGGTCTCGAGCCATAGCCACAAGCCAAGTAATAGCATTTTTTCTTTTATTTTATTTTTTCTAATTTAAAATGGGTTTGGTTTTGTGTATGTTTATATGTGTTTTTAGCTTCGTATTTTTTCTTTTTGGCCAGGCAGCTAAGTTAAGTAGTCGCTAGTTTTATTTGTACATAATTAGCCCCTAGTGATTTAGTTTCTAAACTTTGTTAGTATGTTTTGTAGATTATTATTATTATTATTATTTTTAACCTTTTTATTTATTTATTTATTTATTTATTATTATTATTTTTTTAACCTTAGCTAGTTTAGTTGTATATATCTTATTTTAATGGAATACTTTACTCTATTCAAATTATCTAATATTTATATTTAGTCATTATGCTATTAATAAATGGAAAAAATTAAAACTATGTGGTTCGGATCTTGTAACTTGAAGTGATGAGGGGTGTTGTTTTGCTCCAAGTTATAGAAACTGAATTATGAACTAAAAAGTTGTGTGGCAGTTATAACACAGTACTATGAAACCAACGTCACCTGATGCTCTAAGGGTGTGAATGAGTCGAGCTTCTTGTAAGCTACTTGAGCTCGACTCGATAAACGCTCGACTCGAGCTCGAGCTTAACATGTGGCTCATTTGATAAATGAGTTCGTGCTCAAATCGAGCTTGATTAGGATCGTGAGTCATTTATTGAAGTTTTAAGACGAAAGTTGCAATTGTGTGTAAACTAAAAGAAAGAAATTTGTAATTAACTCTATAATCTATATCTATACTTACTTATAAAGCATTTTTCACCCTTTTTCCAAAAAAGTTTTAAGATTTTCATAATATATAATTTAAGCAAATACTACTAACTAAGCATCATGTACAATCATCTAATACAATAACACATTCCACCATTAATTTTTCAACTCTTTCATTAAATAATAATAATAATAATAATAATAATAATAATAATAATAATAATAATAAAACCCTCAATAAAAGTTACATTTTATTATCCTATTGTACGAACCAATTAAACACACAAGTCTTTATACAATCTATATCACTAAAAGATTGAACTGCTTAATTTAATGTGCAAAAGTTTTTGTGCACAAAATTAAGTACAGTACAACCTATCTAAAGCCACACAAAAACTATATCAATTACATCAAGTTATCAATATGCCGAATTCAATGCATAACTTAAAGATTTAGTGACTTAATTTAATGTGGAAGATGAAGTTGAAGTGTTGTTGAAGTTTCAAGAAGATGAAGTTGAAGTGTTGTTGGAGTTTTAAGAAGACAAACCATCTCAATCTTAGCATCTCACATTTAAAAGACATCATTTGTAAGTATAAATAACACACACTTCGATTGCATACACCAATCATCATATCTCTCCACAGCTGCGACAACCGAAACTAAGAAAAAAAAAAAAAAAAAAAAAAGAAAACATAATCACTTGCTGTCAAGCGTAGGTACTATGTCATTGTAGTAATTTTTAGAGGAGTTGAGATCCATGTAGAACTCAAATTTGTCATAGAACCAATTAACCAATCACATTCATCCATTTTTTTATTTTCACATTTTTTTTAAAACAACATATCTTGCAAACGGTAAATCTTTAAGCTACAAAAAATACACCATCGTGACGAGAATTAAATTATCTTTCTATAGATATGCATTGTTATATACTTTCGACGAACTTTTTTTTTTTAAAAGTTCGTCCAGAAAAATCACATGTGATTCGTAAAAATCAAATCACATATGATTTTAAGAAATCACATGTGATTCTTACAAATCACATGTGATTTTTACAAATCACATGTGATTTTTCTGGACGAAATTTTTTTAAAAAAAAGTTCGTCGAAAGTATATAACAATGCATATCTATAGAAAGATAATTTAATTCTCGTCGAGATGGTATAATTTTTTTGACGTAACGATTAACGGTTTGTGAGATATTTAATTTTCAAAAAAAGAGTGAATATATTTTTAATAAAAGAAATGAGTAGCTATGATTGGTTGATTGGTTCTATGGCAAATATGAGTTCTATAATAAACTTTTCTCATTTTTAGAGTCCTCCCCACCAGAGACGGAGCGAGTGGGGGGGCTAGAGGGTGCTCGGCCCCCTCCAACAGTGGCGGAACTACCCCATGACAAGGTGCTTCTCAGAATCCATCTTAGAGATTAAAGCCTTTTTAGAAGGTATATATAAGAAAAATTAGAACCTACAATAGAATTAGATCGGAAACTACCTTACATCTAGATGCGAAGAAAGAAAGACAAGGAGCAATTACAATAAATAATACGAGTAAAAAAGAAAGAAACTCATATTTTGCTTCAATGGTTGTTTTGAAGTCTCTGTTTCTAATGAGGAAGATGACATATAAAGTTATAAAAGAAAAAAATAGTTTTATTTTATTGTCTTGTGACTTAGTGGAACAGTTGTGTGGTTTTATTAAAAAAGTTCAATTTTGAACCTTCTAGTTTATGGTTTATCAATTTAGTTATGCATAAAGGATTAAGATTGAACATATTTTGTAAAAAAAACATTATATTAGTTCGTATTATGATGGAACCATCTCGCTACTATTTACGCAAACCTTTGCTCATTTTGTACATTTTATCAACTGATTTTGTAATTATATGTTACTAATGGATAAAATATCATTGAGCCCGTATGTCGAATAATTCAAACATCATCCAACCTCTAAACAAAAAATCATATGTTACTACCGAAAAAAATTGAGCCCCCCTTAATAAAAAATCCTGGCTCCGTCCCTGCTCCCCACATTATTTATTTTCAAGTATTATGTGTTGGACAATCTTATTTTTGCATGCATAAATATCATGTCGTATGTAGTTAATAACTTATTCATTCTTTGGGTGTAGCTTTCAAGATTGGAAAGCACAGTTAAACATACCTGCAGCAGATAGTCGGTACAAGACTGAGGTATGCATATCACCCTTCACGTTATTATGCAATGTGCACCTTAATAATATTAATTAATAATAGTACAGTAAATAGCATATCTCATGATTATCATTGTGGTAATTGGTGCTCTAAATTTTGTGTAGTGCTTCAGTAACTTCCAACAAACGGAAGTAAGGATGAACAAAATCATGTGTGATGGTCGATTATATTAATGTATGCTAATAAAATATGGACATTTTCATTTTATTTTTTACATATGTTATCTGCATGCGAATGTTCATTTTGTTGTATCTCATGTATATTTGTTCTAAGAGTTTCTTTTTACATACCTTGAGGGACCCAAACTTAAATTAATTACGTACTGCGATTTCTGCAATCCACTCATAGATGCAATTTGCACTTTTTAAGTTTTTCACATTGAAACTTAGAACTGCCATATGAAATTTAACAGTCATGTTATCAAATGCGTTGTTCCCCAAGCCCGCAAAGCATCTTTGGCTGGATTTCTTGAGAAGCGTAAGGAAAGGTATGAACCATCTAGGGGTATAATAATAAGTCTTTTTTTCCCACTAAATGTCATTGAAAACTGACTTTTTTTTGGCTAAATCTTTGATTATACAGATCAATGGCTTCATTTCCTTACTGTGTTAGCAAGAGTTCATCTGACTGCATTGCAAGTCCAGGACCGAGCAACATGAATGTTGTAGCAGTAGGCGAGCATTAGGGGAAATTTATGAAAGAATATATAACAATGTTATGTAACTTAATAGGTTTTATATTCAATCAAGACTCGATGGGATGTTCTTTTGAAAACACATTTTACATAGTGGTTCGGTTCTCTGTAAGGATTAAACAATATGACAAGAGACGAGTATTTTGAAGTGTTGGATATATTATTTTCATTGCTTTTTTTTGTTCTTCTGGTGCCAATTTGTTTGAATTAATTTCTAAAAACATCACCACTATCAACTACGCCTAAAGCGTAATTAGGGAAATCATGAAGTCATTAGGTCCAAGACATGTCATTATACAAGAAACAAAGATAATAATTAGGGAAATCATGAAGTAATTAGGTCCAAGACATGCCATTATATAAGAAACAAAGATGATAACATTGTTACGTGTCGGATTTTTAAGTTAGATACATGTCACTTTACACAAAGGGAAGTAACATTGTTTGGTAAGTTTTTGAGTTATTGTCATGCTATCATGCTCTTTCAGTTTTGGCAAAAATTAGATTTGGATATTCAATTTTTATCTATAGTTAACAACTTGAAATTTGCCATTCAAAACAAAATATAACAAAAAACAAATGATTTCATTACTCACTATGACAAAAGTACCAAATAAATAGGAAAAAAAAATATGTAACTTACTAATATTAAAATATTACATATGAAAAACCCAGTTAAATATAACATCTTTCAAAAAATCTCTTCACATGTACTCTTTTAAAGTTAAGTAACTATCTTAAATAGTAGGAATCTAATTAGTACCAACCATTTAGTTATGAAATATGAGACACAATCGATGCATCGCACGAGTTGAATAGAGCCTCGTTAATATAAGAATTGAAATTCTTTCAGTTTAAAATTAATATAACACTTGATACAAATGATAAAAGCTATCTTTTATTTGACATGGTACAAAACAACTATATGTTCAATAATATTATAATCATTTATTTTGAACAAATAGTAATGATCCTTTACTAACTTAGTGTATTACATTTTTTTTTTTTTTTTTTTTTTTTTTGAACTTTTTGTTTTTACCGTTGTATATGTCATATTTCTCATCTTCACATTTTCTTTTCATCAAACTCCCCTTGTTACATTTATCATACAATTTTAAATTAGTAGTATAAAGAGATACATTTTTATGTTAGAAAGGGTCAAAATAAAGTTCATCTTTATAAACATGAATTAAAGTTCTACCGTAAATACATTTTCATATTCTTGCAATTAGAAAACTAACGTTCGAGCCTTGGAATAAACATTTTCATATTCTAGCCAAGCTTGAGATTTACAAATATGGCTAGTCAATAAACATTTCAAAAGTGAGTATTTATTCCGGACACATCGCGCTAACTAAAATATAAATAACAACTCATATTATTTTGGGTAGCATTTGATTCTAAAAGACTATAAAAGCTTATTAAAAAGTTTTTATTAACTATGTCACACATGTCTAGTTTCATTTTTCTTTATAATCGATATTGGAGGAATTGCATATATATCTTTTTAAAACTTTAAAATTGCATATATATCCGACTCAAACTAATAATTACATATATATTCTTCTCAAACTTTCTAAATATCACATATATCCAAATAATAACTTTTTACATATTTAAAACACAATAAATTTATATCTAACCACCCATTAACTATTATACCCTTAAATTTTTCTTTATCTTCTATCAAGAAAAAGCCACTATGACGATTCTAGTGACTGTCACAAACTTTTATATTGAATCAATGGGAATTTTAATGTTAGAGTTTTAGACTCATTTCGTTTATCATAAGAGACATAAAAAAAAACCTTTAAATCCCATTTGAGTGTCTACCCAAATTTGTTTCTCCATAGCAAATATAATACAACTTCAATTCTTACACATTGTTGATGGGTTTTGCACAGGAATTAGTGGATTCACTAAAACCTCCACTTAATTTAAAGTATATACACCTATGACCTATCCAACAAAAATGCTTGATAACGAGGGTAACTGTGATGAGGTAGAGTTAGTGAGTTTATGTATGTGGTTATATACACACTACACCAAAATCAGAGTTTGGGGACGAGCAAAATATTTGGGTCGACAATGTCGTGCCAAATTGCAAGTAGGACCCACACGTTTTTAACAAAAGTAGCAGTCAACCAAATTCTTTTGGCACGACGCAAAAAGGCACGACATTATTCTTGCCTTTTTGTAATTATTTGTTTTTTTATAATTTAAAAACTTTTTAATAAACCAGTAAAGTTAATAAATACATCCCGCCCTTTTTTTATCTCGCCAAACACTTTGGGACGACATTGTCGTCCCAAACTGTAATTTTTTTTTTTTTTTTTTTTTTTTTATTATTATTATTTTTTTTTTTAACTTTATAAACCAGTTTTTAATTAAATTATTTAATTTTAAAAAATTGTTTTTATTTAATTTAGATAATTTTATAAGAGAAAATTTCTTAAACGAACTCTTTCTAGTGTTACTTTACAGATATAAACCTCGCCTATACATTTTTCTAAAATGAACTTTTCAATATTATACGTTAGATTCATACGATAATACTTTTTAAACCGTACACGTGTATAAGGAATTCCTGGGCGTGGGTCTGGGCGAGAGACTAGCAGTAACATGTTTAGGCGTGGCCTGGGCGTGGGAGAGGCGAGGGCCTGGGCGAGATTGTCTGCCAGGCGTGGTCCTGGGCGTGGAGTAGGCGTGGGCATGGGCGAATACAAGGGCGAGTAACATTTAGTTTTGGTCATTAAAAATACATGTAAATACATGGACGAGTTTAAATGCTAAGAGGCGAGTTGCTGGGCGAGTGAAATATCATTATCAATTTCAATACAAACTTAGATTTACTATTTCCAAACTTAGATTTACTATTTCCATATATAATGTTTAAAATTTAATACATAAGTTACAAGTGTTTGTTGGAACAATAGTTTGTATTTAGCAAAAAACACTCTTTATCTTTTAATTACTTTCACTATTGGAATCTAGTCGACAGACATCTTTTACACATTTAGATCTACTATTTCCAAGTTTAAATTTACTATTTCCATATAAGATGTATTATACTTAATACATAAGTTATAAGTGTTGTTGGAACAATAGTTTGAATTTAGTAAAAAGTACTCTATATTAATGTAATGAAACCATTATACATTCTATGACTCATTTGTGCTAGTCCAGATACATATTTGTATAAGTAGACTAATGGAAAACTAGTTATAATACCCGTGCACGCACGAGGTTTTGACAAAAAAATTATTCTGGGGTTTTGACAAAAAAAATTATTCTGTATTAATACTGAATATTTTGTCTTTAAAGGTAATTGCATATAATTATATAGTTATAAATTTCATGCACGCACGAAGTTTACACATAAATCAAATTTATTTTAATATTTTAGTTCAGTATCTACACATATAAGAATTTACCCATGAAAATTGTGATATAAGTACAACTAATACTTATACACAGTTTTTCATTATGCATTAATATCCATTAGAATTTGGTAAAATATTTGTAAAAAATATATGTTAGGTAACTCAAGATTTAATTTTATTTAGTTGACAAATATGTTGATGTTGTTATTTAAATTTCACTACTGATATTATGTTGTACACATGATGCAAGTTTAATAGCACATAATGAGCGTTGATAAAGTTAAAGTATACTCCTTATAGTTTTTTAAAAATGTTTTTTCTAGATATCCTTATATAAATTAAATAAATAAGAATTAAATGAGTCATTGTTATAAGTACAATCACATATATTTATTTTTATATTAAAGTAACCCGTGCTTACAATTTGATAATTATATTCCCGTTTTCAGTAATTTAGCCATATTAAAAATGTAAACTCGTGTCCACACAGGTTAAACTTTTAAATATGAAGTAAATGAGTCTTTATTGAACGTATATAGTGAAAAAATTGATATTTATAATCTTATGCAAATTTATATGTTGTTATTTTAAAACAACATATACATTGTAATTTTTTAAGATATAAAGTATAAAAAGTATAAAGTATAAGAGGGTATTTGTTTATAATCTAAAGTTATTAAAAAACATGGAGTCTTATAATAATACAATTAACTCCATATAATTTTTAAAAATTCAACCATTAAAGTTTTATTAATTACCTCCTCTTTTTTCAAGTTTTTGTTTTCACAATTTTGACACCTATATTTTTATGTGTTTTTTTATCAACTAAATTTCTCCACCAAATTTATTAAAGTTTGACCAAAATCAATTTAATTTTGACTTTTATTAACCAATCACATCACATAATTTTGCTTACGTGGCGAAATCGAGCTCTCCTATTGGTCTAATTGTTTTTTCAATAAGAATGAATTGACAAACTCAATCTGAAATGATGTAATTCCTTTATTATATAAAAGATGAAAACCGTGATGGTGACATATTTTGGTCATTCTCGTAAACCATTTAAAAAAAATTCAGTTCAGTAAAATCACTATCTATAAGGATTATTTAGGTAATTAGCTTTTTTATTTAATATAGAATTAAAATTAAATAGTTTATATTTATAATTAAATACTTTAGTTTAAAATTAAATACATTTATAAAATTAAAAAAAATATTAACGCCAATAGTTTCCCGACATTATTTTTACCGCCAATAATTTCCCGCCATTATTTTTCCCGCAAAGTTTTCCTTATATATCCCGTCAAAACATAAATAACCCAATTGTCAATTCCCACAAAACACACGTAACAATATAATGGTTGATTACACGCCGGAAAAAGAGTGGTCACTGGTTTTATCGTCGATATATCTCTTTACTCGAGTTCTTGATACGTATGGGTCAGAAATTTATGATGAATATGGTTCTTATAAGAACATAGACCCGTTGATGAGAGACCGCATTCTGGAATGGTTAAGGAAAGTAGAGCCATTCTACAGGGTGTATTTGAACTGTGAAGCTAATGGTGTTGGAGGAGAAAACACGATGGAAGCTGAAGCAATGTGGGAGCAGTTCGTCAAGCAAAGGAAGGAAAAAGATGAAGCTGAAAAAAGCCCGTTCGATTACACATTTGATGATGCGGGAAATAGGGTAACAAATCTTGAAGCATTGTTTGAACAGTTCATCAAGCAAAAGAAGGGAAAAGATGGTGCAGGTTCTAGCAGAGTGGGAAGTAGCAGGGAAAAAATTGAATGGGCGATGTTTGTTTTGTTTCGTTTTGTTGTTTCGTTTGCTTTCTGAGTTGTTTCGTTTGAGTTGTTTCGTTTGATCTGTTTCGTTTTGTTGTCAAGTTGTTTCTTTATTCATGTGTAATCTGGTATTGGAATTAGTATTGGAAAATGGGTGTTTGGACAAATTATTTTTAAATTATTTAAATTTTTTATAACTAATTTAATTTATTTAGTATTATTTAATATACATAAGATAAAGAAAAAAAACAAACAAAAAGTTTCCCGCCATTATTTTTACCGCCAATAGTTTCCCGCCATTATTTTTACCGCCAATAGTTTCCCGCCATTATTTTTCCGCAAAGTTTTCCTTATATATCCCGACAAAACATAAATAACCCAATCGTCAATTCCCACAAAACACACGTAACAATAAAATGGCTGATTACACGCCGGAAAAAGAGTGGTCACTGGTTTTATCGTCGATATATCTCTTTACTCGAGTGCTTGATACGTATGGGTCAGAAATTTATGATGAATATGGTTCTTATAAGAACATAGACCCGTTGATGAGAGACCGCATTCTGGAATGGTTAAGGAAAGAGCGATTCTACAGGGTGTATTTGGACTGTGAAGCTGATTGTGTTGGAGGAGAAAACACGCTGGAAGCTGAAGCAATGTGGGAACAGTTCGTCAAGCAAAGGAAGGAGAAAGATGAAGCGGAAAAAAGCCCGTTCGATTACACATTTGATGATGCGGGAAATAGGGTAACAAATCTTGAAGCATTGTTTGAACAGTTCGTCAAGCAAAGGAAGGGAAAAGATGGTGCAGGTTCTAGCAGAGCGGGAAGTAGCAGGGAAAAAAATTGAATGGGCGAGTTGTTTCGTTTGATTTGTTTCGTTTTGTTGTCAAGTTGTTTCGTTTGAGTTGTTTCGTATGTCATGTGTAGCATATGGTCTATGCCGTGTGTATCATATTGTTTGAGTTGTTTCGTTTGCTTGCCGAGTTGTTTCGTTTGATCTGTTTCGTTTTGTTGTCAAGCTGTTTCTTTATTCATGTGTAATTTAGTATTGGAAAAGGGGTGTTTGGAAACCATAATCTTGTTAACTTACAAATCCAGCATGTGCTTTGATTTATAAAAATACTTGAAAGATACATACTACAAGAACAACAACAACATCACCAGAACAACAACTACATCAACAACAACAACTAAAAGAACAACAACAACAACTACAACTACAAGAACAACAACTACTACTACTACATACGAAGATTTTCCATGTCACCTAACAGCTCACGAAGTAATGCATCCGACTGACATGCGTGGTCGTCAGGAATTCTTGCCATTTCAAGTCTTGCCCCCAGCAACCTTACTCTTGTCTCTAGCTCATGTTTTTGTGATTCCAAAAAGTTTATCCTAAGATCTTTTTCATGGCAGCTCGAGCACTCTGTTGGTGCAGATCCAGAACCTTGAGAAGAGATTGTTCTTAAGTACTCGTCAAATGCATCCTTCCACATAAAATATCCGCACCCATTATCTTTTATAGGGCTGTTACATAATAAGAAAATTATAAGAGATTACAACCCAATTATTTGTATATTTACATAAATAAGAAATGTATGATTGTTCACCTTTGACAGAGGACATGAATAATATTGTCGTCCAGATGAATGTTCTCTATGCGATGTTCTTAATTTTATATTTCCTGCTCCACAAGAACACATAAAAGGATTAAATGGCTCCATCTCAGGTTTTGAAATTTGTGTGAAGATAAGAGGTTGTGAGGTTGAGTGGTTTTGAGGATAAGATCTGGTGGCTTTTGGTGGGATAAGATCTCAAGTTTTCTTTATGTGATATATAGAGCAGATCTGGTAGATTTTGGTGGGAAGTTTTGGCGCCAGTATTTTTGGAAGGAAGTTTTGACGCCATTATTTTGGTTGGATGTTTTGATGAGATAAAGAGTTATAGACTACCCAGTTTTGATGATATCACCTTGACTTGTTAGTATAACGATATTATCTTGACTAGTTCGTTTAACATTGTCATGTATAACGATATCACCTAGACTCGTTAGTGTTACATATCATGTATCACGATACTATCTCGATTCATCCGTTTTAACATGTCATGTATAACGACATCATCTTGATTCGTTCGTTTAACATTTCATCCGTTTTAATTTATATAAAAATTTTATAATTAATTTTAAATCATTTTCAATCAATTTAAATATTTTTTAACTAATTTAAATTATTTAAATTTCTTATAACTAATTTAATTTATTTTTAAATTATTTAATTTTTTTATAACTAATTTAAATTATTTTTAATTTATTTAAACTTTTTATAACTAATTTAATTAATTTTAAAATTATTTAAAATTTTTATAATAAATTTAATTGATTTAGTATTAATTAAATATTCTAAACACATTTTAATATACAAAAGATAAAGAAAAAAAACAAAAAGGGACGACATTTGTCGTACCTTTTTTTTCACCAAAAATTTCCCTGAAAAATTAAACAACGCGCCAAATATTTCGCAAATAAAAAACAAAAAGGTACGACTTTGTCGTCCCTTTTTGTGTCGTCCCATTTTTATCTCAATAATTGACACAGATCTACATCTCTTCTCTCTCAACACTTAGTAAAAAAAAAACCCACCAAAAACTGCTCGATAAAACATCAAAAAAATCAATAAAATTCTTAAAAAATGCTATTTTCTTCAATTCGACACCACCAAAACACTACTATCACTCGTAACCATCAATTACACACGCACCACTGTGCACAATTTGTATAATTTTTGTTATTTTGTAACATTTAAAGGTATTTTTTTTTGTTAAAATATGGTTTGTTAATTTAATTTCTTTAATTATGGTTTGATTAACTATGGTTTTATGTTGTGTTTGTGTTGGTTAGATGGTCCACCGCAGCAGCTCACCACCGTGAACCACCGCCGCAGCTCCACCACCAACAACCGCAGCAGCCGCAGCTCCACCACCACCACCTTTTGTGTTGGTAAGTGACCTTTTTTTTATTTTGTTAATGTGTTTTGGTATGACAATGTCGTCGTAAAAAGTTTTTATTAATTAATTTGGTACGACAATGTGTTTTGGGACGACGATAGTTTGTTTAACTATGGTTTTATGTGTAGTGTTTGGGACAGCCGGGACCGTCGGGGTGTTTGGGACAGCCGGGACCACCTCTTTTTCTCTTTCTCTTTTCTTCACTTCCTGTATTTCAGCCGCAAAATAGCTATATATATATGCTTTTATTACTTTGTCGATAATGTATATACTTTTATTACTTTGTCGATAATGAAAATGATATGTGATATCGGAAAAAATGTCATGTGATATGTTATTAATTGTTACTTATAAACTTAAAGTGACCGTGTTAAAATGAAAATGATATGTGATATCGGAAAAAATGTCATGTGATATGTTATTAATTGTTACTTATAAACTTAAAGTGACCGGTTAAAATGAAAATGATATGTGATATCGGAAAAAATGTCATGTGATATGTTATTAATTGTTACTTATAATACTTAAAGTGACCGTGTTAAAATGAAAATGATATGTGATATCGGAAAAAATGTCATGTGATATGTTATTAATTGTTACTTATAATACTTAAAGTGACCGTGTTAAAATGAAAATGATATGTGATATCGGAAAAAATGTCATGTGATATGTTATTAATTGTTACTTATAAACTTAAAGTGACCGTGTTAAAATGAAAATGATATGTGATATCGGAAAAAATGTCATGTGATATGTTATTAATTGTCGATAATGAAAATGATACTTTGGTTAGTAATATTGTGATTGTTAAACTTGTGTTACTGTTTTTAGGATTTTAGTGATTAATTTTGGAAATTCCCCATCCTAAGTTAATCATCCTATAGAAAACCCGTCCGAAATTAATTTATTAGAAATTAATTTCGGAAAGTCCCCTGTTTGGGACTGCTTTTTGAATGTTTTGTCTCTATAGGATATCGATGCGTATAACTGTTTTACTATTTGAGAGAAATTCGACAGTATTTCCCTTTCACTCCTACGAACATGTCTTTAATGCACATATTTGGGGAGTTGAGGGGAAATGCTGCCGAATTTTTTTCAAATAGTAAATCAGTTATACGCATTCATATATGAGACGACACATTCAAAGAGTGGGTTAGGATTGCCTTCCATAGTTGCACTAGGTAAACAAAACAGCTCATAATTCGCCTTTTCATGTTTGAATATGTATGTATATATATAAATTCATTTTTTTGAATATGTTTTTTTACAACGCAGTCATGACAATTGATAAGAGTTGGACCATTGTATCCAACCGTAATTCCCCAGAATTTTTAAATGATCTTTTTGCATTCATCGCGCATTGTGAGCCATTGGTAAACCCCATCACAAAAATGATTCATTGCCCATGTGTTCGTTGTGGTAACGCTCCAACTAAATTGGGTACGCTCAAAACTCTTGAGTCACACATATCTAAATACGGGTTTGACACACTTTATACCCCTTGAAAATATCACGGTGAACCACTTCCTCCACCCCTAGTACACAACCACCTTCACCTGAACACATGGACATGGATGCATTCTTCCAAGCTATTTCTGCTGATAATGTCCCAACTCCACCATCTCAAACAACAGGTCCTCAACCAGCTCAAACCGGTGATCCTAGCATTACTAACAAGTACGAAGAGTTACTTGCTAGGTCCACCCAAAAGTTTTACCCAGGTTGTGATATGACTACATTGGGCTTTACGTCAGAGCTTTCACACATCAAGGTCTTACATAAAATAACTGATGTCGGGTTTAACAAGATTCTAGCTCTTTTGCAAAAGGCATGTCCCCCTAGAAAAGGGTTTAATTTCCCACCGTCATACTATGAAATCAAGAAGACATACAAAGATACCGGGTTAGGATACGAATCGATCCATGCTTGTATAAATGATTGTTTTTTATTTTGGGGATCAGATGAGAACAAAAGTCTCAATAATTGTCCAATCTGCAACGAGAGTAGATGGAAAAACCAAAAGACAAAGGGGAAGAAAGTTGCCAACAAGGTGTTGCGTTACTTTCCGTTAAAACCTAGACTACAACGTATGTTTAACACAAAAGACATCGCAATGACTTGGCATGCTACTGGACAGTCTAAGGAAAACGGTAAGATGAATCACCCGTGTGATGGTCAAGCATGGAAAAATTTTGACATAATGAAACCTGAGTTTTCTCGTGACCCTAGAAACGTCCGATTAGGGTTGGCTGCTGATGGTTTCAATCCGTTTGGCAACATGAGTCAAGGTTACAGCATGTGGCCGGTGATATTGACAACATACAACACACCCCCTTGGATGTGTATGAAAGAGACTTCTTTAATGTTGACGATGTTAATTCCTGGCCCTAAATCAGCTGCAAAGGACATTGATGTTTTCTTGCAGCCTTTGATCAAAGAACTCAAAGAGTTATGGATAGGAGAGTGGACTTTAGACGCTGCTACGGGTACTCATTTAAAAATGAAAGCGGCAGTTTTATGGGCTATCAATGACTTTCCAGCTCGAAGTAGTTTGTCTGGGTGGATTGGACAAGGCTACTATGCATGCCCCACATGTAATCAGGACACTCCATCGCTTCATGTGAAGCATAAAATCACTTATGTTGGGTATAGAAGATTCTTACGCGTATGGCATCCACTGAGGAATAAACATAAGGAATTCCATGGTAAACCTGAAAAGAACCATCCTCCTAGAAGCTTTACCCATGAGGAAATCATGATTCAAATTAGTAAAGTCTTTAAACGTGTCTCAGGGAAGCATCCAAATACTTTAAAAAATAACCCTAAACCTAATCAAGAAATCGAATTGAATTGGAGTAAGCGTTCTATCTTCTACGAACTGGAGTATTGGCCCGTTCTTCTACTAAAACACAATCTCGATGTCATGCACATCGAAAAGAACGTGCTTGAGAGTGTGCTGAATACCTTGTTAATGAACGACAAATCCAAAGACACGCTAAAGGCAAGGCAAGACTTGAAAACTTTGGGAGTTCGAAGGGACTTGTGGCTCGTTGATAAAGGAAACGGGAAGTTCGATAAGCCTCATCCAACGTACTCTTTCACACCAGAAAACAGAAAACGTTTTTGTAAATTCATCAAAGGAGTTAGACTACCTGATGGGTTTGGATCCAACTTCAAGAAAAAAGTGATCGCTGATGATAACAACATAACGGGCCTAAAATCTCATGACTGTCATATAATGATGCAGCGGTTACTTCCTTATGGAGTTCAGCGATACTTACCTAAAGACATTTCAACCCCATTAATCGAGCTCTGCTTATTCTTTAAGCAGATTTGTGCTCGAAATTTGATGCAGCAGGACATGGAGAAAGCTAAAAAGCAAATGATCGAGGTTATGATTAATTTAGAGCAAATATTTCCTCCTGCATTTTTTGACATAATGATTCATTTGGTTATACATTTACCCGAAGAGGCTATTCTAGGTGGCCCTGTTTACTACAGGTGGATGTATCCATTTGAAAGATACATGAAAAAACTAAAAAATTATGTCCGAAATAAAGCCAAGCCTGAAGGTTCTATAACAAAGGGTTATGTTGCAGAAGAAGCATTAACTTTCTGTTCCCGTTATCTTAAGGATGTCGAGACGGGATTTAATCGTCTTGAGAGAAATGATGACGGTTTGCCTGAACAACCAAATAAATTCCAGGTGTTTCAGTCTGTAGGCGAACCGATGGGTAGAGAACGCCCGACTCGGTTGAATACAGATGTTATGCAGGTAGTTGTATGGTTTATACTTAACAACAGTCCTGAAATAGACGCAGACATCCTGGCGTACAAAGAGTATGTTTCTTCTTTTTTATATTTTGAAGAACCCTTTTTTTTCTTAAGTTATTTGTTTCCGATGACTTATTCATTACCTTTGTGCAGTGAATTTCCTAACGATACCGTGGAAACAAGTTTTCCTCCCTGGTTCAATCACAAGGTAAACGCATTAGATATATTACCTTGTAGTCCAGAGTTATTGCTCATCTAAATCTCTTTGTATCTCTTTCGTAGATTCGTGAAAAGAGCATGGCAAAAGACCTAAGTTGTAGTCCCGAGTTACTCTCTTTGGCATGTGGACCTTCATCTAGTGCAAGTACATACCCCGCATGCATAGTGAAAGGTGTGAAGTTCTTGGTGCATCAGTGCGATAAACTTCATACCACTCAATGCAGTGGAGTTTCAACACCCGGGCCTGATGGAGCTATGTATTATGGTCAATTGGAATAAATTCTAGAGCTCACTTATATGGGCAACCGTAAGCTTGTGTTGTTCCGATGTATATGGTTCGACACCCGTAACCCTACTAACCCTACGCCACGCTCCAGACGTTCTTACATTGAACATGGCATACATCATATTTTGACTGAACGGGATGCTTATAGAAATCAACAATACATTCTTGCGACACAAGCAACACAAGTCTTCTACCTTGAAGACCCTGCTAGACGACCACCTCATTGGAAGGTTGTCGAAGATGTTCATCATCGGAAGATCTGGCATGGGGATGTGGCAAATTCTTATCAGGATGTTATACATGGCAGCAGTTCATCTGATGTTGCATTGTCTGTTGGTTTGACTGGTTTTGAGTATGCGAATTTGAGTGTAAATGATGAATCAGCAGAAGTGGACGCCCCACCAGATGTTGTTGCTGAAGAAGATGCTGATTTTGTTACTAATGAAGATAACGTCGTTGCTCATGTCCTTGATGATGATGATGTTGACGTGTCTGATGATGATGAAGTGAACCCCACTATTGTTGTTGAAGAAGTTTTATCTAGTGATGATTCTGATTATGACAATTAATTGTTTTTGAATTGTAATTTGATTATGACAATTATTGTTTTTAAATTGTAATTTGAATGAAATTGTTACTATATGTTTATATGAATGTGTATATTTATATGAATGTCTATATTAATATTAATTGGTCCACGAAATTATGTGTTCTTTTACTTGTACTTTTACAGATGGCGTGTGTACAGCCTAGATCACACGGCAGGGATGTTGGCGGTGATCCACCAAGACGGCCCTCATTTACTTTGCCGGGCTATTGCGCATGTAACAAATTGTGATTTTTTTTATTATTTTATTTTTTTTATATAATTTTTATTGATAAAACTGATTTTTTTTACATGTATTTTCACAACTCAATAACTTATATTTGTAGGTTCAATGATCATCGGTGAGACGGTAAATCGGGCCTTAAGGAAGGCTTTTAGGGAGAATAACGGACAACCTTTGCCTATAAGCTTTGATACCGATGATCAAGGCACCTTCTCAACGGTAGGCACTTATGCACCGCAGTTAAATAGTCTTATTGGGGAACAAGTGAGGCCACTTCCCCTTGATTGCGATTGGGAAGAAATTCCTGATTCTTATAAGGCGCATATAATGCCGGCACTACAGGTTATATTTATTGTTTATTTTATTTCTATTCTTATTGTTATTGACCGTTTATATATGCTTGTTATATTTAAATTGTGTGTTTGTTTAAATGCGTAATTTTTTGCAGACCTATTTCAACCTGGCGCCTTGGTTGAATAATCAGAACAGATTCCAGGTTGAAGATGATATTTATACGGTGGGGGAAAGGGTAGGACTTGGGCTATGGTTACAGTAGAGGATGCTATACCGAAAATACAAACATAGGCTCAAGTCTAAATACTTTGATATCCACGAGACGCCCGTGGCAGCAAGGGCACATCCGCCACCCCCGAAAGCCTGGCTGAACAGAACCCAATAGGAATGGGAGATGTTGGTTGACTGGTGGTTAGATCCGAAACGGATGGCAAGATCGGCCAGAAATGCAGAAAATCGATCTAAAAACAAGATTTTAACTCACCAAGGTCGACAGTCGTTCGTTCAAGGACACAACAATCATGTAAGACTCGTTATAATTTTTGTGATTTTTAAAGATTTTTATATTGTTTATATTTACCTTGTTATCAATTTATTTTATATTGTATGTATAGAGGGTCAACAATAACAATCAAAATGAATACCTGATTGAAACTTGGAGGAAGGGCCATTCAAAAAAAGATGGCACATTTAAGACCAGAGAGAACGAGACGGCTTACGTAAATAATTTATCTCTTAACATGCGTCATTATATTAAGTTACTTCTCATTTATTATCTTTTTCCTAACTTACATTTTTTTTTTTTTTTTTGAAATTACACAGAATGAGATGAGGTCCCTTCAGGAGTAAGTTAGAGCCGGTGTCATCCCATACATGAGCAGCATAGAAATATTGCAGCTTGTAGTTCCGAGTGACAACCGCCAGAACATGGTAGGCAGGGGCAGGAGGTTACCTGGTGGTGGCTCAACCTCTCGCAGGTTCACACGTGGGCATGTTGCTCAAGATTACGTTACTAGGGAGCATATGACAGAGGCGATGAGGGAAATGAAGGCTGCGCAAGAACGGACTCGTCAGGCTGAGGCAGAAGCTCACGCGGCCCAAGCCGCAGTTGGGACTTGATCTTACCTTCAGAATTTTTTTACCCACTACAACTCACAAGGTAACCCATTTTCAGCTCCCTTTCCCTCGGTACCCATTCCTGGCCCTTTTCCCCCTCCCGGCCCTTATGGTTTCCAAGCTTCCATTTTCGACCCCAATAATGCATTTGCCGGTTGTTATCGCCCCACCTTTCCCAACTTTAACACGTGCCCGGGTACTAGTTCGAACTATGCAATGCCGCCACCAGACCTTAACCGGTACAACTCACAAAATAATCCTCATTTGGGCCAAAATGATCATGTTGATAATAATGATTTGAATAATAATGATGATAATAGTGGGGATAATAATGAGGCGGGCGACGAGTCGGGCGGCGATTCGGGCGACGAGTTCTTTGATGAGTAGGCGGGAAGTTAGTTTGTGAATTTTAGACTTATTAATATTATGGAATAGTATTGTATTTGTCGAATGTTATCGTGGATTTATGTTAACTTTATAACTTTTGGACATGTTAGCTTTATAAGCTTGTGACTTGTTAGTTTGAGACATGTTATTTAGGAAATTTGCGCCTTGTATAGTTTAAGAGTAGTTTACTTTGTATCGTATTTGTTGAATGGTATCGTGGAATTGTGGAATGTTATTCGATCCGTTTAGTAATTTGGTATTGTATCATATTGTCGAATTGGTATTGTGGATTGTGATTGATTACAGGTTGTATTTGTTTTGGTAGATTTTTTTCCGGAAAAATTCTGGAAAAACTGCATTTGCTGCATTTTTTTTGCCCACCCAGGAAAATTAGGGACGACATTGTCGTCCCTAAATTCCACCACGGTGTCGTCCCATTTTGAACCACCAGGCCACATGGATCGTCCCATTTTGCAGCCCAGGCCACATGGATTTACAGTTTGGCACGACTTTGTCGTGCCTTTCTGTATTTAAAAATACGTTTTATTATTATTTTAAAAAGATAAATAATAAAAGAATTACAGTTTGGCACGACATTGTCGTGCCTTTCTGTATTTAAAAATTCGTTTTATTTTTATTTTAAAAAGATAAATAAAAAAAAAAGAAAATTGGTACGACAATGTCGTACCATTTTGCAATAACCTGTCGTGCCAACCGTTTTTTTCAGGCTGAATTCCTTTTGGGCCCCACGTTTATGTCGTGCCAAATATACACTACCTTTGACGTGCCAAATTTTTTTGGGTCAACATGATTGGGTCTACCAAAAAGGCACGACATGTCGTGCATTTTTTTCTTTGGGTCGACTTCTTTTGTAATTTGGGCACGAGAATGTAGTGCCAAATACCACTTTTTTTTGTTGTGACATAATCAAGAAGGTGAACACAAACAAGGGCATAATGGTCAATGTATAATTAGTTATTATTTTTTTTTGTTTTAAATATGTAAAAATTAAAGTTGAATATCATTTGAGAACAAAAACTTCTTTACATACTAAGGGATCAATCTCCACCATTTATTTTTATTACATCTAATGGATGAGATTAATCACAACAATTAAAAAAACTCACTTTCATATTTTTTTTTTCAAATATAAATATCTTTCAAACCATTAATCATCAAGCGAAAAAAATATACCATTACGACGAGCATTTAATTGTCTTTCTATAGATAGGCATTTTGATATATTTTCGACAAATTTTTTTTTTCGTGTTTTCACGTTTTTTTAATTTTTGTTTTTTGTTTTTTTACGTTACTGAAATTTGCATGAAAAAAACATATATGATTTAACACTAATTTGAATACCACATGTGATATTAGTGTTAAATCATATATAATATGTATATCATATGTGATTTATTATATATGATTTAACACTAGTATCACATGTGATCTTCAAATTAGTGTTAAATCATATATGATATTTCATGCAATTTTCAGATTCGAAGAAAAACGAAAAAAAAAAGACGAAAAAACGTGAAAAAAATGAATTTTTTTTCTTTTTTCGAAAGTATAACTGCCCGTCTATAGAAAGATAATTAAATGCTCGTCGTGATGGTGTAATTTTTTTTGCTTAACGATTAACGGTTTAAGAGATATTTAAATTATAAAAAGTAGGTGAAATAATAAAATGGTTTTAATCTCAGCTGATTTCTTTTTAGATGGATGGTGGAGACGAGTCCTTGGTATGTAAGAAAAGTTTGGTATGTAAAATAACTCACCTCAAAATTAATTATTTGGATATATATGACATTTATAATGTTTAAGAAGGATATATATGTAATTATGAGTTTAGGTTCAAATTAGTGTTAAATCATATATGATATTTCATGCAATTTTCAGTTTTGACGAAAAACGAAAAAAAAGACGAAAAACGTGAAAAAAATGATTTTTTTTTCTTTTTTCGAAAGTATAACTGCCCGTCTATAAAAAGATAATTAAATGCTCGTCGCGATGGTGTAATTATTTTTGCTTAACGATTAACGGTTTAAAAGATATTTAAATTATAAAAAGTAGGTGAAATAATAAAATGGTTTTAATCGCTGATTTCTTTTTAGATGGATGGTGGAGACGAGTCCTATGTAAGAAAAAGTTTGGTATGTAAAATAACTCATAAGTTTGGTATGTAAAATAACTCATATATATGACATTTATAATGTTATAGAAGGATATATATCTAATTATGAGTTTAGGTCGAATATACATGTAATTTTAAAGTTTTGGAAGATGTATATGCAATTCCGATCGGTAATAAACTTCGTTTTTAATCTCGTCGATTCTTGTTATTTAATAAATGCTTACTTTAAATATTGTCTCTGGTATATTCTTTGTATCATAGGGTGGATATGTTGTTGAGTAACTTCGGGTAAATTTATAAAAACAAGAAATTAGGGAGTGTTTGTTTACGCTTATACAGCGTGGTATAACTTATTTGGTTTTCGGCTTACGTTTCATAAGCTCTGCTTATTTTGAAACTTTTCGGTTTATTGTGACATGATAAGTTTGCATAAGCCGAAAAGTTTCAAAATAAGCCACAAAAGCTCTTTATCGCGGAATTATGCCCGCTATTAACGTCGGCTTATACGTCAGTCGTGTTGGGTCTGCTGCTCGTTTTAAATGAAACAAGGCTGCTTTAGTTCAAAACTGGAATTGGCCGCCCTCGCTCAATTTGGGTCAGCAAAGTCGGATATTTGTTACAAATCTTAGATCTTGCACTCGCATCTCTAGTCTCTAGCTCATAAGAACCACATAAGCTTTAAGCCCGCTATATATATAGGTTTAAACAGACAGCCCCTTAGTATTACTTCAAACATATTATTATTATTGTTGTTATCATTTTGGTAACGTTACTTTTTACTTGTTTTTTATTAGATGGATCCAGATTTTTCGTGGAGACTCTCACCTTCACCATCAAAAACAATGGCACCTCCTATACCAATACCAATACCAAGACAATTTGTAAGTCTATTGTCAACGTCCACATTATCATTTTTTATATATAAATTTACTCAGTTAAGATGATGTCACTGGTTTGTAATACAGGAGTGGATACATGCTACATCAACTCAGCAAGTAAGTCTACTAATAATGTACACGTTATCGCATTTTTATATAAATTTATATGGTTAAGATGATGGCACTCGTTTTGTAATACAGGAACGCCAGAACTTTATAAGGTGGGCACATTTCGAAGCAGATGAAATGGAAGATGAAGACGTGAGTCTAATATTAGTGTATGTTATATACGTATATATGTAAATTTACACAGTTAAGAGGGTGACACTGGTTTTGTAATACAGGAAGGTAATAGATTGGTCTTGTGGGCACATTCAATTTTAACAGAAATCGCATCTTCTAATGACCCTGAAGTAAGTCTCTTTTTAACTTAAACAAAACAATGTTTTTCTTTCATATATAAATTTACACAGTTAAGATGAAGGCACTGGTTTTGTAATACAGATTGGTCGGAGATTCTTACACTGGGTACATTCTGCATCAACAATGGGAGTTCCTACAGTAAGTTTATTATTAACGTACAATATCATGCTGTTTTTCATATATAAATCTACACAGTTAAGATGATGGCACTGGTCTTCTAATACAGGAACCTAATCGATTGTTAAAGTGGGCACATGGTAAAGCAGCTCCTGATGTAAGTCTATTATTATTGACATACGTACACAATATCATGCTGTTTTTCATATATATATTCACACAGTTAAGATGATGACACACGTACAGAATATCATGTTTTTCTTTTATACAAATTTACATCGTTAAGTCGATGGTCCTGGTTGTGTAATATAGGAGTCTAAGAGATTCTCAAAGTGGGTACGTTCTACAACAACAATGGCAGCTCCTGCTGTAAGTCTATTATTAACTTACACATTATCAATTTATCATGTTTTTCTTAATAAATTTACAACAGTTAAGATGATGGCACTTATTTTGTAATACAGGAATGTAAAAGATTGTTAAAGTGGGCACCTTATACAGCAAGAATCGCAGCTCCTGATGTAAGTCTATTATTGACGTACACATTATCATGTTTCTATTATATGTAAATTTACACAGTTAAGATAATGGTACTGGTTTTGTAATTTTGGAATGTAAGAGATGGAGCCTTCAAGAAGAAATCTCCAAGCCATTTGAAATTGCATTGGAAGATGGTTATCCTCGAGATAGTTACCCTGACTTGAAAAAAAAGCATATGATATACACTTATAAAGGGAAGCAAGGTGTTTATGAATGGTATATGATGCTTCTGATGTTTGTGCGTTTTTTACTTTCTTTTGTATATGACATATGATTTAGTTTTTTCTTCTAATGACAGCCGAGACGCCCTGTGGATATGGCCCGGATTATTGAATTGTCCTAAAATAACAGTAAGCGAATTAGATAGAGGACCAAAATATGTTGGAAAGGTAATAACTTCTTTGAGTCTGTCATGGTTTCTGAATATACTAGAGCTTTTTTAACTGTAATTATATGTTCCGTGTGGTATTGTATTATTATAGAAAATCAAGAAAAAGTTTCCAAATACTGACATGATAAAGGGAAGACCCTCCGTAAACAAACTTGGTTTTGTAACTATAAAGTTATCAGGGAGATGGATTGCTAAGGTATTTTTTTCTTGTGTTTTCCAACTCTTAGAAAAACATACAATGCAGTTTTCACTTAGATTCTACTTGTTTACTTGCAGAGCATTCTCAAGATGCTAAAAGGTGGTATAGACACATGGGCACCAAAACTTCATGTCGAAAAGGTATTAGTAGACTGTTTCGCATTGGGCGAGGAAATGCATTTGGATTTGTTTCATCGAAGCTGTATCGGATGCACACTAATGAATACTCTTGAGTATTCAAAAGTTGGTGTTATCATTGGTCATCCTTCTATCTATGGAAAGGAAAAAGCAGATTGGATAGTATACGTCATGCCTGCACATGGGATGTGTTCCACTGTAAGTAATTTATCAACTTAACTGATAATATGTCAAAGGAAAGATTTTTTTTTCAGGCTGATACACTCGAAAGGGGTATTACTATTATCCCAAGTGCCCCTGCAAGCTATGCAGGATATCAAACTAGTATATTGGAAGATAATTTGTTAGACAAAGCTAAAACGCGTTGTCTAGCGGTGGAACAAGGTATACCAGATATTGTTAATTTATTCTTTATATATTTTTGTGAGTAAATAATGTGATTACAAAAGTCATTTAACCATAAAAATCTTTCTAACTTTGATAAAACAATCTAGCTTTCACCACGTATAACCTTTCTCGTTTTTAGGTTTCTTAACCTATTAGAGATAAAATATGTCCTAAATCATCATCCCATCAATATATAATGGCCTAACGGGATGGATTTTAAAATGGCTAAATTTCACTTTTTTTTCTTTTTACAAGGCGAGGCTGCTAAGTTGCTTGGGTATAGTGCTGAAGCAGTTTTAGATTGTGTTTTCAGGTAAGCTTCTATGCCTTTTATCATCGTTTTTTACCAGTATCAATAATACGAGTAGAGTAGTACATGTAAATTTCCTATGAACTTGCTGTGATAAACTTTTTTTCGACAATGTCTACACCCGCTATTTCCTTTGTCTCATAAAAACGAGATACCCTACTTTTAGGCCAAGTTTCATACTTATTTGTATTCGATGCTTTGCATTTTGTGTTCTAAACAGGTACACATTCTTGACGAACCATAGATTGGTTGTTTGTACCTTTGACATTGATGAGATGCTAAATGAACAGGTATTTTTATGAAGTTCTTCCATTACTAATGATGTTATGCTATTGTATATTGTTTTCTCACGACCTGCTCAAATTCAATGATAAACAGGGCAATACTTTCATATACCTACTAAATACGCAAGCTAAAATTCGTAGAATTACCGATGATTCTTGTGAAGGCATCAATGAGTTAAAGAAGGTAAGCATTTCTTTCCGTTTTAATGTTATAACTTTCTCATATTGGACCAATTTTATTGCTTTCTTGTTCTTTGAATATCAAGTTAACGGATATATATGTTTGCAATAGGCTTCAACGTTAATATTGGAGAAAGATGAAGGATGGGAGAAAGGTGAAGAGCGTATGCTGGGATTGCATTTACTTGAGTTTACAGAGGTAAGACAATATCGATCTTTCTCTTTGAATGATATCTCAATTAATGAACTTTTACTACAACTTTGAACATATATAAGTAACACTAGTTGAAGTTATACCACATAGTTTTTGGAGGTGAACACTGATTTTATTTCCCTAGGTTACTCTAAAAACATTATAGTTTCTTATAATATGCTCTTAAATGTATGGTTGATTTAAGTTATCCAGTCCCACACTTGCTCAGTTTCTACTGGCACAAACATTTGCGGGGTGAATATTCAATAATAATTTACTTGCCTAACGAAAGACATTTCTATGAATTTCCTGATCTCGTTAATATGATGTAAATTATGTTATTGTATTAATACTCCAACTTTCTTTTCCAGGTTGTGGAAGACTCTTGTTTATGTGTCTATTCTTCTGTGTTCAAGGTATATTTACTTGCATTTTTTATTTCTCAAACAATATTTCGAATTCAATTTCTGATTCTCTTAAACCAAAGTAATCATAAAAATTATTTGATTCTTAAAAAGGCAACTGGGACAATTTTTGTCTCAATTTAGTGTAATTTTGAAAGTTTTGCTAGGTTAGTGGTCTTCTAAAGAAAAAGCAGAATATTTACTTACCAATGCTTTTTCTCATACAATATTGAAGTTAATTTTAGGTTCTCTCAAACCAAGTTAATCTTCTAAAAATTAATTTAATTTTACAAAGACGGATTATGTTGGGATTTAGCGTAACTTTGAAAGTTTTGGCAGGTTGAGTCTATTGTGGAGACAAGCACATTATTGCTGTGTGAGTCAACTGCAGTCGTGATGGATAAATGCTTTCATCTTTTGGGGATCACTCCGGTAAGCATTATCTAGTAGATTTTTTTTTTTTTTTTTTTTTTTTTTTAAATTTGGTTTCTTGGGTCGGGTTTTTTTCCCCTGAAATCTGTTATGTGGGACTATTGTTTGCTTATAAACCATGGATTGTTTTGCTCTTTTTTTTGAAAGGGAGTATATGAGATTTATATAAGTTTTTGGGATTAAGCTCTCTAATTTATATTGTAAAAAGATCTTTCAAAAACCAAGTAAAATTTAAAGAACTTGAAGTAAAAGTATTACAGTATGAAAAAACAAAGTAGTCACAATTCCACATATTACAACCAGTTTTTTTTTTTTTTTTTTTTTTTTTTTTTTTTTTTTTTTTTTGGTAGACATTCTCGTTCTTTGCGTTATCAATGACCCAACTGCCACTGAGATCACCATTGTCCGCCCCGGAACAACCAATGGATGTAAATGCTAGGTAACTACTTGTTTTCATATCGAAAGTAATCAATATCTTCTATGCTAAGTTTGTTTTTTATCATTCAATTTAAGTCAAATATAGGGTTATTTGCATAAAGTAATGTACCTTTCCATCAAAGGTTGGGTCTTTTATAGTCTTTAATTGTAATATAGTGTATTTGAATAAAATCAAAATTATGTATGTTTTTTTTTTTTTTAAATTTTATTAGTTTTTGATCAGTTTTGAAAGATCAATTATACAGTTTTTTGGTTATGAAATAAACTTGCTAGAAAGCCATCTTTTAGTGACTCAGGTTCCATTGCACTACATTTGAACCATTGTATTTATTTCTTTTTTGTATTATTAAAAGATAGTTTTGTTTGGGTCACTGACAAAGAATTGCTAAGATGGTTTTGTGTCATGTATGTGCAAAACAAGATTTTATATCATGGCTGGTGGGGTGGTAAAAGGGAATTCTGCAGTTTACTGTATTTTTTAAAAAAAGTTGGATAATTTTTCTCTATTTTTGAATAAATCAAAAGGCATGGTTAGATATAAAATTGTGGCCCATCATGGACTTTAATAAAGTAGTTAATATACCTTCCTTGATAAGAATAGGGAATTAAAGGTGAGGTTTATGTAGCATGATTAATTATTGTATCTTTCATACGATGATGTAGTAGAAACATGTAATATGACGTCACATTACGGTCTCAGTTGCATAATAATGCTGTGAGGGAATATAGATTATGTTCTTGAAAGGTACTCCTTAGAGATTCATTTTTACTTCCCTAATCTGCATTTATAAGCTCGTATTGCACATGTGTTTTTTCATGTCTACTGTATACACGACAGAGGACTTTGCATAACTTAGTGTTAGACAACTGTTGAAAGCCGGTCCTCTCTCTATCTCTAATTGCGTACTTTGTTAAATTTTTTGTTCTTAATCTGTGGTTGCTGTTTTGATTTTCATCAGGGGTCCACCGAGAAATTCTCGGTTTGAGCTATTCTCTTTTTGTACCAAATCTGTAACATATTTCAGGTATGATAAAGAGGGGAAGCTGTTTGGGCACATATCAGTGTCGGATAAGTATGGGCTACTATCAGATGGGGGGTCTCAATTTTTTCAGCCCGACTTTGGTCATGTTTCTTTATTCAACCATGATTGGTGTAATCCAATAAACATGTTCGACAATGGGCTAGTCTACCTTGGAAATCCCAGTTCCCATCATTCGGTTCTAGTCTCCCCCTCGATTGAAATTCGTATGGAACTGTATGTTACTAAGAAGAAGAATGCTTGTTATCACCTTTGTGATCAAAAGATAGAAATCAACGTCTTAGATTTTTTGGACAAGAAATCCGATGGTGCGTGTGGTCATCTTTCTTTTGTAGGTGAGGGTGGAGCTACAGATCTATATTACATTCTATTAAAGGATGCAATAGATACTAGTCTGGAAGTCAAGTTTGAAACGAATACTCCTGGTCGTGAAGTTTATGGCTATGTACTCGCTTATTATGGCGATGACTTTTTGTATGAATGTCAATCTGAATATACACCTAAAGATTACTACAGTGCATTACTTTTCCTAGCTGATCGTTATGTTCTGAAGGCTGGTAAAATTCAGTTGGTAAAATCCATGCTGCCCGTACCGACCAAGGGATCTCTTATAATTAACGCATACTTGGAGGATGCTAGAACTGGGCAAGTGATTATGAAGAACAGTAGCAAATTTAAGCCACAGTTCAGAGGTTGCAGCTACGATACTATTAGTGGTTGGGAAGATTGCTCTTTGCATCTGAAAGTCGATTGGCAATACCGAGCTCAACACCTTTGATATCTATCCGGTTGGTAAGTTATGTTATTATGTTAATATGACTAAACAATCTTTTTGATGGGAAAGAGATCCCCTCATGTTCAAAGTGAACATGACCTTTCGAACATGAGAGGATTTGTTAGAAATCCTTTTGATGCTGGATATCCTTTTGAACTAACATTTTGTATCTATTATGTTTAATCATACTTTTGTTTGAACCCATGCTCGAACTGGTTATTGATATATGGCGTGTCTTATAATTGTAGTTGTGTTATTATTACAGTATTATTTTTCATATTAAGATTTTACTTGTCGCCTACTCTTTTCTTTTCAAAATCATCAAAAGTACGTTCTTAATTGGAACATACATGTACATTAAGCATTATATGCGCTACCCAATTGCTTACCTTTCATAATTACAACCAATAAAATCAAAGTTAGCCCAGTATTACAACCAATAAAATCAAAGTTAGCCCAGTAAATTATACTATCAACATTACCATGTTCACACTGTTGCATTCCATTAGTAGTCGGTTCACTAGCATGAAAGAGTTATCCAGTGTCAACATAATCTTTACTCTTTTATCAAATGTGGTTAAAGAAGCGGCCAGTATATACAAAGAAAAGATGCAAATTATAGTTTGCATAGTGGCATATCATGATGAAGGTTACAGGTCCTTAAAAAGGTTATCTGGGAGTTCCTATGGAGTTCGACTTTTCTCTTAATAGTCATTTTCGTGGGCTAGGAAAGCCTACACATTATTCTGTGTTATGGGACGAGAACAGATTCTCGTCTGATAGATGTAAGAGCTGATTTACTTGCTGTGTTTTACGTTCGCAAAGTGTACTAAGCCTGTGTCATCGGTTACACCTGTTTATTATGCTAATCTTGTTGCTTATAGAGGCCGTTTGCTTCATGACGTGTTAAAGGTTCAGATTTGAATTCTCGATTGTTTAATCAGGTGTTTTATGATCTTGAGCCATGTCTTAAGGATTGTATGTATTTTGTGTAACCACCGTAAATTTCACACTTGTATTAAATCTAATGAAAGAATACTTATCCATTTTCTATGTCTAATTTTTTTTAATTAAACGTTATCAGTTTATCTAATCACAACAAAATAATGTGACGTAACTCATATTCTTAATAAACGTGTCCACCGACACCAATATGTCTTAAGCTCATTTCAAATAAACATTCTTATATGTCAGGTATAAAAGTTTTCACCTTTTATTTTTCACTTTACATTATTTCGTTAACGTACGATTAATAAACGTTTAAACTAAACATTAGCCATTAGGGATGAGCATTTCGAACCGAATCCCGGAACCGAACCGGAACCATACCGGTACCGTACCGAAACGGTATCGATTCTTGAAATACGGTACGGTACCGGGACTATGAAATAAGGTGAAAAAAAAATCGGGATCACTAATTCGGTACGGGACCGGTACCAAATCGGGAAATTCCCGGAAAAAAGCGGGAAAAACCCGATTTCCCGGTACCGATACCGGTACCGATATCCGAATCCCGTTCGGTATGGTACCGGTACCACTAATTTATGCTCGGGAAAAAATCGGTACCACTAATTCGGTACGAGATCGGTACGGGGACCTGTACCGTGCTCATCCCTATTAGCCATTTATAAGAGTTTTTACAAAACCCTAATTCATTATAAATATGATCATAAACCCTAATGTACAACACTCCAAAGCTAATGTACAAGTATTTCAAACACATGTACAAGTCCTTAATGCATGGAAATTTATTATTAATATAAATCACATTATAAACCTTAATGTACCTACTTTAAAGCACGTAATACAAGTCTATAATGCACAATCCTTAAACTTGACTTTCTTACAATTTACAAACCTAATGTACAAGTCTCTAAAGCTTGTGGTACAAGTATCTAATGCTTAAAGGTTAAATATGTATTTTACTTAAACTAAACCAAACTAAGCTTAAACCTAGTTCTTAACCACTAAACCCTAACTTAAGCATATGAGAACACAATGTAGACACATCATCTTGTCTCCTAGATCTTCCACCTTTGTGGCTATAAAATCGAACAAGTATACACATAGGTGTTCTTCTTTTTAACCATTCGAACCAAAAGGCTAGAAATGGAACAAGTATTCACCATGTATTCTAACCTTGCAAAATTTTAGGAACACCTCACCATGTCCCTTAAGCTCTTGACAACACCTTACAAGTAGCAAATCTCATTCAATGAATCCCAACTTCATTTGCCTATAAATATCGACCCAAATCACATACTTTCTTCTTATCCCATTCTTTCTAACACATAACACTCACACACACACTCACCTACTGTTGTTCACGTCCAAAATAAGGAGGAGGAAGCTTGTGAAAAAGCCTAGAAGTCTTGGAAGGCTTGGTTCCATATTAGAAGTCCTTTTGGCGTTTTTCTTTCTTAATCGAGTTCTAGAGAGAATTGTAAGTCCCAAGCCTTTTTAATTCCATTCTATACTTTAATAACACTTATATATGATAACAAATAAGTTCCAATTGGTAATAAAGATCAAAACCCATTTTCTTTTCTTTTTGTTTTTACCGAGCCTAAAACAAACACCCTTAATATATTTTTTTGGGTTTTGTTATTTTTGGAACTATAAGCTATAAGCTACCCACTTTGGTCCTCTAAATAATCTAATGTACATGTTAACAAGCACATAAAAGAAGCCCATAAGGTTTTAAGGTTCGAAAATCATTCTTCTTTTCTTTTCTTCTTTGTCACAAAACAAGCCAAAAACACCCTTTTTCAGTAATTTATTTCACCATAACTAAGAGCCTATAAATTAAAGAGATTATGCCATTTTAAAGAGGGCATATTCAAGTTTATAAAAAGTAAGAAAGTCCGTCAACAACCCACGAGGCCTCCTTTATTTGGTCCTTTTTCTTTTGGGTCGCGACATGGAAACCACCCAAACACCACTTTTCCTTGAATTTTTTAGACCAAATGGTAACACCTATAAATAAAACAATTATGCCATATTAATAAGCTCACAGTTAAGTTTCTAAAACCACCAAAACGTCTGTCAAAACCCTCACGGTCTCGCCTTTATTTGGCCTTGTTTCTTGGTCTCGACAAAGAAAACCAAAATCACCTAATGTAACACCCCCAACCCGACACGGGTCAAAATGTCACATTACAGTGTCATACAAAGCATAATACGTAAGCGAAAGTCTTACAAAAAAAATACCAAGTCATATAAACGAATGACTTCAAAATGAAATACAAAAAATCCAACATATCTAAAAGAAACGAAATATTAATGCAAAGGTTCTTCAAAATGATAAGTTAACTAGGGTTGGTCCACTCAAAAGCTCCTACTCTCAACCCATCAAAGCCCATCATCCCACTGGGTACCTGCCGCATGGAAAAAAAATGTAGCTAAGCTTAAAAAGCCCATTGAACAAATATATAACAAAATGAATAATCAAAACATATATAAGTATAGAGAAAGAAAAACATAAGCTCCTGCTGAAACGAATATCATTTGTCAAAAGAATGAGAGGTCAAGGATCAACTGAACAAATATCATAAGTCAAATGAGTCAACGGAATGAGAGATGAAACAATAATACAAATCAAATAATCATAAGGAATCAAAATGAATCATATAGGAATATTACCACGAGCTCATAACCTAACGTCCAACATGACACATGAAGGACACTACATACATACATATCCATCAATTCATAGGTATACATGGAGTAGCTAGCTCCAACGTACTAGAAGCGAAAGGGGTGCAAGGCATGCACAACCAATCACTAAATCATATGAACCATAATACCTAGGATGTATCCATATGCCCCCCACATAAACAAATCATATATGTACCCTGCTCAAGACAAGTATACACACATATCATAATGGCCAAGAGATCTCAAAACATACATACATAAATGGGGACATCGTGGACTAATCACACCGCCACAGATGGTGTCATGTCATTGGTGCCATCAATGATATGGTCATGGTACCTCCATGACTAGTTAGCTCGGGCAACGAAAATAAACAAAGCATACGAAGCATAATCATATCATATCATATCAAATCACATCAACGAAGCATATCAAACCGAATGGAATCATATCATAGCAAAACGAATGTCCTAACGAATCGAATCATATCAAAAATCATATCAAAAGGGTCATAGCAAAGGGAATCATATAAATGGAATATCATAAACGAAACAAAGTCAAGGATCGAGAGGATCATGGGAAACCTTTACTGAGAAAAGGTAGAATATTTGTACCTCAAACCGTAAAGCAAATCACCAGAAACACACAAGGAAAACAAAGGTTACTCCTTCCTCTGCGGATCTACATGAATAATGATCGCTTAATATTTAGAAAGTTATTTCATAGTTTTAGGGTTCATCGCTATTCATATTTCATAATTAAGGTTTCTTTCCATTTTTAGAAACTTTCCGAATTAAGTTTTCATATTTAGTAAGTTTTCATATTTAAGTAACTTTATACTTTAGGGTTATAAATGACAATTTATTAGAATTAAGGGTTTAACATAACAATTATTGTAGTCTAAGGTCTTTCAAATCATATTAGTAAAGTCTAGGGTCAAATACAACAATTATCAAAATATAGGGTTAAACATGTAACTTACCATAGTTTAAGGTTTATTGCGACAAGTTATTATAGTTTAGGGTTCAAAGTGACCAATAAATAACTTCAATATTTAATATTATCAATATTATAGTTTAGGGTGTAATATGTCAATTTTTAAAAGTCTAGGGTTTGCATGCGACAATATCCTAAACTTTAAGGTTTAAAGTGTAAATAATTTAAATATAACTCCAATGTATTTCTCATACAGAAATGTGGTACGATTCACTTTTATAAAACATTCTCTATATTCAGTGCTCAATCATGTTCATGCTCCTTCGCGACTCAAACAATTAATATTCACGACTTAGTAAATATGCATTATGATTAACCCCTGACTCGACTCCCCCCGACACACTTTCAAAACTCCAAATGACTCACCCAATCATTCTGTGATCACCCTTGAACTTAAACCCCCCCCCCCCCCCCCCCCCCCCCCCCCCAAGGCCATTACCTACATATGCTATATTCGATTCATGACTCTTTTACTTGTTTCAATTTTACACGCCACATGATACTAACAATCACAAATTAAACAAGTACACGACCTCATAACATGCTCCCAACACACACGCATACAACCAGTACTATCTTCAACCCACATTCCTTTTCTCACCCAACACAACATTAACGTGACACATAATCATATTCGACCAAACCATTGGTAACCATGCATGCATACACCATTCTATATTTTCTCAGGTTGAATTCAGTTTTAAGGTCAATAATAGAAGGTCATATTGTGGTGTTAATGATCAGATTAAATGAACACATTCGAATGACATAATAAGAATAATATTCGACATATATCTATGGTTACAATTCATAATTTTTATGTGACAAGTTGTTAAACCCAATTCACAAGTATTCCATCATCATTTAGCACTTAAATTAGGTTAAGTTTGCTTGTTCATACGTATAAATATGTGTTATAAGGTTCGAATTGTGACGACATAAGAATGAAAGGGGATACCTCAAGATATTGGGTTAATCCCAATCGACCCATCACAATACCCACTATGACTCGGTCAACGAAAGTCAGACCTTAAAAGGTCAACAGAAGCAGTTATAAAACGGTTACATAGCAGTTAAGATGTAACTGCCATATTCCTTGAACCAACACAATGGTTCATTGTACCCATTCATTTAGTATTTATACTTAGAACATAAATTGTATGAACATGATGACAGATTAGTAGAAATAAAAGTCTATTTCATTGTATTTGGTATATTTTGATTAAAGATCCATAAAAACGGGCCAACAATTGGTATCAAAGCCAAAATCATCATATACCATACTCGTTTTAGTTCTAGAATCAAATCAAAGAAAAACAGTTTCAACAAAAAAAATTCTGCAAATCGATTCGAACACAAAATCCAAGACGTCATTATTTGTGTTTCACACTTATGTCGCAACAGGGGTATAATCACATAGTGATTACTCTCAACCCGGCATCAGAAAAAATCACCAATTTTTTTTTTCTTTTATCCGAAACCAGTTTTCCTTTTACCCAATCCAATAGGATTAGAAAAAACGAAGAAAAACGTTTTCATTTGATTCAATTAACAACTATACGAGAGTCATCAATTATGGCACAAATCAAGATTCGAATTAGAACAAACACACTTGTTCTTTAAAGGAATCGAGCCCAGAAGGATCAATTGAGACCCAATTGATTCATTTGCATACTCCAATCATTATACTTCTCACGGATTAGAAAACCCCCAAATCATCCGAAACCCTAGGTTTCAATTGGAGGATAAATAGTGCTCGCGAAGAACACCCAGCACCGGAGAAGAAGAAGAGACGGTCAAACACAACCAAAACCAGGCGGTTAACCATCATTCATTGGAGAGGAGAAGAAACAGATTTCTTCCCAAGAGAGAGAGACAGAAGAAACTTGTCTCTGGAAAAGAAAGATATACGCATTTTTATTATCTCAACTAAAAAGAGATAAGAGCCAAATAAAAAGAGAGGCGCGTTCAAGGGCCACACAAAGAAAAAAGGATTTTTATTAGGCATCGGGTTATACCATCAACCCCTCCAGGTTCCAAAAGATTACAAATACCGCCTTTCATTTTTTACTTTATATATTACTTTTGATAAATATTGATTTTATTTGATAAGTTACTTTTTAATTTAGTATCTTGTCATTTTTGGATAGTATATTAACCTAATGATTACACTGCTTAGTATACTGATTAGGAATAACATTTAAAGTGGAAATAACTTTAGGTTATTCGTTTTTTAAAATATAATAATCTCCGAGGATAGTTTTGGATTTAAAAACTAGTCATATAAAGTTTTATAGCCTATAAGGAAAAATAAAACATTTTTCAACACACATCGTGTTAGATTTTTGGAGATATTTTTTATTATCAATATTTTTAAGATATGACGAAAGGAAGTGGAAATAAGGAACCTAGTACTAATTTTACAAATAGTACACCTCAATTTCAATGCCCAATCCTAAAGCCCGCGAATTACTCATTATGGGCAATTCGCATGAAAATTATTCTCAAAGCAAATAATTTATGGGAAACAATCGAGCCGACTGAGTCGACTCAACCCAATAAGACAAAAGAGAAAACCACTATTGCTTTCCTTTATCAAGCCTTACCCGAGGAACAATTACTTCAAATAACAAAGAACAAAACCGCGAAGGACATTTGGAATGCTTTGAAAACTAGACACGTTGGCGAAGACATAGTTCAACAAGCAAGACTACAAACACTCAAATCTGATTTTGAGATGTTACAAATGAAGGAAGACGAGACAATTGACACCTTTGCTACAAAACTAACAACACTCGTAAACAAAGCCGCTAGTCTAGGACATACCATAGAAGATGAAACCTTAGTACGGAAACTATTAAATGTTGTACCCGATAGGTATCTACAAATAGTTGCATCAATATAGCAATACTCCGACCTAAGTGAAATGACGATGGAAGAAGCAATTGGGAGACTCAAGACATACAAGGAAAGAATAAAGTTTAAGAAGAATAAGGACAATAACGATCAATATAAGTTATTGTTTACACGTCACAACAATAACATTACTCACGGAAAACACTGTGAAAAATGTGGACATGATTTGTTGCAAGGCCAAGAAAATAATTTCAAGGAAAAATCAAACAGCAACTCAAATAAATTTACTCATGATAAGAGTAAGGTGATGTGTTTTAAATGCAAGGAGTATGGGCATTTTGCAAACAAATGTCCATCAAAGAAAGAATAAGAATCTAATCTCATTGAAGAAGACTTAGAACCAACATTGCTTATGGCAACTGTTGAAGAAGAACCAAGAAATATGATCAGCCCGAAATTAAGGAAGATCACAACAACAAAGGTGGAAATAACAAGAAGAACATGATCAACCTGGACTTAAGGAAGATCACAACAACAAAGGTGGAAATAACCAGAAGAACATGATCAACCTGGACTTAAGGAAGATCACAAAGGTGGAAATAACCAGAAGAACATGATCAACCTGGACTTAAGGAAGATCACAAAGGTGGAAATAACCAGAAGAACATGATCAACCTGGACTTAAGGAAGATCACAAAGGTGGAAATAACCAGAAGAACATGATCAACCTGGACTTAAGGAAGATCACAACAATAAAGGTGGAAATAACCAGAAAAAAAAAATATGGTCAACATGGACATAATGAAGATCACAGAAGAAAAGGTGGAAGTAACCGAAGGAAAATTGATCTACCTGTATATAAGGATGATCACAAGCACTACAAGAAATTAAAAGCTCAGATGGTGGATTTAACCAGAAGATGAATCAAGAAGACTTAAAGACCTACGTCGCAGCGATTGTGATTAAGGGGGAGAATATTGGGTTAATCCCAATCGACCCATCACAATACCCACTATGACCCGGTCAACGAAAGTCAGACCTTAAAAGGTCAACAGAAGCAGTTATAAAACGGCTACATAGCAGTTAAGATGTAACTGCCATATTCCCTGAACCAACACAACGGTTCATTGTACCCATTCATTTAGTATTTATACTTAGAACATAAATTGTATGAACATGATGACAGATTAGTAGAAATAAAAGTCTATTTCATTGTATTTGGTATATTTTGATTAAAGATCCATAAAAACGAGCCAACACAAGATCGATTAAATAAGCAATAAGGACAACAAGAAATCCGAAAACCAACGGCCTATTCGAATAGCCTTCCTTCAGCTGAGTTCACCCACGATCATACAAATTATCACCAATGTTAGTTAACCACGGCGATCATCCACTACTACCCCTTCGCACCCTAATTTTCTTGGAGAAGATCGCAGCCGATTGTTTGTTATTTTAGGGTTTTTGGTGAGTGATAATATTTTATGTTCAGTTTTCATATAAGAGAGGAATGGGAGCTATGATTGTGCCAATTATTTAGATGATTAGCTATCCTCTCACATCCTTTCAATAGATACATTTTATTTTTATTTTGAAAACATGCATTCAAAAATACATATATACTCATTCTAGCAAATAACAAATGGAACATGGGGTATACTTGAGTTGAGATCAATATAGATCTTATATTTACCATAAATCTAATAAATCAATCTTAGTCATCTATTTTTGATCAAAAAAAAAAAAAAAAATCACCATTTTTTAAAAGAAATAACATATATTGCAAACGGTAAATCTTCAAACTATAAAAAATCACCACTAGCCACAACTAGCCACCACCAACCACCACCACCACTACCACCATCACCAGTAGCCACTACCACCATCAGCAACCATCGCCACCACCACCACCGCCACCACCAGCATCAACGACCACCACCACCACCAACAGCAACAACCATCACCAACCACCACGACCACCACCAGCAGCAGGCACCACCACTACCACCAGCCACCGCCACTACCAGCAGCAGCAGCCACCACCACCAGCAACAGCCACCACCACTTTGGAGGTTAATGTGTTTTTATTAAACAAGCACTATCAAAGATAATGATAATTCTATTTCATTCCTTATTCCCTTATATTCCCTTTACCTTTGTTATTCCCATTCCCCTCTTTGAACCAAGCGCGCCCTAAAAATGTTTACAATTTACACTATTAACTATTTACTTTTTAAAAAACATATCTATACTACATATAAAGTAAAAATGGTTAATGTTGAAAGTATTGAAGTACTTTGAATTATTTATGGTTTTGCTCAATCTTTGTTAAAGGAAACTATTAATGCACATTAAAAATCGTATTGACCCGGAAAGCTTCAAACCCGGCGGGTTGATACGGTTTAATTTGTCCAGTTTTTCAACCCAACTCGTCGGGTTGACCCGGTTTAAATTGACCCATTTTTTAAACAAAACGGTTCAAACCGGTTGAACCAACCGGGTCCAACCGGGTTTCAAAATATTATGTTTAATCCCAAAATCCTCAAACTTTTATTATTTTTCGTTTATAACCCATAAACTTTTTTTATCGCTAAAACTATATGCCGCTATAAAATCTCGTTGCTATGCACGGGTACTAGTATATATTACGATGTAAAGTATTTGGGATATAGTGTCCGGGTACCAATATAAACCTAATAATCCGAATTAGGTCTGTGTAATTTATCAATCAAGCAGCGCATGTAACTTATATTTACGGGAGAATTGCATATATATCTTTCTAAAACTTTAAAATTGCATATATATCCGACTCAGACTAATAATTACATATATATCATTCTCAAACTTTCTAAATATCATATATATCCAAATAATAACTTTTTACATATTTAAAACACAATAAATTTATATCTAACCATCCATTGACTATTATACCCTTAAAATTTTTCTTCATCTTCTATTAAGAAAAAGCCAATATGACGATTCTAGTGACTGTCACAAACTTTTATATTGAATCTATGAGAATTTTAATGTTAGAGTTATAGACTCATTTCATTTATCATTAAAAAAAAAAAAAAAAAAAAAAAAAAAAAAAAAAAAAAAACCTTTAAATCCCATTTGAGTGTCTACCCAAATTTGTTTCTCCATACCAAATATAATACAACTTCAATTCTTACACATTGTTAACTATTTGAGTGTCTACCCAAATTTGTTTCTCCATAGCAAATATAATACAACTTCAATTCTTACACATTGTTGATGGGTTTTGCATAGGAATTAGTGGATTCACTAAAACCTCTACTTAATTTGAAGTATATACACCTATGACCTATCCAACAAAAATGCTTGATAACTAGGGTAACTGTGATGGGGTAGAGTTAGTGAGTTTATGTATGTGGTTATATACATAATCAAGAAGATGAACACAAAGAAGGGCATAATATAATGGTCAATGTATAGTTAGTTATTACTTTTTTTTTTAAATATGTAAAAATTAATTATTTTGATATATATGACATTTATAATATTTAAGAAGGATATATATGTAATTATGAGTTTAGGTTGGATATATATGTAATTTTAAAGTTTTGAAATGATATATATGCAATTCCCCCTAATTGAGATGTGCCAATAATGGTCAACGAAAGTCAAACTAAACAAAAAAACAGAGCAGCTACTCTTCCCGCCATTTTACATTTCACTTTCATTGTATAAATTCACTAGCATTGTTCATTACATATCATCATTCAAATTGTAAAAGAAACTATCTCTCTATCTGTAACAATTCATCTTTCCTAATAACAATCACTATTCTTCATGTTCGAGTCTCTATTCTTATCTTCTTGAGCTCCTGCTTGTTGAATGAGGCTTTCTTCTATTCTTATTTGGATCCTGTAATAGTCATATCCTTTAGTACATATCAATAATTCGTTAACTTAAAGCCTTAAACTAATGAAAAATATTGAAAGTGGGTTATGTTGAAGAAATCAGTTCATGCTGTCACGGAAGTGGATATATTTGAGATGTGGTTCGTTGAATCATTCCCCCAAACTGTTCGATATAAAAATGCCTCAAGGAGAACTTGTTACTTGGAACTCGATTTTTACACCTATGCTTACACTAGTGATTTAGATGCACAAAATCAAATGTGTGATGTCGAGTTATGTTTGGGCTTTAGAATGTCTACATGGGATTGGAAGTACTTGTTTCTGTAGCTCTTGCTTACATATATTTAGTAAGTTTAACAAAGTATGAGAGGTGAGACTGATGTTTAGTAATATGACGGAATGTGACCGTGACGTTGGCTTATAGAATATGATTGATGAAAGTTTATGTGGATATCGGGCTACAAGAAAAGCATTACACCTTCTATCAGATTTTCATTAAAGTGAGTTAGCCCGTATTATGTAACGGGCTGAAGCCCGTATCTAGAATGTTCTGTATTTACTATTTAAATCCATGTAATTGTAATCAGGGGAATCAATCAAATCAATTATCCCTATCATATCTCTATCATTATCTTACATGGTTTCAGTAGTCCACCTTTACTGATCCTAAACTGTTTAGTTTATGATATATAAAATACAATAAAACATAAAGACATCAAGAGTACACAGCGGAAGACTAAAGATCATAACAAATAAATTAATTAACTGAAAGTATGCATAACGTACCTCTTGAGAATATCAAATCTCTTGAGCAAGACCAAGAAGTGGATTAGAGAGTTGTCCCTTACCTTTCTACAACTCAAACCAATATGGTGTAAGAATAGTGTCTTACTACCACGTTCTTGTACACACGAATTAACCAACGAATCAAGCGATTGCTAGATCTAACACAAGTCCTCGTTTAAGAAAAACGAAACCAAACTCCCTTACAATTGGGGTGTTCGGCCGATTGGGACAAGAGAGAGGAGAAGGAAAGATCTAGGGTTAATTCAATGCACAAGTGTATGAAACCCTAGACCCTAACCCTCTTTATATACTAGTAGGTAAACTTTGGGAACAAGTTAATGAATTAGGCCTTGGAGAGGCCCCTATGGCCGGCCACTATTGAAAGCCCAAAGCCAAACCCATAACTTTTCCAAGTTTTCCATTTCTAGTCCTTTCTCTTTTCATTTAACGGTCGTTAGTCATTTTTTCCGTTAAATACTTAACGATCGTTAACCGGACTTAATGTGCAATAATTAATCGTAAACATAAACATTAATTATTAACTTTAATTCTCATTCGCTAATGTGTGCAATCCCGTGGTCACGAGTTCGAATCCGGACATTCACATGTTTGTAAATATATACATTTCCAACAGCTCCCACTTGGATATGTTTACAAAACGTGAAATAACATTGGTTAGCGTCTAGCAACACGCCAATGCCCCCGGTACAACTCGTGTATGGTTTTCTGGAGAAAAACCAAGTTTGATGATTCATCATCATATTCATCCTTTTGTTTCTAATACCATGTTAATAAGAATATGGATCTCACTCATTTCTTAATTAACTATTCTGTTTCTCGCTTTATATGATTTATTAAGATTACCAATTCTTCTGAACAGAAGACCTTGGGTATGGCCATACAAACATCTTAACAATCCTACGAGGGGCCCAGTAGTATTATACTTCAAAATAAATTTGAAGGAAACAAATCCCATTTTGACTACAAGCAGGATTCATAAATTTCGCAACACTTCTGAAAACAACCCTTATAACTACCAGTTACGTGTAGCGTTAGATTGCTTCACAAAAATGCACTACATCCATGACATATCTCTTGTATCTCAAGTCAGAGGATAAATATCCATGATATACTTAATGACAAAGATCCATAAAGTATTATCTTGTGGGTGGGATAAGTCCTATATTCAATTCATTGAATATCATCTGAAATTAGTCATGCTACGCATCAATATACTTTCAAGTATATTCTAACTAATACTCAGATTTGTCTTAATTCAATATCATTCCCATGTTATTGATTGACAACGGACTATTTAGAATAACTTAAGTTATTCATGGATTTAAACATGCAAATATAGGACAACATCATAATAAATGAATAATAAACATAACAAAAATACTTTATTTCATTTCAATAATAATGTTTACAATATCCTTTTATCTAAAATACTTAGTCACAGATGGGCATGAAACTACTAGCTAAACGAAGTCCAAACTTATCAGACAAATGATTAAGTTTTTCACCAGGCAAGGCCTTCGTTAACGGATCTGCTAGGTTATCATCTGTGTGAACTTTGAGCAACTCAATTTCACCTATCTCGACTTGCTCTCGAACATAGTGATATTGTCTAGGATAGTGTCTGGTGCCCTTCATGACTCCAGGTTCATGGGCAAAAGTAATTGCAGCTGAATTGTCACAATATACTTTAATAGGATTTTCAATCGACGGCATAACACCAAGCCCCGAAACAAACTTCCTTATCCAAACAGCTTCCATGGCAGCCTCAGACGCCGCTATGTACTCACTTTCTGTAGCAGACATCGCAAGTGTTGTCTGTTTCTTACTCTTCCAATCCACAACACCTCCATTGATGACAAAAATGTAGCCCGTTTGAGACTTCGTATCATCTTTGTCACACTTCCAGGATGCATCGCAGTAACCTGTAACAGACAGTTCTGCTTCTGGATTTCCTCCATACACTATGAACATATCTCTTGTAGCCCTAAGGTACTTGAGAATATGCTTAACAGCAGTCCAGTGAATTTCACCCGGATTCTGTTGATACCGACTGGTCAAGTTTTGAGCAAACGCCACATCATGCCTTGTGCATCGTACCGCGTACATGATAGATCCTACAGCCGAAGCATAAGGAACTTTCTTCATATGCGCCACCTCTGCAGGTGTTGAAGCACAGCCTTGGCTGCTCAAACCATGATTTACTTGCATTGGCAAAAATCCCTTCTTGGAATTTTGCATATTGAATCTCTTCAATATTTTGTCAATGTAAGCACTTTGGCTTAAACCAATTAGCCGCCTTGATCTATCCCTGTAGGCTTTCACCTCATTCAGACTTGGTATATGATTTCCCATGATTAATATGTCATCGACATACAGAATAAGGAAAGTAACACGACTCCCACTAGCTTTGTGATATACACATGGCTCATCAAGATTCTGAGTAAATCCAAAACTTTTGATTTCTCCATCGAATCTCTTATTCCATTGCCTTGATGCTTGCTTCAGTCCATAAATGGACCTCATAAGCTTGCATACACGGTTAGGAAATAATGGATTCACAAACCCTTCCGGCTGTGCCATATAGATGTCTTCATCTAGACGGCCATTCAGAAAAGCGGTTTTGACATCCATTTGCCAAATCTCATAGTCATAGTGTGCAGCTATAGCTATGAGAATCCTAATAGCTCTTATGTCCGCTACATGAGAGAATGTCTCCTCGTAGTCAAGGCCATAGGTTTGAGTAAAACCTTTAGCCACTAGACGAGCCTTGTAGGTGTGTACATTGCCATCCATGTCAGTTTTCTTTTTGAAGATCCACTTACTCCCAACAACCTTAGCCTTGGGAGGAAGGTCAACTTCAATCCAGACATCATTATCTTTCATGGATTGCATTTCCCCATTCATCGCAATCTGCCATTTATCCTTTTCAGGATCAGCCATGGCAGCCTTATAGTTGGCAGGTTCATTAAGATCCCCAACTATATTTTCCTCCACCTCTACGTTAAGACATAGACGGTCAGGTGCACGTATAGTCCTTTCAGACCTACGAATGGGAACAACTTCAGGAGGAGCACCTAAGCTTTCAGGTTCTTCTTGAAGTTGGCTAGTATTTTCAGAAGGTGTTGTATCTTCTTGATCATATTCCAGATCATATACTCTCCCACTGAGTTCTTGAGATATGAGATTCCTTTCAAGGAAATCTCCATACCTAGCCACGATTACTTTGTTCTCAGCTGGGTAGTAAAAGTAGTAACCCATAGTTTCCTTAGGGTATCCTACAAAGATACACTTAACAGATCTGGCTTGGAGCTTATCAGGTGTGTCACGTTTAACAAACGCTTCACATCCCCAGACCTTTAAGTAAGAAAAGTTGGGAGCTTTTCCTGTCCATATTTCATATGGAGTTTTAACAACCTTCTTTGTTGGAACCATATTCAAAATGCGAATAGCAGTTTCAAGGGCATAATCCCAAAAAGTAAAAGGTAGAGTCGTAAGTTCAAACATTGATCGTACCATGTCAAGTAAGGTACGATTTCTCCTTTCAGATACACCATTTTGTTGTGGAGTATAAGGAGATGTGAGTTGCTGGATAATTCCACACTCAGCTAAGTAATCTTTGAACTCTTGACTTATATACTCACCACCTCTATCGGATCGAAGAGCTTTAATCTTCTTTCCAAGTTGTAATTCTACTTCACTTTTGAAAACCTTAAATGTTTCAAAGACTTCATGTTTATGTTTAAGTAAATAAACATAACCATAACGACTGAAATCATCCGTAAAGGTTAAGAAGTAGACAGCACCACGTTTTGACACATGTCTAAGTGGACCACACACATCAGTGTGTATTAATCCAAGTAGATCAGAATCCCTTTCCACTTGTGGTGAAAAAGGTTTCCTTATCATCTTCCCAGCTATGCAAGACTCGCATTTGTCAAATGATGCATCATTGACCGTTTGTAAAAGCCCATCGTGTTGCAGCTTTTCCATGCGTTTCTTGCCAATATGGGCAAGGCGACAATGCCAAAGATAAGAAGAGTCACAGTTCGACTTGCTCTTCTTATTGCTAATGCTATACAACGAATTATTTTCATTGGATATACAACCATCCATATCAATTTCAAACACACCAAGCATAGGAATTGCATTAAAGTAAAAAACATTATTTAAAGAAACTGAAATTCCATAACTGGTAAAAGTGTGCACAAAATCAATATCTTTTAACAAAGAAACTGAAATAACACCCCTAACAATGGAGGGTGCATAATGACAATTATTTAGTTCTAAAATTAAGCCCGAAGGCAACACTAAATCAAAAGTCCCTATGGCTTCGACAGCTGCACGCTTTCCATTTCCAACGTACAAGTATCTCTCTCCACAGGTCAGCTTCTTTGCCCCTCTAAGTCCCTGCGATGTATTACAGATGTGAGTACCACATCCTGTATCATATATCCAGGAATTTTGCTTATGTGGAAAAGAAAATAATTCAAACATAAAAATACCTGATGAGCTAGGCACCATCTTATTTTTATTCTGAAGGCACTCATTCAGATAAACTGGACAGTTCCGCTTCCAGTGACCCGGTGAGTTGCAGTGGTGGCAAGACAAATCCTTCTTAGGATTCTCCTTTTTCTTTCCAGGGTTCTTCTTAGGAGCTGGTGGGATGACAACTTGTTTCCCCTTTCCTTTTCCTTTCCCTTTCTTATCTGCTTGCGGCTTAGGCTTATTCACCCTACCACCCTGTATTGCGAGTACATCAGGTGTAGGAGCCTTCTTTGGCAATATCTTCTCGTAGTCTACAAGCATTGCATGTAACTCATTCACTGTCTTCCCCGTGCAATGCATGTTAAAATTTTGACAAAATCACCAAATCGTTCCTAATTAAAGGAGTGATTGATGAGTCCGACACATACATCATTCGAGTAACCACAGCCGAGCTTCTCCAATTGGTCCAAGTGATGTTTCATCTCGAGGACGTGGTCGGAGACAGATTTGCCAACCTCCTGCTTGCAGCTGTGAACCTTTTCAATTAGTTCATACAGTTCAGCTGCTGGTGGCTTCTCAAACATACGTTTGAGTTCGTCTAGCATGATCATAGGCGGATAGTGCTCAAATTGGTTTTGCAATTGAGCAGACATCCCCGAAAGCATTAGACACGCCACATCATTGTGCTTCTCATATTCAACACGATATGCCTCTAATTCAAGAGCAGTTGTCGTGTTGGGAGGAGCATCAGGCAGAGGTGTAGTCAAAATTTCAACCCTTTTGGCAACACGACGGATGATCCTAAGTGAACGATGCCAATCATTGAAATTAGGGCAAGTCAGCTTGTCCCTTCCAATCATATCTTTGAAAGCGGCACTCAGTAAGGTCATAGTGTTATCAGATTGAGCCATCTACAGAAAAAGTTCAAAAAACCATAATTAGTATTTTGATTATTTTCCTTTTCAATAAACAATTAAATACCCAAGGTTCATATTCATATAACCAATTAATATTTATTGAAAACTAGGATCCAAATTGTCATAATCTCATCACATCAGTTGATCTGTTAGTGATGAACCTTATACAGAATGGTAGAGCTTTTGCTCAATTGCCAATTTCAATTGCAATTCCAAGATTTATGGGATTTACATATAGCCAATATCAATCGCCATGTAAACATGTTTTGTCCCATCTTATGCCTTGAGTTTTCAGTTTTCACCGCCTAACTCAATTAAGTTGTCCAACTTAAGAAACTGCAAAATCGTCCATGCCTGTTCTCACGACACGTGGACATTTTACCCTTTGATTAAGATCTAAGTCACGTTCTCACGCAAATAGAAAGTAATCTTAGGTGTTTCCGTTTCGTTGGATGGCATATAACTTAAATTAAAGGGTAATAGTTTTGATGTCAAATCAAATATGTACAAAGATGTCATGCATTCATCTTTGTAGCATAGTTTTTATTAAAACATTTATATCTTGTTTTAATGTATAAGCTTTTCATCATCAAACTTTAATTGAGGTATTGGGTTCACTAATCAAGGAATTAGTGTTAATTATCATCCATTATACCGTACTTTTGCATAAGTGTAAACACTTAGTGTTTCGGATAATTACCACCGAAGTGGCGCATGGAATTAAAACTAATTCGCCCTTAAGATGAGCTTGCACATTTAATGGCTTACTAAGTAGCTCCATTCGAACTTACAGGGGGCAGAGGACCAGGTACGCGCTAAAGCACAACCTTAGACATCCTTTTCAGTGTGACTGTGCGCACTTATTTAAACCCCTTTTATTAATTCATTCTCATGGGTGAGCCGTTCAGTCATTTGTACCAAAGTCATCAATCAATTAAACGATTATGATTACTATTCTTAAAAATACATGTTTCACCATTGTTTAGGTCAGTTTATTTTTCTTGTAAAAATACCCTTGTTACACATAACAAACAAGCAAGTATTTGAAAAAATAAACAAATAAACAATGAATGCATAACAAATAAAAGTCATGCATATCAAATAGCCACATGCAAACGGTTTTGATAAATCTTATTAATAACCAATTCTAGATCTGTCAATATGCATATATTTAATTAAGACTTCCACCCGTTTTCATCTATGTACAAGGTGAACCACATGCATCGATTCATCGATTGCGTAAGTCAAAACTAAATATATACCACATAGCACATAATTGATTAAATAATAATTATTGAGGTCTTCCCCAATTTTAGATCTATCATAATATAGTGTATATCACTTAAACATGAAAGACATACAATAAAAGCAGATCCATGATAAAACATGCAGATAATTATCATGGACATAAAATTACACTTAACAATTAATGCAATTAAACAGAGTTACGCATATACACATAAAGTTGCATGCATCTTAGGGTTTCTAATCCAATTAAAACAATAGTTTACAAAACCCTAATTAGGGCACCCAAAAAAAACGCCCCCCTCAAAATTAGGGTTTAGGTTTTGCAAACCCTAGAGCTAAGCATACAAATAATAACACATTCATGTTTATTTTAATTATGTGTTTCAGTAATTAATTACTTGTTATACAAGGCTCGTGATGCCACTGTTTAGTTTATGATATATAAAATACAATAAAACATAAAGACATCAAGAGTACACAGCGGAAGACTAAAGATCATAACAAATAAATTAATTAACTGAAAGTATGAACGTACCTCTTGCGAATATCAAATCTCTTGAGCAAGACCAAGAAGTGGATTAGAGAGTTGTCCCTTACCTTTCTATAACTCAAACCAATATGGTGTAAGAATAGTGTCTTACTACCACGTTCTTGTACACACGAATTAACCAACGAATCAAGCGATTGCTAGATCTAACACAAGTCCTCGTTTAAGAAAAACGAAACCAAACTCCCTTACAATTGGGGTGTTCAGCCGATTGGGACAAGAGAGAGGAGAAGGAGAGATCTAGGGTTAATTCAATGCACAAGTGTATGAAACCATAGACCCTAACCCTCTTTATATACTAGTAGGTAAACTTTGGGAACAAGTTAATGAATTAGGCCTTGGAGAGGCCCCTATGGCCGGCCACTATTGAAAGCCCAAAGCCAAACCCATAACTTTTCCAAGTTTTCCATTTCTAGTCCTTTCTCTTTTCATTTAACGGTCGTTAGTCATTTTTTCCGTTAAATACTTAACGATCGTTAACCGGACTTAATGTGCAATAATTAATCGTAAACATAAACATTAATTATTAACTTTAATTCTCATACGCTAATGTGTGCAATCCCGTGGTCACGAGTTCGAATCCGGACATTCACATGTTTGTAAATATATACATTTCCAACAGCTCCCACTTGGATATGTTTACAAAACGTGAAATGACATTGGTTAGCGTCTAGCAACACGCCAATGCCCCCGGTACAACTCGTGTATGGTTTTCTGGAGAAAAACCAAATTTGATGATTCATCATCATATTCATCCTTTTGATTCTAATACCATGTTAATAAGAATATGGATCTCACTCATTTCTTAATTAACTATTATGTTTCTCGCTTTATGTGATTGATCAAGATTACCTATTCTTCTGAACATATTCCAGAAGACCTTGGGCATGGCCATGCAAACATCTTAACAACCCTACGAGGGCCCCAGTAGTATTATACTTCAAAATAAATTTGAAGGAAACAAATCCCGTTTTGACTACAAGCAGAAATCATAAATTTCGCAACACTTCTGAAAACAACCCTTATAACTACCAGTTACGTATAGCGTTAGATTGCTTCACAAAAATGCACTACATCCATGACATATCTCTGGTATCTCAAGTCAGAAGATAAATATTCATGATATACTTAATGACAAAGATCCATAAAGTATCATCATGTAGGTGGGATAAGTCCTATACTCAATCCATCGAATATGATCTGAAATTAGTCATGCTACGCATCAATATACTTTCAAGTATATTCTAACTAATACTCAGATTTGTCTTAATTCAATATCATTCCCATGTTATTGATCGACAACGGACTATTTAGAATAACTTAAGTTATTCAAGGATTTAAACATGCAAATATAGGATAACATCATAATAAATGAATAATAAACATAACAAAATACTTTATTTCATTTCAATAATAATGTTTAGAATATCCTTTTATCCAAATACTAAATAGATCAATGCATGATAATTCTTAGTTAATGAATTTTGCCACAAGTCATGCAACTCATACTTGTTGACAAGGCATAATTTCAACTAACTTTGATCTATAGGAATTTTGAGAATACTTATTTCAAAAATTCAATAAGTGAATTTCTTGTATGTGTTTACACATATCTTGATATTGTCATATCATTCCATAAGGTGAGTGACAACCTGAACCACCTTTATATGACAATCATCTTTCAAAACTTTTAAAGTTTAAAGTATTCTTTATTCTTTAATGTATAATGCAACTATGCTCTTAGTTGAGCATACCTAGTCAACATGGTCATCATCAAGGATACCGTGACTACAATTGAGTGTCATCTCAATTATACTAGCATCATTGTATACAACAATATGCTCTTTAAACATCCGTAAACTTTGAATACTATTTGTTTGGTGCCATTCAAACTTCAAGTTTGTTGACTATAACAATTACATAACAATTGTTGTATAGAATCTGGGAGCAACTCCAGGCTGAGGAATGCAATTCTAAATCCAAACATAAATATTACAATGTTGTTAAATCATCTTGTAATCAAGCATGACACAACAATCTTACAACATGATGTACATGATGAATCTTCAAGTTAGACTTTAAGATCTCATTATATATCCATCATGTTCTATTAGACTCATTTATTTACCGCATATGTTTATAATAATAAATATATATTCCAAGGTTGTATGTCTTATTTCCAAATCTTACAAACGAAGTTTCATTCCCAACTAAAACTTAATTTAGGTGGAATGTAGTTGCCCATACAACATATAAGATTTTCGAAAATAATACTCCCACTAGCTTTCAGGAATTCTTATGAGCTATCTTATTTTAATTATTAAATCAAACATGGATTTAATATTAAACATAAGAATCATCTCCTAGATGCATGCATATATCCATTTATGGATTCTTGCATTCTGTACATATTTAAAGATTATTTGAATTCATAAAACTACTTTGTATTACTTATCGTCCTCGCAAAAGTAATTCCACAACAAAGAGTTTTGATATTCATTGTCAAAATTTCATATCAATGAAACTAAGTATGACAATTATAATCTTTATACTTCTATTTAATGTATCTTGAAAAGAATATTCAATCATAGTTAATTGCTTAAATATGATTAATATTATTATCACTAGACATGCATTAAATATGTGTACAATATTGTCCATATGATTTCTACACAAAGATTTAAACCACTAAGGTTTCCATCCTTTGAAGAAACTCATTGTCATTATTAAGATAAACCAAGTATCTAAAGTTAATTATCTTTATGGACAGCATCTCAACATTCATAGTATGATTTGATTTACCACAATTCAACATTTGGTAAATTTATCATTATGATTAACAAGCTTACCATGATCCTGTAACTCATATTCCTCAGCATATTAAATATCTGAGATATCCTTACGGATCTATGAATGACAATTCCATCATATTAAGGTCTACCATATACATGTTTAGCCTCATCATGATATTTGCTAGTGCATTTTAGAAGATTATGTATTTTGTAATTCAATCTTTCAAGATCTAAACAAAACTCCCACTTGCCTTTAACAATTTAAATATTACCTTTAAATAGTTTAGCAAGTAGAGTTGATCCGCGCAAAACCGTCAAGTCTATACAGACTTAAAACAGTTCAGACACAGATGCAATTAAGATCAGAGAATACAGGGGATTCCCGGGTCGTTATGTCCCACGGAGACTCAATGGTGTGTTAAACATTTGATCAGACGATAGATTGATCACTAATGATAGTGATCAGAAAGGATTTGGATTGGATAAGTACACTACTGAAAAAGTTTATAAAATAAAGCGACTTAAATGCAAATTAAGAAAATTAAAAAGATAAAAGATATTAAATAAACGCTATCACTATTTTTAAAGTGATGAACGTTTAAAACTTAAAATATAAAACTTACGTTTAAATAAAAATAACGTAAACGTACAAAATAAAAAGTGAAACTTATACAATATAAATCCTAAAAATATGAAAAATACATTTTTACAAACCTAATGATATAAGAAAATTATTAGAAAAGGAAAATTATTTTTAACACTATTTATTTAATTATTATTAATTAAAAACTATTTATTAAGTATTTAAAATGCACTAAAATAGAAGAAAATACAAAATTAACCTAGAAAAATGAAATTATAACTTAGAAAAATCTAAAATATGATAAAACTAATTTTAAAACAGAAAATATATTTTTCACACTTTTTATGTATTTATTATTAATTTAAAACTATTTAAAACTAATTAAATTATTTAAAAATACAAATTTAACTAAGAAAAATATGGAAAAATACTTTTTTGGCTTTTTATATTTATCTTAACCTAAGAAAATAGAAAACATATTTTTTTAAGCTTTTTCTAATTTATTTGTATTAAAAGCTATTTAAAAATACTTAAAAACTAATTTAAATTAAGAAAAATAGCAAAACAACTTGGAAAAATCTGAAAATTTCAGGAAAACTATAAAATAATATTAGAAAGCTGGGAAAAATAGAAAAACAGGGGCTTGTTTGGCAGAATATGAAACTGATAAGGAAGTGCTTATTGAAATAAGCACTTCAATAAGCAAATGGAATCCAAAAAGCACCAAACAAAACAGAAGGCCTAATATGCTAAAATAACCAAGATGAAACACAAATCAACAAGCTTAAACCTCTGATAAGCAAGCTAGCACAGATTTGGCTAACTGAGTTATGACAGAAAACAGATGAAGGGTAGCTACTTGCAGCAAGAAAATAAGCACTAGAATAAGCTAGAAACTAGAAACCAACAACTGGAACCTATACAAGACCTGGGTGAGATCTTGTAAACCAAGTTCCAGGCCTAAGTAAGCTCTAATGAACTCTATGCAACCTTTCAAAGATTTGAGAAAAACTCAGCATAAGCTGCATGTTGGAGCAGGGCATTTTTAGCTTAAAAGATGAGCTTGTTTGAAGCTTGTAAAAATTTGGTAAAATTCAACTAAAATGCTAATAAGTAACTGGACCAGATGAAGTTTTTAGAGTACCAAATTTTACTGAAAATGGCTAAAAACTGAAGCCATGAAAATTCCTTCCTTTTGGCTCAAAAATGAGATGTTGCCAATTTGACTTTTTAGCAAAAATAGAAGATTGACTTTTATGAACTTTACAGCTGAATTTAAAGACTTATATTGATGTAATAAGGTGTAATGAAACTATTGCAAGATATAATTATGAAATATGAACACAAAATAGGGTTTTGATCTTGCAAAATCTCCAACAGTGGACTGCTAAGACATTAGGATTGTAATTTTGACTTAAAGTGTTAGCAAGCACAAGGTATTGACAGAGATAAGTTCAAAGGGTCTAAACAAACATGGAACAACAAAAAGTAACCACTGATGAGGCTTCTAATGCAGAGCAATAAGCTAATCCAAACACCCTTGTATCTTAACTGTTTTGAAATTAAAATAAGCTAAACACCAAACCAACATGTATTACTGATAAAACTGAGTTTATAAGACCTAAATAAAACTATATAAACAGGTTTTAGCAGTTTAAGACCACAAATACACAAACAACCATAAAATGCAAATTAGCTTGAAATTTTGAAAAGGAGAAACTAACTCACATGAACTCCAGCTGGTTTGCAGACCAAAACCAGAATCAATACTACCCTAAACTAATCCATTTTAACCAGATTTCACCTCTGCATCATCCAAATTCCAAATCCAAGTCCATTTGAGTCCCAGTTGACTTTCGTTGACCATCAAGCAAAATTAATTGAAACTGATTTTTAAGCTTATAAAAAGGTATAAACAACTTATCTAAACCATTTTGATCTTAAAAACAAATACTAAAAACTTGGATAAGAGAGTTTAGAAACTGAAATTTTTAACAGTAAACAGGAAAATTTGAAATTATCTAAGAACTTGGATTGATTCTTGAAAACACAATACAATGATTTTTTAACTTAAATATGATACATGGAACTGAAAATTACAACATTTTTACTAAAACTACAACACTTAAGTAAAAAACGACATTTAAAGAAAAAACTAAAAACTAGCTACTCTCTTCAACTGCTTCTCTCCTCATTTCTTTTATACCAATTTGCTTCTCTCCACTTGCTTCTGAGTTAATCCCACATCAATCTTGGACCATTGGATGACTAGATGCAATACTGGCCATAGGATGGTTTTTGGCGCCAAAGTCATTTTTTTAACTGTTGGGGTTGATAGGAATGGGTAAAGGGCACAATTAATGGTTTTTGTTTTGTGTAGAGGTGGAGGGGACAAGGGTTTGATTTGTTGAGGTGGAGGTGTGGTGTTGTGGAGTGATAGCAGGGAGCAGTTGGGGAAGAGAAGAAAAACGCGCCAAAAGGGGATTGGGTTTGACTTGGGGTGTTGACTGGATAATAATACAAAGGGGGGTTCAAATTGGGTTGTGGCAGGGGTCAAAGAGGTTAGGCAGGGTCCACAGTTGTTGACAAGGGTCAAAATGGTTTAAATGGTATTAATAACATAAGGACCTTATTGCAATTTCTGAAAATTAAGGGACCTTTCCTGCCAATTCATCAAAGTTATTCCAAGGACTAAAAATGACAAAGTTTAATAATGCAAGGACCAAAGTTGCCATTTTCAGATTTTCCAGGGGCCATTTCTGCCAATTTTCAAACTTGGAGGACCATTTTTGTAATTTTCTCAAACTTTTGATATTTTTCACCAAAGGACTAAATTTGACAAGTTATGATTTTAAAAGGACCTTTGGTGACTTTACTTTTGAAATTATGAGCTCAGGGACTGTTTTTGACAATTTTAGAAACTTGGGGGACTGAAACTGCAATTTTTGCAAATTTAATATATTTTTCATCTGATTTTGATATTTTTGCATTTAAAACACATAAAACACTTGTTTGTGATATTTTTATCATTTTGATGCGTTTCAAAGTGTTTTCAGATGATTTTGCAGTTTATTTTGTACAAAAATGATGAGTATTTAGACACTCATCAAGAGCAACAATACATTGTTCTCTTTTGGGACATTACAGAACACATTGACAGTTCCTGACATTAGTTTGTTACAACTCACTCTACAAGTAGTTTAACAAATTCAGAACTTCATTTATAAGACTTAATGTGATTCATCACATTCCATAAACAAATGATGTCTTATCAATCTTCTAGGTTGGAGTCTTATTGAGTATATTCAATCTATACTCAATATACTAACCTTGATAACTTTTGGAAGAAACTATAGTTATCTTTGAATCAAACAATGCCAATAGATTTTGATTCTTCTAACTGAACATACCATAAAACTATGGTATTTCCTTAGAATTAATATTGTAAGATTAATCTAACAATATTTAAGATAACCATCTACTCTTTGGTTTATCATATTTACCAACAAAGTAAAACTTAATGGTACAATAGAATTACCAAGTCAATTGCATGTATTATAACACAAGTATTCTTGACCAAGTCAAAAGACATAACAGTTATAATCCCACTATACGTTATAAGTCATTGATCAACTCATTGACTTCATGCATATGTTTTAAAACATAGCTAGTTAACGTCTTACTTTATATTATAAGTCTTGTATTAAAAGACTTCATGTTTGTGACTTTACAAAATCATAAACATTTAAAGTAATTATGAACACCACCTCAGGTTTCAATTAATATTTCAAGTTAATATTTACTACATATATTTAAGTCATTCAACGAATACTTAAATTCAAAGTAGTATTAGATTACTTCATTTAATTATGTCATTCCATGAAAAGTTCAACGTAAGAAACTGCAAAATCATCCATGCTCGTTCTCACGACATGTGGATATTTTACCTTGGTCTATAATCTAGTTCACGTTCTCACGTAACATAAATTGCAACAACAAGTGTTTCTTAAATATTGAATGACATAAATATTTAAAATAAAGTAGTCTTTGTTATCATCTTGACACATGTTCTTAATAGGGAAATCATACACATTTAAATGTATACTTCCTTTTAGAACGTTATTCTCTTACTTTACAGTCAAGAGAATCCATTTAAATCATATTAATATGTGTTGTACCGTGTTGTACCTTGCACACAATAAAGATTTCTCCCACTTGTGCATGGAACAACATCATGTAGCATATAAACAACACGATACACGTTCGTTTATTTTATTAATATGATTTGTGTCATAGATATAACTAGTAGATATAGGACTATATTGTTTAGTAAGGAAACGCACATGACAATCCTTAAAAACATAAGTGCCTACAGTTGGAAAGTAATTATCTACATGATATTCAAGAGATAATTTGTATTACTACACAGCAAATAAGGCTTGTAGTTCCCACTGAATTAGAAATCGTTTCAACAACTTCTTATTCAGTAATGCAACACAATGCTCCCACTTAATTTGACAACATTTTAAATGTTTCATAACCAGTGAAAACTACTTGTTTGCTTTTTACTTTCCTACACCTTTGAAGAACCATACGTAATCATTACTAAGGTACTAAAAATGTGTATTCTACTCTATGAATGATGGGTTATCCATCAATGTTATTAACTTGAAAATTTTGGTATGCAATTTCTTCCTTAACAGGCCTACCATCCCCATACTGGTATGTAGCACCTTTAAAGGCTAAAGCAAAACAACTAGATAAAATATGCTAGTTTGCCTTTTACCAATTTTCGCGGTAATTAGTCTAGCTTCTAATTTAGTAACTCATATACATGTTTTCCAGTTAACCAACATTCATGTTTGTTACAAAAGGATTCATTCACCAACTGAAGGTAATGAAATCTTTATGGAAAATAAGATGTGCAATTCATTGCTATGAGTTACATTAAAATTTAGACAATTCAAATGTTCCTATTATACCTTTCTCATTCATGAAAAGGAATATGATTGAGTCTCATGCTTACGTTTACGGTTAAATGTTGCATTTATACATTCAAAAGAATTACAAAATTCAATTTTAGTATTTTCGATAATTAACCTTTTCAAGAAAATTAAATACCCATGGTTCATAAACATATAACCATTTAATTTTCATTGAAAAACTAGGATCCAAATAGACATAGTTTCATCACATCAGTTGATCTGCTAGTAATGAAACTATTCAAGATGGTACGAGTCGAACCTCAATTGCCAATTTTCAAATTGCAATTCCTAGATTTATGGGATTTACATTTAGCCAATTTCAATTGCCATGTAAACATGTTTTATCCCCATCTTATGCCTTGAGTTGCCAGTTCTCACTGCCTAACTCAATTAAGTTGTCCAACTTAAGAAACTGCAAAATCGTCCATGCCCGTTCTCACGACACGTGGACATTTTACCCTTTGATTACGATCTAAGTCACGTTCTCACGCAAATAAAAGGTAATCTTAGGTGTTTCCGTTTCGCTGGATGGCATATAACTTAAATTAAAGGGTAATAATTTTGATGTCAAACCTAAACTCTTATGCCGCCGCCTCCGGCCGTCGGCTACAGGCCGGAGGTTCGGAGGGCTCCCTTTAAACACTCCCTCACCCAATAAAACATTTACCCTTTAACAACAACAACAACAACAAGCCCTACGCTGTAATTTCATTGGAGAAGGATTGTTTACTGGCTCCATTGTTTTGATGCAAAATTTTGGTGACCACATGACTATCTGAATAGGGAAACCGGATTCATTTAGCTTGCTTATTATCCATGTTTTCTTCCAGATAATGTTTTATTAGGTTATTTGTAGTATTAGTCAATTACTATGGGTACTTTTGTAGGGACAGAAAGAGGCTCATTTTCTAGCCATAATTCCAAAAAAAATAATAATAATAAATAAAAAAAGGGCAACGACAACATTGGGCCCACCCATGTTTTGATATATATTTGTGAGGTGGATCTTTATGTTTTTCTAGGAAAAAAAACGCCCCGTTTGTTCGGAAGGTTCTTTCAACTTTCGTTTTCTCATCCTTCTTTTTTATGTTAGTGCATTAATTTTTCTTTTCATTTGTTTTAGTTGTATGGGATACTTTGGGTTATCCCATCTTTAGTTGTAGGGGATACTTTAGGTTATCCCGTTTGATCAGGATACTTTGGTTTATCCTGTTTGGTAAGGGATACTTTGGTTTATCCCATTTGGTCAGGATACTTTGTTTTATCCTGTTTGGTACGGATACTTTGGTTTATCCGGTTTGTTGGCTGCTGCTGAAGATGTGATTCTGCTTGCTGTCGAATGTCTTTATTTGCTTTACTTTATTGTTTATTAGCTTTTAATATCCGGTCCAAGCTTTCGCGATTTCGCCGCTCGGACTGCGGGGGAGTGTTAGCCCGTACTATGTAACGGTCTGAAGCCCGTATCTAGAATGTTCTGTATTTACTATTTAAATGATCCATGTAATTGTAATCGGGGGAATCAATCAAATCAATTATCCCTATCATATCTCTATCACTAGCTAAAAGACCCGTGAAATTCACGGGTATTTTAAAGCAACGTTGAAAACAAATAATGAATGACATCGCATATTATGAAGTTAGAGGTTAGAAAACCCACATTTGGATAATCAAAAGTAAAGTATAAAGTACGTAATAATGAAACGTCATAGTCAAATAACCGAAAAGAAAACATAACCACCTTAAATCCTTGTTTTCTACTAACGTGAGATCCGGATACATGCAGTTGTGATCTCATATTGTGTAGCACTTTTTTGTAGACCATGTTGGTTGAGTTATTCGTGAGGTTTCGGTCTTCATCACAAATAACCATCTTCAATCATTTTTGCTCTCAACGCAAGAGACGGGCTACATATAGTGTGCCATGTATAAAAATAAAACAACGTAAATATTTTGTTTTGTATGTGGGTTTAAATAACTCACCTTGTAAAATATGAATAACTTGGTATTGAAAATGTTCAATCTTCTCACTTGATTCATGCTCTTGCTTGAGAAATTGATTATATGAAAATACCAAGGTCTCACGACCTAAGAGCACAATAAGTATTTTTACTTAGTATTTGACATTATATACCTTCAAAAATTGAATATAAGTGTCATGTCTTTACTAATACTTCTGTGGCAAAAAACTGACTCAACTTTGTTTATATCAAACATAGTTCTCATCCTATGTACTTCAATGCTTTTTTTCGTAATTAATTTTATCAGGATGAAAAATCCCTTTTATCCAAAAAAAAAAGAAAAGAAAATAGTTCTTATAAATACTTTAGAGCAACTTGCTAGTTTAGTTTCATTCGAGCAAAGTATTAGTAGACATGTTTGGGTTTTTATCTTCCTCATCCTAGATCAAGTGGATTAATCTACTTATTCGATCCTGTTCAGGCTTAGCATAGGGGGTATTTGGATTAGTTTATTTAGGAAGCTTAATGCTTTATTTCAGTTTCTAAACACAATACACTCTAACAAATGGGGCTTATTGACACATTTACTCAATTTTATGGGCTTTTCGAAACTACTCAAGCTCTTTTTTAATAAGCCAATCGAAACAGTTCGTAAATTGCAGCCCCGACACGTTTAAGTTTACTTCTTCTAGAACTTAACATAATCAATTTTGTTATACAATAAACCGGTCCTATGAAAAATGCATACCTTTACTGTTGTACTTTTTTTAAAAGTCACTCAATTTGAGGTAATTTTGCATTTATATATCCACTTTTTCAACCTCAAACAAACGAAACATATAATCACTAACATAAAAACATATTTTTCGGTCACATGTTATATAATAAAGTAATGTGGTGTTTGGCATTGTCTTTTTTTTTTTGAACATGGCATTGTCTTTCGAAAATGGTAAAGGGGTATTTAGCATTATTCTTATCCATATCAATGAGTCTCTTCATTCTTTATTTGGCTTTTGAAGTAAATAAACTAACAATTATCTTCTCCATTTTGTTTATAATTAAGTTGATATGTACTTTCATAATCAATACTAATATGCATGGGTAAAGTAGTATCATTTTACATACCTGAGCCACATGTGATTATGAAAGATGTAGATTTCCAAAGTGATTTAGCCCAACCACGTAAAGTAAGTATAAGAAAGTAGTTTCCACGCTAAAGCAATACTTATTTCAATCTATTATGTAGACAAAGAACTATGTGATTTGAAGAGCGATACTTACGTGAAAGGGCTAGCGAGTAGCTACGAACATGTTGGGTCATGTTCTGAAGGCTAATATATTAGTTTTACCAAGCAATGCATTATGGTTAGTTGTTGTGACAACCGAGTACACAAAAAAGTGCGTTTCACCTAAATTGTGATTATAACTCTACAACCCTACCATACACAATTATCTCAAGCATCACTGAAAACTGACGTTGCTAGGTTGACTGATAAGTTATGAGAGTAGTTTTGGAGGCTTCTTTGGTTTCATGTTTCTATATTTGGGTTCAAACAAAACAGAAGCATGTTTGTAACTACATTTTAAGACACAAATAACCACTTTTAATCTATCAAACATGAAGTAAAAAACTATACCTTAGTATCCTTGTTTTTGCTGCTACCGGTGCATTTGCCGTCAACTGAGCCTTGAAGTTTCGAACAAAAGTAATCTCATCAAATTAAGCAAATAAAAATGTAATAAGTTGCCGAATCAAGAGAATATTGAGAGAAGAACCTCATAATTAGTCTATTAAGTCATCTTCCAACAGGAAACTTCTTTCAATAATTGATATATATCTTTGTAAAAAAACTTATCTACAAATTCTTCATGTGTTGAATTCTTTGAGGCTGTAGATATATTGGAAGCAGTATTAGCAGATTATTCGGTATGTATCGGCCCTCGGCACTTAGTGCAACATACGCTACTTGTATTTTTTTCTTATGTGAAGAGATTTCCGGAAAGTTCTCTCGTGCGTTTGACTACAACTTTTTTTAATTAATGTATTATACCCGTAGTTCAAGTTTTTAAGCATCGACAGTACGCTCATAATTGCCACCCGCAAATTAACCATTGTTCTTCGTAATCTGATAAAAAATTGGTTAACAGGAAGACACACATATATATTCGGAATGCACGCGTCAGCAATGTTTTAAAAAGCTTAAGGCGCATTAAGGCGCGGAGGGGTCCTTGGGGCCTAGGTGCAGGCCTCGTGTATGTGAAGTGCATTGTGTTGAGAAAAATGTAAAGCTATATGTATTAAACTTAATTAGTGTTATGTCACTTATAGTATCTAACAATATGATAATATGTTTTCTTAATGTCTCTCGACTCTGTCCTGCATGTATCAGAAATAACCCAAACTTCGTTGAGTTTTGAGATAACATGCACACAATTTTTTTCTTTCTAAATCATCATCAAGAAACGTAGACATTCAAAATCTTAAATTTTGTGAATAAAAAAATGTATAAAGCCCCACATTTGCATAAGGTGAGCCTAAGCCCATAAGGGCCTCGCAACCAAGGTGTTGAGCCTTGGTGAGCCTCTTGAATGTCCTACGCCTCACTCGGAAAAAAGCCCCGCTGTTTGAGCCTTACGGGCCTCAAGGCCTAGGAGCATCTCAGACACTTTTAACAATTGTGCGTGACAGTTCTCGAGTTTTTGGAGGCTCTGGGCAAGAATTAAAATTGACGCCCAAACTTAAATGCTAAATGAAAATCGTATTTCTTTTAAAACGTATACTAAAAAATATTTACGTATAAAATGTCACTCCTAAAGCACTAACGTATAAAGTTTTCAATTCGTTTCATTATTCACTATGTATATTTATATCATCTTTGTAGTTTTATACGTTGAACATAAATTTTGGGGCCCTTATAAAGTGAGGGCCTGGGCGGTCGCCCACCACCCACCCTCGAGGATGGCCCTAGCACCTATGTGAGATATATTCTACTCGTTATTTTTTAACATGGATAGTATGTTGAGAGTGCTACCACATACCAATGCATCCTCTTTGTCGCAACCTGTAAATGTGCAAATTGTTAATAGAAAGTCACCCATATCTTTGGAGTACACGTACACGGAATATCACTATCAAACCTCGCCATTGGTTATTGATGAATAAGAGGTGAATAAATTATATGCGATGAAGAGATACTGGTTTCTGTAATTGTAGGGCTTAATTAAATAAGCTCGAGTGACTGGACATAGGCATCATGTATTTACACAATTGATTTCAAACTATCAATCAAACAAAAACTTGGTCATTACAGATTTTTACTACTCACATAAAGTGTCAACATTAGTACTCATAAAAGTATATTTTTTTTCGCTACTTAAAAAGTATTTCTAGATAAGTATGATGTTTTTTAAAGGTATTATCCTCAATGATTATTACGCACGTTAGATAAGAGTATTGCTTCAAAAAGAAAATATAGTAGAATAAATCGCAAGATATATATATAATCGAGTAAATCATGCCATTATCCTTTTAATATCGCAATTTTAGGCAACACATTAGAAATGTGCAATTTTTTTTTTTTTTTTTTTTGAACGGCGAAATTTTATAAACTAGCAAGGAGCTAGAACGAAGAGAAACATTACAAAGGAATCAAATAAGGGTTTTTAAGCCAAGTCTCCCAAGAAAACACCCATTTACATCTACTTTTGCACCAAAGATAAGAAAGAGACACTATATCATCAATGATCGTCGAGCGGGAAGGAGGTTTTTCACCAAAAAGCAAGCGGTTACGGAAAAGCCAAATGGACCACCAACCGACATCAAAAACTCCTTCCAGCAGACATTTACCATTAGAAGAAATTCTGAGAGCCGAAAACCACGAATTCCAATCTGAAAAAGATAACCAATGCTGCCATTCAAGATCCCACCATCTGCAAATATGCTTCAAAACACCTTGAGCCAAGTCGCACTGGAAGAACACATGAGAAGCATCTTCCCCAACCGAATCACAAATTGGACAAGAATCAGAATCCAAATTAATACCTCTACGCCTTAAGTTAGACCTAGTCGGAAGGCAGTCCCGACGAGCCCTCCAGATGAAAACGTTGATTTTTAAGGGGATGGTTTTCACCCATCTCGTAGGTTCAGACGAAGAAGGCAAAAAAAGATCATCTAAAGATTCCCTGATGTCTTTAACTCTAAAGATACCGTCACCAGATATGTTGCAAATCCAACGATCTTGTAAAGTGGATAGAGAAATAGAATCCAATCGAGAAGCCAACTCAGAAAGTTGTTGTTGTTCGGAACCATCTCGCACAAGTCTACGAAAGGAGGCAGTAACGTGGGACATCAATTTATTAGCAACAGTAATATGCCTATCTTGTTCAAGCGCAAATATACGAGGGAAGATTTCACTAAAAGGAGAGTCTCCGTTCCAAACGTCAAGCCAAAATCTAGTATTATTCCCGTTGCCAACACGCTTAGAACAAAGGGATAAGAAGTCAAAACCTTTAGATTTTAATAATTGAACTTCCTTCATTATCGAACTCCAGTTAGAAGCCATATGAACCGAATGAGATTCAATATGAGTCCCATAGATTGCACCAATGACTCGAGACCACAAGGATCCGTCTTCCGAAACGAACCTCCAAACCCATTTAAGGAGCATAGCTCTATTAAGCGCATAGTAACTCGAAACTCCTAACCCACCTCTTTTCTTGGAGGCAAGGACATTTTTCCAAGCAACCCACGTGATTTTTTTATCGGAGGAATCGGCCCCAATAAAGAAGTTATTACGAATAGACTCCATCTCTTTTATTACACCTTTAGGGACTTTGAATATAGACATACAGTAGAGAGGGGATGCACCAAGTACCGACTTTAAAAGCGTTAGTCTTCCACCAGTAGAAAGAGTTTTAGACTTCCATTTAGAGAGGCGAGATCGTAACTTTAGGATGACATCAGCCCAATACTTATGACGAGACACATTTCCACCGACCATAACACCAAGATAACGAAATTGGTCCATCATGATAGAACAACCAATGGAGAAGGCTGCCAGCTCAACATCTAACCGAGGAACACCCACTCCCAGAAGTTGACTCTTGTGCATATTAATTTGTAATCCCGAAGCCAAAAAGAAGCACTTAAGAACATTGATAATACTACGCAGATTATTGCTAGACCACTCCCCTATAATCAAAGCATCATCTGCGTAGAAAAGGTGCGATAAAGAGAGAGAATTACTAAGACGAATACCTTTGAACAACCCCGCGTCAACAACTCTACTAAAGGAAAGATGCAACGATTCCATCACAAGAATAAAAAGATAAGGAGCCAAAGGATCGCCTTGTTTAAGCCCCCCATGAAAGGAGAATTCATTAGAAGGACTTCCATTAACCAAAATTGAGGCCTTAGCGTAGCAAAATGTACCACGAATCCATTGGCACCACTTGGGACCGAACCCAAAAGCCTCAAGCACATTAATTAAATAATCCCAGCGAACCGAATCATATGCCTTAGCAAAATCAACTTTGAAGAACATAGTTTGTTTACTTTTCTTTTTGCACCAATGTAAAACTTCGCTGACGATAAAGGGACCGTCCAAAATCTGCCTCTCCGAAACAAAAGCGGATTGAGTGTCGGAAATAAGATTCGGAATAATCATAGCTAAACGATTGGCCAAAATTTTCGTCACCACTTTGTAAACACAACCAATTAGGCTAATGGGACGAAAGTCAGAAACTAGTTTAGCATCCAATACCTTTGGAATAAGAGCTATGAAGGAGGAATTGCATCCTTTAGAGAAAGTTCCACTGATAAAGAAATGTTGTACCGCGTCACATAGATCAGCACCAATAAAACTCCAATACTTTTTAAAAAATTCAAAAGTATAACCATCTGGGCCTGGGGACTTATTATCTCCACAACTCCAAACCGCCTGTCGGATCTCAACAGTGGTCACACTTCTCTCTAAGTCATCGACTTGGTCTTGAGCTAACTTGTTGGGAAAAATAAAATTTAAGTTAAGCCCAGAAGTATTGGGCTTTTTGAAACGAGCCTCGAAATGATTCTGAAAAGCCTCCTTAACAACGTTCGGATCCGTTTGCCAAACACCGTCAACAAAGATCCCTCTAATCGCTAATTGAGAACGTTTTTTATTGACGATGCCGTGGAAGAACTTAGAGTTCTCATCTCCCTCAATAGCCCATCTAATTTTGGATTTCTGGAGAGCGTCTGCGTCTTCTTTAGACTTAATATCATGGAGATGACGATTAAGGGCATCACGTCTAGCCAAAAGAGGAGCAGGAACAGAACCTTGGTCCAACTTCTTATCGATCTCACGTAAGTCATCCTTAATGACCTGTTTGCAAGCATTCATATGAGCACGTTTAACCTTAATCCAAATGCGAATAGTGGACTTTAAATCTTGAAGTTTCTTCTTAAAACGAATCATTCCATTCCTATCAGAGTGAGAGAATGATCTCCAAGTTTGTTCCACCATCTCATCAAAACCATCATACTGAAACCATGAATGAAAAACCCGAAATGGAGTAGGACCAAAATCCAATGTTATATCTCGAAGAAGAATCGGCCGGTGATCTGAAAGATGACGGTCAAGGCAGACGGCCGTGATGGAAGGAAAGAGAGAGACAATACCATCAGTAACTAAGAACCGATCAAGCTTACTCATTTTTGTCGCCGAAGGATGTGACCATGTGAAAGAGAAGCCTTCCATCTTGATATCAACAAGACCCGATGATGAAATGAAATGATTAAAAGCCTTGGCAGTAGCTTTATTAAACCACGAGCCTCGCCTTTCATCGCAGGAACGAACTTCGTTAAAATCCCCCATAAGAATAGCTTCGCCATTCCATCGACCCAGCAGGATCGAAATATAATCCCATAGAGTTTTCTTTAGCACAGGTTGTTGAGGAGCATATATAGCAATAAAAAGAAGTTTAACATTAGATGGAAGCCACGTCCCATAGATAGCAACAAAATTGTCAGAGATTGAAACGGAGTCTTTCTTGAACACCGATGCTTCCCATATACACAAAATGCCTCCCGAGTTTCCCAAAGATTCACTACAAACAAAATCGTAATTAGAGTTGCCCCACATAGATTTCACATCCATATGTGAAACTTTATCCATCTTAGTTTCTTGAATTGCAATAAAATTAAGTTTGTTTTTGATTGATAGCTCCTTAATCCACTCCTTTTTGGTCTTATTACCAAGACCTTGAACATTAATGGAAATAAGATTCATCTAAAAACCGGATCAACTCCTTGGAAATAATGGAAAACAAAACGTGTAAAGTGCAACATTTATTTTTTATAATTGAAAATACATGTGCGACAACTTTCATGGTAATTTTAAATAAATAATATATCTGCATACTTGCATATAATACCAAGACATTTGGGCAGAAACTTGTTGAACATCATCAAACTATGACCACGTTAAAATAGTTGTATACAAAAGTAACTTGTATAAGGGACTACATATTAATCATCAATATCATTTAAAGTTACCTAAAATATTGGTTTGACAAAAAGCATCATTTAACAGTTTGAGAATGCTTTGCATTGTGTACGTCTTTAAGGGTAAGTTATTTCACAGAATTATAGATGACCAATTTAAACATTCCCAAAAGTTATGGATCTTAACACTAAAATAATACATGCATAATTTGATTTGTTTCGAAACTGTGGGATGAATCAAATTATGAAATCATTGAATATTTATTAAATGCTAATTTGACTATATCTACTTCTATATGATTTTTCTTCAGGAAGTTGACCAAATTAATCATGTACACTTAATAACATGGCAATATCAAAGTGAACTTCTAAAAAACTGAAGAGGACAGATGCCGCATTGTTAGAACTCAATATTTTTAGAAAAAATTGAATAAGAGAGAGGTTTAAAAACTCTATTTTATTAGTTAAAATAGATTATCTTACAATATTTAGTAAGTTTAACAAAGTATGAGAGGTGAGACTGATGTTTAGTAATATGACGGAATGTGACCGTGACGTTGGCTTATAGAATATGATTGATGAAAGTTTATGTGGATACCGGGCTACAAGAGAAAGCATTACACCTTCTATCAGATTTTCATTAAAGTGAGTTAGCATACAGGACATAGACAGTTTGCGTTGTGTTCTAAGTGTGTTCGAAGGATCTCTATGAACTAAAAAATCATGTGCAGATGGTGTTTCGAAACCTGTAGGTAATATGTTGCTAATCAAGTCACTCTTGTTTGAATTCAGAAGTCAATGACCCAAGGTATAGAACCTGAGACCGAGCATTAATCATGTCTCGTTGATGCTCATGGTTGAGATGGACATGTACAGGTGGGAGGCTTAGAAGCTAATTACATCTATTCCCCGGACTGGATGAAAAAAATATCAAGTATATATGTTTGTTGCGGATGAAAAATATATGATAAGGTTGAGGATTTGGTAAGATTCTTACGTCATTGATTCAGGGTCTGTGTTGCTTTACGGATAAAATATGAAAATAAACTGGCGTTGCAAGAACACAGGTGCACGGAACTGAATGTACTCTATATATGTTGAATAAAGGTATGTTACAAGTCTAAAGTTACGATTACTTGTTGGATATTGAGTGTTGGAATTAAAACACTTTTGGCAGAAAGAAATGTATTACTATTCATTACCAACCATTTGCACATAAAATAAATTTCTAAAGAACAATTAATGTAACGATTGGAACAATCAAAGAATTGATATTTATAAATCATCTAAAAATGAATGTGTGATTACAAAGATGGTAATAAATGGAACAATCAAAGTGTTATTAACATTGCACGGTAGTGCATCTTTTGAGTTGCTTGTTAACAGGCTTGATGTGATGATTATGTGGTGGGAGTTCATGAAGCCGCAACACTTGTATCTTTCGCTTCTTCTTCATGCATTCGACTTCCTTGTAACTCCTTTGCAGCTTTCTCTTTGACGCCTCTAATTTCTTTTCAATAATAGTGCTTGTTGGACAATTTTGATCCCCTGTTTTCACATCAGAATCCCTCGGTTTACAACGTTGATCACAAGTGACTAAACTCTGTTGATTTTTTGCTCTTTCAGAAACTGGTTTTGCAATACTTGGTTTGTTGTTTAGTGATTTGTCCACCATATCTTTCCATGCTTTGACAAGTTTCCTTCCAGTCTCGCTAACTTCTTTTGATACATGCTTTCGAAGAAGTGAAACAGTTTTTCCTATCCCGGTTTTTTCCAAAGTTTCCATAGATATCTCCATGTTTTGCAGCTTCTTTAAGGAGTCACACAATACTAATTCATCTTCGATACTCTTGTTAATAACCCCTTTGATCCTCAGAACTTCATCAATAACATTAGTACTATTTTCAACTTTCAGATCAGGAGTGATTGGACCCTTAGCAACACGATCTTTTTCTGAATCAGTTTCTGCCTTTTTCAATGTAATCCTCACTTTCAATGATCGCTGTGGTTTGCTTGTCGGCATGTCTTGCTTCTGCTCTTCTTGATCCACAAGACATGTGTCTTCATTGGCAGCCACATCATGTCTCCATTCTTTATTTTTTTCATCTTGGTTTTCAGTAGTACTTCCTTTAATGCACTGGAGTTTGTTACGGTTAATCAAGTCACACGAGTTCCTGTACAACATCTCGGCAATGTTGTCTCTCTCAGTTCGAAAATCATCTAGGCGATCAGCTGCAGCAACCCTTATCGCCATCTTAATGAACTCGAATATATCGACATTCGTAATGTGCAAGTAATTTCTCAAGTCATCCAGCAGTAAGTTAGACATGGATTTTTCCATCGAACTAATGTTTCCTTGAGAGATTTATGATTTCGATAATGCCTACAAATCAAGAAGCTAAATTTGTTATAAAAGTTGATCGAAACTTGGGATACAAGGTTTATGGATTTGGTTTTTGTGACGGTGAATAATAAGATAACAAGCCATTAAATAGAGTTTGCAATTAGGTAATATTTGAGGCGGTTAACAGAATTATAAGTTGTAATCGTTGTTTTTCATTATTTTTGAAAAGTGTCGTCTTTAGTTAGTTCGAATTTAATGTTCAAATCCCCTCCATTTTTATGTAGTCATTCAACTTTCATTGAAGTGTTTGTTTTATTGAAGTCCTTTAAACTTATTTTAATAAAAAAAAATGAAATCAAAAAGTAAAATTTACTAAAATAAGTTGTTAGAATAATAAGGGGATTAACGATGTACCGTCTTCTTCCCGTGATTTCAATCTCATTTTATTTGAAGTTATTTGTGTTTTTATTTCTTTAATTAATTTCCTAGTCTTATATTCGCGTGGATCTAAAGCACATTTGGTATTTTTAATTGTTTCTTTTACTTCTAGTTTCATTTTAATAAGCCAAATTACCTGATCTTTGAGGTTGACATTCGGTCTTACATAAGATAGATTACACACGATCATGTACACTATCCGTGACCATTGTAACAAACGTACTCAAGCAACGACCCAACTGGAAATCTATCAAGGGTTGTTGGTTAGTCAAAGGACCTCCCATGAAATAAGTTTAAAGTAAAAAGGACTAATCTTGAAATGATCCTACAACCAGGGACTAAAGCTCTCATTTGGTGGAAGTTTAATAATAACTCTTTTATACTTATCATAAACTTGGAAACATTCAGAAACATCGAGACACTATTCCCTCCCTCTCCAAACTAACGAAACATACACACACATCTCTCTTATGATCTAGGGTTTTGATTCCAAGTTGATTTGGAGCAAGTTTAAAGCAAGATATCATCTTTTAAGCTTAGAAACGCATAAGCTAGTCTTCCCGCTAATCAATTTGAGGTAAGAATCATATCATGTTCTTAAATTCATATGTTATGGCTTCCTAATAGAGGGTAAAGCCTAAAGTTCATGTCATTATGCTATTTGTGGGGTTTTTATAAAATTCCATGAAGTTAGGTTAAGATGTAAATTTCTAAAATCACTAAGAATCTATGTAATGATTTAGAAATATGACGGGTACCTTGTTAGGGTGCTATAACACCAATTTGTAGTGTAAATTTTCAGAAACCATGTTGGTGTGGTTATATAAGCCACTAACCAAACACCCGCTTTATGGCTTATTTACCTTTTAGTGCTTATTATGATAAGCCTTGTCAAGTTCCTAATAAGCTCCATATAAATTATGTGTTCATAGGTTATAAGGGTTAGCCGAGGACATCCTTAAAGGAGCTCTTGTTCTATTCAAGTGTTTTTGAGATGAGTAACATATAATACGGCAAAAACGGGTCTTTAGTAACCCGTTAGATGTATCACTTACATCGTGGTACTTACGTTCATGTAATTATGTTCCACTCGTGATACGAGTTCATAATAGTATAATTGCATCATATAAAGCTTTAATAGCTTATATGATATAAGCTTATGTGTGAAATAAAGTGGAGGGGTCAAAAAAGCCCGTAATGACCCATGTGGTCTTGTTATGCGTTTTTAGTTAAAGTATTGCATTATTACTTGTTTAGCATCCTTAGTGGACGACATGGCTAGAATAGAAATCCTAAGTGGACGACTTGCATAATTATATGCAACAAGACCCAAGAATGGGATATAAACGTCCTTAGTGGATGACGTGTGCTATTATGTGATCACATGTTCCAAACGGAACTTAGACATCCTAAGTAGATGACCCGATCCTTAGTTAGTGTCTTACACCTTATAGTGAGACGTAGACATCCTAAGTGGATGACTTGCATATGTGTGGCTCGATAGTTAGTAAGTATGTAAATTAAACGTCCTTAGTGGACGAATAAGCACTCTATCTGTAACACCCCCAGAATATCGCAGCGAAAGATAGTGTCATTGGGGTATTACATCATAGCAAACAATACAAGTTTGATGTGCTATGTGTGTACAAGTTTTAAATTTATAAAACACGATTTACCAATTTTACCAATAACACATACGAGCAAGTGCACTCGTCCGTTATAGCAAGATTATGAAGGTAAGTCGGGATCGTTCGCAGGGATTTGAGTGAATCTGATTAACAAGTTTGAATCAACTAAGGCAATCCAATAAGCATATAACAACGAAAATAGATATAATGAAATTCAGATGATTAAAAACTACACTTGCTTAAACTAGTTTCTTATCCTTGATTAGTATGATTGTATTAACCTCTTAACATGTTGGTTATGATAATTAGTTTGTGTACTAATCTATTGTTCTTACAAGTTAAACCTTCGTCAAGATTTTAGTTCATAAAAACAAGCATTAAGTTTAACCAATCAATTCAAGTTTCATAAGTTTATTTTCACAAACTTAAACACAAAAACATCCATTTGCTTTATCAAATTTGCTTAAGAAATGGTCAATACAAAAGGTAACCGATTATAGACAAAAGGTTACAATTGATTGTCAACAACTAATCTTACGACCTTTTAGATGTTTCCAATCAATCCAACTTGATAACCAAAAAGTGTTCTTATTACAACCACACCTTAGTTCCTTTGTTTAATCAAGAATAATGGGTAAAAACCTAAAAACAATCATCCATAGACAAAATGATTATAACTAGTTGAATAACAATAAGTTCTTTCGACCTCTACGATTACTATCAACTAGTCAAACTTGATTAACAAATATCACTATGAAACTTTAGCACAATTGGATCTTAGAATCAACTTGAAATTGAATTAAAACATGTTAACACAATCACTAACTAATCACATGATAATCAACATCATTTAAGCAAGTGTATAAAGAAACTAGCCACTCATAGCAAACATAAACATAAACTCGGAACTTTGAACATTAGAAAACATGATTAAGAGTCTTACAATGCTTGGAATAAGATTACAAATTGTGAAGTAATGATTCCCAAAGTATTGGAGTAGACTCCTTGGGGTTTTGGCCTCCAAATGTGGTACTTCTGGAACTCCAAACTTTCCTGGACTTCTAAGGACGAATTTGAGAGCTTAAGAGCTTTGTTTGATGAGTAGAGAGAGTTGTATTGAAGTGTGTGTCTCATATGCTCACAAGAGGTCTCTATTTATACTAGTTCCAAGGCCTAGGGTATTAATTGCTGAACTTGGCCTCCAAGGAGTTAGGAAGGGACTAGAATACACCAAGGGAAGGACCTAGAATCGTTTGGATACAAAGGGGAAACTTAGTGATGAAGATTTGGCAGAAACAGGCTCTCCAACCGGATCGGTCATATGACCAACCGATCTGGTTGGTCTTCTACAAGTGTTCCAACCGTATCGGTTGCGGGTGGCAACCGAACGGTTGGACTGGCGTCATGGGCAATTCTTTGATCTTCACTCAACCGATCCGGTTGCAGTTGCAACCGATTCGGTTGGTCTTCCTGAGTGACGGAAATTCGACCATTACTTTATCCTGACTTGTAGAGCTTGGTTCTTCAATCATCTTGGTCTTCTTTGGTACTTGAAATACTTATTTGTGCTTGACATGCTTCACTGAAATGGGAATCTTCCAATTGTTGAACATTCTTTTACTTTTCCTTCCGTTTCCCTGCACTTGGTTATAAACACTAGACAAACATCTTTTGATGCGATTAAGCACTGAAATCATACAAATATAACCAAATAACATATACAAAAGCACACATAACGCTACTGAAAACATGTACAATCTGAGCGTTATCAAATTCCCCCACACTTAAACTTTGCTTGCCCTCAAGCAAATCTAGGAAAAACATCCACTGATACAAAATTATGATTACGAAAAATATGATGCAAATCTACCAAGTACGAGTACGAGAGAAGATTCATCAATTACGCTTTTAAGGGTGAAACTTCAAGATGTTTGACAATATCCAATGATTTTCTTGCATGATTAACATTTCAAAACACCTCACAAAAAGAAACGAAATATAATTCACTCAATCACTAAATTTTTAGTGGAGTAACAAGATAAATCACACTTATTGCTCAGTCATGATTAGATTATTACCATAAGCTTGTACAAGAAACAAAACTCCACCGACGTGGCGTGAGCACCAAGCAAAAACATCTAAAGAGGACTTTTATTCGGGTTATAATGTTATGGCTAAGGGTTAAGGGTATGGATAAGGCATGGGAATGTTAATGAAGTTGGTGTTAAAATAAAAAATAGAATCAAGTCTAATACCCATGTTGCTAGTTACCGAATAATCCGTAAACCAGTAAATGATTATAGCTTCATTTTCTTTCCTTCGGATTTCCACAACTCTTCGCTTTGATTTGCCATGACAACTTTTCTTCGAACATAGCACATTGGCTAATACATTCATACTTTCAACATTTTTTTTAACATAAACTCATATCCTCGAAATGGCTCACACAACTAACAAGGTGCGGTTACTCATAATCATTTGAACAATCTTCTCATTCTAGGTGACTAGCAGCCAAACGTTTAGACATTGACAAGGGTGAGGCTAAGGTTTAAAGTGTAAAATCTTTTTGTATTTTTCTGGGTTTATCAAAAACGAAAATGATGGCTCAGAGGGTATAACTAGGGGTATCTAGTGCTAAAGATGAGCGCTACAAATGGGTCCATGTGGGTGGTTAACTAACCGATGTGGTTAGCTAATATAACATAATATGAAAAATGGAAGGCCATTTGGGTTCAATCCTAAGGTGCCTCTTTATCACACGAATTTACTTATATCACACGAATGCGATCTCACTGCGGTCTGGTAATGATTTACAAGCACAAGTTCTAGAATAAATAAAATCACCGGCACACTCATAGAAAAAGATTCAAGCATAAAAGATGTATGCTTTATATAGAACAGGCTCAAATCCTCACAATTTTACTGGTAAGGGCTATAATTTGTGCTAGCAAATGTTTATCGATCCCAGAATGGATTGCAATATTAATCGGAACACATCTCAAAGTTTTAAATATTACCAGTTTTACCAGTGGTTTGATCAAGTTATTCTAATATATTATCCTAAAAGCGTGAAAATAACTAGATCACAAGGGCAAACAAAATTTAAAATTTAAGCTTTAAAACTCTAATTTTCTTATTCACCCCCCCCCCCCCACACTTAAGTTAAACATTGTCCTCAATGTGAAAAACGAACTTCAAAGTATAGAAATAGGGAAATAGAGATGAAACCAGGTATTCCAATGAGTTTGTCAGCTTAATTTTCCTTCTTCTTCCAAGCGTCCACTGGAGTAATCATTACCTGCACAAAATCTTATATACAAACAAAGGAGTTTTATTAAGATGTGGCACTCCCCCACACTTAAGTTCAACCGAAGGTTTAAACTTTGGGGCTTGACCACAGAAAATCAAATCTGAAACACACGGGTTGCCTCCCGAGAAGCGCTTGTTTTATTCACGAGTCATCAGCCTGACTCGAATCTTCCCGAATTTACTTAGCCACAGATGCAGCCTTGAACATTTTGAAAAGTTCGGGGACATACATGAATTCTTCACCAGTAGTATCAATATCGCTCCAGATGAACTCAGCAGATGGTTTCCAAGGAACATTTTGTGGGATTCTTCCTGGAAAAGGTGCTACGAAGGTGATGGTTTCGAATTCATTTTCAGGTGAAACTGACTCAACTGATATTTCATTCATTTGCTCCTTATCGTAGTAGAGTTTGATTCGGTGCCCATTAACGATGAAACTTCCACCTTGTTTGTCATAGAGTTCGACATAACCGGATGGATATCCATGTTTAACGATATATGGTCCAAACCATCTTGGTTGTAATTTAGGAGCTTTGAATTTGAATTTCATGTTGAAAAGCATAACTTTATCTCCGGCTTTGAATTCTTTTCGAATTCTCAGCTTTTTGTCATGATAAGCTTTGGTTCTGGCCTTATACAGTTTGGAATTTTCATAAGCTCGGAGTCTTAATTCGTCGAGTTTGTGCAATTGAAAGAATCTCTTCTCTCCAACTATTTTGAGATCGGTGTTACAGTTTCTAAGAGCCCAGTAAGCACGATGTTCAACTTCGAACGACAAATGACAAGTTTTTCCATACAGGAGTCTGTAAGGAGTTGTTCCAATAGGAGTTTTGTAAGCCGTACGAAACGCCCACAGAGCATCTTCAAGTTTCTTCGACCATACTGAAGGATTTTCCTTCACTGTTTTTTCAAGTATTCTTTTAAGAGCTCTGGTGGTGTTTTCAACTTGGCCACTGGTTTGTGGATGATAAGCTGTCGCGAATCGATGATGAACCCCATATCTTTTCATGGTTTTCTCCATTTGTTGGTTACAGAAATGGGTTCCTCGATCGCTTATCAAGGCTTTGGGGATTCCATAACGAGCGAAAAGCTTTTTGAGAAAATTAACGACGACGCGAGCATCGTTTGTCGGTAAAGCTTCGGCTTCTGCCCATTTGGACACATAATCTATATCAACGAGAATGTATTCGTATTTGTGGGATTTAGGAAATGGTCCCATGAAATCAATTCCCCAAATATCGAATATTTCACACACTTGAATGCTTGTCAACGGCATTTCGTCTCTGCGTGAAAGGTTGGTGGTTCTTTAGCAAGCATCACAGTTCTGAACAAGCGTATGTGCCTCTTTGAATATTGTTGGCCAATAGAATCCAGCATCAAAAACTTTTTTAGCTGTGGTGGAAGGACCATAATGTCCCCCAGTTGGGCCATGGTGACATTCGTCAAGAATCTTGCGGGTTTCGGAACCAGAAACACATCTTCGGATCATTCCATCAGGACACATTTTGAAAAGATATGGTTCTTCCCAAAAGTAGTATTTAAGTTCCGAAAAGAATTTGCTCCTTTGAGCGTGAGTTAAACCTTTTCTGAGAATTCTTCCAGCGAGATAGTTCGCAAAGTCAGCAAACCAAGGATCGTCATTTCCATCAACGTTCATGAGGGTTTCATCATGGAAGTAATCATCGATTTCTTCTTCCTTTAACTCCTTAAGATTTGGATTTTCAAGACGTGATAAATGATCAGCGGCTAGATTCTCTGCTCCTTTCTTATCTTTGATTTCGATGTCAAATTCTTGGAGTAGCATAATCCATCGGATAAGACGCGGTTTAGCATATTACTTGGTGAACAGGTATTTGAGTGCCGAGTGATCGGTGAACACGACTGTTTTTTAGAGTACGAGGTAGGATCGGAATTTGTCGAACGCGAAAACTACGGCCAGTAATTCCTTTTCTGTGACTGTATAATTTTGCTGAGCACTATTCAGTGTCTTGCTAGCAAAATATATGGGTCGAAAGTGTTTTCCTTCTCGTTGGCCTAAGACGGCTCCGACAGCAAAATCGCTGGCATCGCACATAAGCTCGAAGGGTAGTGACCAATTGGGTGAAACCATGATCGGAGCACTAGTCAGTTGAGATTTCAACGTTTCGAAGGCTTTTATGCAATCAGCATTGAAGTCAAAGACAGAATCCTTCTCAAGAAGTTTTGTCATCGGACGGGATATTTTTGAAAAATCTTTGATAAAGCGGCGGTAGAAACCGGCATGTCCTAAAAAACTTCTAACGGCTTTAACGTTAGTTGGTGGTGGAAGTTTCGTGATAACGTCAATTTTTGCTTTATCTACTTCCATGCCTGCACTGGAGATCTTGTGGCCAAGCACAATTCCTTCGGTCACCATGAAGTGACATTTTTCCCAGTTAAGGACAAGATGTGCAGCTTCGCATCTTTCGAGCATTTTATCATGATTGGAAAGACAAGCGTCAAATGAATTTCCGAAAATTGAAAAGTCATCCATGAAAACTTCCATGGAGGTTTCGAGCATGTCTTGGAATATGGCAATCATACACCTTTGAAAAGTTGCAGGTGCATTACAAAGACCAAAAGGCATTAGCCGATATGCGTAGGTTCCAAAAGGGCAAGTGAAAATGGTCTTTTCTTGGTCATTAGGATCGATTGGAATTTGAAAATATCCTGAAAATCCATCGAGGAAACAAAAGAATTTATTTCCTGCTAGTCTTTCAAGAATTTTATCCATGAACGGGAGTGGAAAGTGATCTCTGGTGGCTTTGTTTAATTTCCGATAGTCAATACAAACGCGCTAACCAGTGACAGTTCTAGTAGGGACTAGTTCATTCCGTTCATTAGTCACAACCGTCATTCCTCCTTTCTTGGGAACACAGTGAACGGGACTCACCCAAGGACTATCCTCGATTAGGTAAATGATACCAGCATCGAGAAGTTTTATGATTTCCTTTTTGACAACTTCTTTCATGTTGGGATTGAGTCGACGTTGACGCTCTACAACAGGTTTGATCCCATCTTCGAAATTGATTTTGTGTTTGCAGAAATTGGGACTAATTCCTGGGATATCAGATATTTTCCAAGCGAAAGCTTGTTTATGATTCTTGAGGACAGAAACTAAACTTTCTTTCTCATTGGCCTTGAGTAATGAAGATATGACTACTGGAAGAAGTGAGTTTTCCTCCAGGTAAGCATATTCAAGATGATCAGAGAGAGGTTTGAGCACGAGATCTGTTGGTGGTTCTTCAAGAGAAGATTTTATTCTCATCTTTTCATCGAAAGTTATTTCTTTAAAATTCTCTTCCTCCATTTCTTCCTCCTTCGTGTTATCTCTTTCGAACTCTGCTTTCATGAAATCATCAAACTCTTTGTCAATGTCTGTTTCATTGATTTTCTCAGAAGTAGTCATGAATAGATCAGATTCGTTAAGTAACGCATCCAATTCTTCGTCAGTGACTTCATCGATAACATCGATGTTGAAACAAGTGTCATCACTGGAACGTGGATAGCGCATTGCTTTATCGATTAGAAAGGTGATTCGATCTTTTCCAACTCCAAGGTTGAGTTCTTTTCCTTTCACTTTGATGATTGCATCAGCGGTATTTAGGAATGGTCTTCCTAAGATGAGTGGGACTTTACTATCTTCTTCCATCTCTAGGATTACAAAGTCCACGGGAAAAATAAATTTACCGACTTGAACAAGCATATTCTCGGCAATACCAACAGGATATTGATAAGAATGATTTGCTAATCGAATGCTCATTTTTGTTGGTTTAAGGCTGTTGTTGCATAATTTGGAATACAGCGAATAAGGCATCAAATTGATACTTGCGCCAAGGTCGGCTAAAGCATCGCATTGAATGTTATTCCCGAAAGTACATGGAATAAGAAAGCTCCCAGGATCTCCGAGCTTTGGCGGGATTTTGTTTTGAACGATGGTTGAGCATTCTTCGTTAAGGAAAGTAGCTGATATTTGCTCTAGCTTGCTTTTGTTATTAAGAAGTTCTTTCAAGAATTTCCCGTAATTGGGCATTCCGGCTAATACATCAACGAGAGGAACATTGAGTCTAACCTCTTTGATTATTTCAATGAACTTCTTATAACGCTCTTCCATTTTTTCTTTTTAAGGCGTTGAGGATATGGAATTTTTGGTGTGTACGCCTTGACAGAGTGTTTTTCTTTTTGGTGGTTTAAGTTGTGTTGGTTTCCTCAGTTTCATCCACACTATCTTGAGTGATAGGAGTATTTTCATTAGGATTTGGTGGTGGTTCGTACGAGAGACCACTTCTTGTGAAGACAGCATTGATATGCTCATTTCGTGTTTGTGGTGGACGGTACGTTTTATCATTTGATGGTTTTGGGTTGGATTGGGTGTTACTTGGTAACGAACCAGATGGTCGAGAGGAATGTTGGTCAGAGAATCTGCCAAATTTGTTTTCAAGATCTTGGATAGATGCTTGATGATTTTTATGTCCCTGCTCAACTTTGGCTTTGAGATTGAAAATTTGATTTTTGATGAAATCATTTGCAGATTTTTGAGCAGCCACGAATTCTCTCATGGTTTTTTCGAATTCAGATTCTTCCATTTTTTTCTCGGAGTTTTGTGGGGGCGGATTGTCAATTCGAGGTTGAGAATCACGGTTGTCATCCCTTGGTCGGCGGTCTTGCCAATTTCCAGAATTTCGACCGTAATAATTACTACGATATCCTCCTCCACGATATCCTCCTTGGACATAATTTTCTTCTCCTTCGTTAAGTCCACCCATGGGTTTATCGTCGCACTCAGACGATGGGTGGTTTCCTCCACAATTGTTGCATCTGTTTCGCATTTCCTACATTTCTTCTTTGATATCTTTGTATTGCGAGTCGATTTTTGAGGTTAAGGCTTCCATTTTCTCCATTAGTTTTGATGTATCGGTGTTTTCGACAAAGGCAACGGTTTTTCGAAGAGGTTTGGTTTTGGAATCTTTAGACCAATCGAGTTTGAGAAGTACTCGATCTTCGAGTAATTGGTGTGCATCGTTAGGAGTCTTATAGAGAAAAATTCCTCCGGCATCAAGGATGCCTTGAGAGATTTCATCTAGTACATGGTAAAAGATTTGGATTATGGTTCCTTTGGATAATCCATGTCCATGACAACTACGAAGCAAATCTTTCATTCGAAGCCAAGCTTCGACAAGTGATTCGTTGGGATTTTGTGTGAAAGCACGAATTTCTCCCATTAATCGATCAAACATGGCAGGTGGAAAGAATCAGCTTACAAAGGCTTGCCTCATCTCCTCCCAAGTGTTGATAATTCCTGGGGTCAATTCATTGTACCATACTTTAGCATCTCCGGCGAGTAATGATGGAAAAAGTTTGAGTTTTATGGCATTGACATCGGTGTCGCCATAACGGAACATGCCACAGATTTCGATGAATTCGGCAATGTGCTTATGCGGATCGGCCCGCGCACGGCCATCGAATTGACGGTCTTTGATCATGGAAAGATGATGACCCTTCACGGTGAAGCTGTCACCAAGGTTGACAGCAACAATAGCACTCCCAGGGGTTGGTGCTACGGCTAGGTTGGTTCCCCACATGGGTTGATCGTCCGCCATGGGAAAAGGTAAATTGGTGAAAGGGTTGTAAACAACTTTGGCTTCTACGAGGTTATCAAATGGTGGGTTTGGTACTCTAGGTACACGATCGGCTAAGGGTATGAAAGTTTTTCTTCTTCTTCTTCGAATCAAACGTTCGGGGTTGGTAAGAGGTGAGTTTGGTTCTATTCCTGTTGCACGAGTGTTCATACAATGACCTAGAGAATCCATGCAATATCTAAACACACGGACAAACAAAGAAAACAGTTTCCTAGACAGAAACGAGTAACCGAATCGGTTGCGAGGGGCGACCGATCGGTTAGATCAATTTGGTTTTGTTAAGGGCGTAACCGGATCGGTTGAAGTTTTCTGGAAAAAAAAATTGGAATGAATCGACTGACGTGGATTCAAAACTTACTGAAAAACAATCAAATCCCCGGCAACGGCGCCAAAAACTTGATGTGCTACGTGTGTACAAGTTTTAAATTTATAAAACATGATTTACCAATTTTACCAATAACACATACGAGCAAGTGCACTCATCTATTATAGCAAGATTATGAAGGTAAGTCGGGATCGTTCGCAGGGATTTGAGTGAATCTGAATAACAAGTTTGAATCAACTAAGGCAATCCAATAAGCATATAACAACGAAAATAGATATAATGAAATTCAGATGATTAAAAACTACACTTGCTTAAACTAGTTTTTTATCCTTGATTAGTATGATTGTATTAACCTCTTAACATGTTGGCTATGATAATTAGTTGGTGTACTAATCTATTGTTCTTACAAGTAAACCTTCATCAAGATTTTAGTTCATAAAAACAAGCATTAAGTTTAACCAATCAATTCAAGTTTCATAAGTTTATTTTCACAAACTTAAACACAAAAACATCCATTTGCTTTATCAAATTTGCTTAAGAAATGGTCAATACAAAAGGTAACCGATTATAGACAAAAGGTTACAATTGATTGTCAACAACTAAACTTACGACCTTTTAGATGTTTCCAATCAATCCAACTAGATAACCAAAAAGCGTTCTTATTACAACCACACCTTAGTTCCTTTGTTTAATCAAGAATAATGGGTAAAAACAATCATCCATAGACAAAATGATTATAACTAGTTGAATAACAATAAGTTCTTTCGACCTCTACGATTACTATCAACTAGTCAAACTTGATTAACAAATATCACTATGAAACTTTAGCACAATTGGATCTTAGAATCAACTTGAAATTGAATTAAAACATGTTAACACAATCACTAACTAATCACATGATAATCAACATCATTTAAGCAAGTGTATAAAGAAACTAGCCACTCATAGCAAACATAAACATAAACTCGGAACTTTGAACATTAGAAAACATGATTAAGAGTCTTACAATGCTTGGAATAAGATTACAAATTGTGAAGTAATGATTCCCAAAGTATTGGAGTAGACTCCTTGGGGTTTTGGCCTCCAAATGTCGTACTTCTGGAACTCCAAACTTTCCTGGACTTCTAAGGACGAATTTGAGAGCTTAAGAGCTTTGTTTGATGAGTAGAGAGAGTTGTATTGAATTGTGTGTCTCATATGCTCACAAGAGGTCTCTATTTATACTAGTTCCAAGGCCTAGGGTATTAATTGCTGAACTTGGCCTCCAAGGAGTTAGGAAGGGACTAGAATACACCAAGGGAAGGACCTAGAATCGTTTGGATACAAAGGGGAAACTTAGTGATGAAGATTTGGCAGAAACAGGCTCTCCAACCGGATCGGTCATATGACTAACCGATCTGGTTGGTCTTCTACAAGTGTTCCAACCGTATCGGTTACGGGTGGCAACCGAACGGTTGGACTGGCGTCATGGGCAATTCTTTGATCTTCACCCAACCGATCCGGTTGCAATTGCAACCGATTCGGTTGTTCTTCCTGAGTGACAAAAATTCGACCATTACTTTATTCTGACTTGTAGAGCTTGGTTCTTCAATCATCTTGGTCTTCTTTGGTACTTGAAATACTGATTTGTGCTTGACATGCTTCACTGAAACGGGAATCTTCCAATTGTTGAACATTCATTTACTTTTCCTTCTGTTTCCCTGCACTTGGTTATAAACACTAGACAAACATCTTTTGATGCGATTAAGCACTGAAATCATACAAATATAACCAAATAACATATACAAAAGCACACATAACGCTACTGAAATCATGTACAATCTGAGCGTTATCAAAGTTACAGAAAACGACTCTAAATGAAACGTTTTTAAATAAATTATCATTCGATTTATACAAAATATCAGAGTTTATAATAAGGTACCATAAGTTTCTGAGTGTTCATTAGTAGTACATACAACATGAAAGTTTAAAACTTTTTCGAATGATAATAATATGCATCGTCCTCAAAATATTTTTCGTTCATCTTCACATGCCAGCTTATACCTTAAGGACCTGAGATAAAATATGCTAAAAATCAACACAATACTTGAGTAAATTCATAGGTTTAATGTTTAAAATAATGGACAACAAATTTTAGAGTTATAGTAATAGTTGAAATGTGTACAATTATCGAATAAATAGTTATTATTGTTCAAAGCTCATGGCACTCAAAACGTTAACTGTATATATCAAATAATGATATATATAATAATATTGGCCCCGTGTAGGTACTTGTCATATACCTAGTATATCAAATATAGTGCGTTTGTGTTGTCCATCTAATCAACACAAACGGGATTCGTCAATCCCAATAATTCTATCCACAATAGTCGCGCTCACACACAAGTGATTAATGGTCCATGATATGGGGACTTTATGGCAAATAGGTACTTAGGCACTACCAATAATACATCCAGGAAATCATACGATTTGAAAATAATTGTCCATAGTAAAAACATTTAGCATGTATCCTCAAAGGAGTTTGTAAAACAATTAAATAAAAGTTGGGCTATGAACTCACCGGAATGATAAGCAACATATTACAACGTATAAAGTGTATCGAGAAGTCGCGAGCTTTAACGATGACCTAAAAATATAGTAAGTGCGTCTTATGTTTATATATAACGAGAATGTACCAAATAACGTTTATGAAAGTATTTATATACGTTTGACATTGTATACATTTTTGTAAGTTTACAAAAATGTAAAAGTTTAGTTTTTATCAAGTTTTAAAAGTAATAACAAGCCCTATTGGTAAGTTACCCTAAGTTCGAGTTCCTATGTTATTTTTACTGACTCATATGTTCTATTCCATAAATAATATATCTAAATCTTATTTAAATCTTATGGGTAGGTCTTACCACTTTTATTTATATATAAAGTGGTCAAAACACTACTTTTTGTTAAGTTTCGGTTTTTATAAATATAGTTATCCTGACTTAGTGTCTACGTTTTCCTAACCCGTAAAATGTTATGAATTGGTTTTTATGTCCTCGAAAAATTAGTTGAATGTATTTATTGATTTTAGAGGTCTTATGGTCTTAAACACCTCATATCTTATGTCAAACTAGTAGTATTTTCTTAAGTGTCAATGCAAAATTTTGGGTTGTACAATTCTGTCCCATACAACTCCGTTTGACGCGGGTCTTGCGGCAATGATTAGATTAAAGTGTTAGCTACTGATGAGTGCTTATTCACTCATCGTTTTTAACCACCTAAGATCACAAAAATGACCAAAAAACACCCAAATATGATCAAAATATGTTAAAAATATCCTCGGAGTGTGTTTTGTGTCTTGCAGGTACCTAAATGAGAGTGGGAAAACAAACCCAAAACCTAACCCGAACCAAAAAATTCCATTTTACCCGTCCCCGATACCCAAATGACTAGAATTGCCTTTTAAAACCAAAAATAAAAAAAATCCCTATTTAGCTTTCAAAACCATTTTTTATAAAAATTCATTTTCTTCTTAAAAACAATTTTTAGTTTTCAAAAAAAAAAAAAAAATTACAAAACAAAAATTACACTTTTTTAAACCTTTTTACAAAACCTTTTAAACCCTTTTATCAAATAAAACCTTTTACCCCAATCAGCCTTTTACCCAGAAACACAAACAAAACCCTGAAACCCACTTTACCCAATTCCCAATCCCACTAAATCCCTCTCCCAAGGCAGTGTCACGAGATGCACTTGCCACTGTGGCAATCCATGGGCACAAAACCCTCTACAGATTTGCTCTTAATTTTACCTACCAATTGGATGGTGGGGATTGATTGAAGAAAGCACACAAGATGGTTTGTTCCTCATCTCTCTCACAAAGAAAGCACAAACAGAAGCTGACAAGAGTGAAGACAAGAGACAGTTATTATTTTTGTATAAATATACATTTAGAAAAAATTGTAAACCTTGTCTAGAATTTTTCTATGTTCTAGTCCCAGTTTACTTTCGTGTAATTTATTTTCAATGTCATTTTAATTTCAGTCAATTTAAATTCTGTTCTAATCCAAGTTTTAAGAGTTTATGCAATTTCAGATTGTGGTTTTCATTTTATGAGTTCTTGTTTATGTTCTTGTTAAGAAGTGTGTTTAAGCTAAATTGAGCTATTGTTAGTTATAGCAAATCATTCCTCAAGTTTTTTTTTTTCAAAAAAAAAAGAGTCTCAAAGTTTTTTTTTTTACTAGAAAACCTGTTTTTGCCCCTTAAAGGGTGTTTGGATAAGCTTGGTTGGTGGGTCAAAGTTCATTTTTGACCCACTTTGAGTCTTGCATTAGGAAAGCTTAGAGCCATTTTAAGTTTGCCATTCGATTTTGTATGCAAAACAAGCCTTAGGAAGGAATCAATCATTTTTTTTCCCTTTGTTGTTCTGACCTGCAGCAGCCCCTTATTTAGCTTGTAAAAGCTCCTTGTAAGCTGGATAAAGGGGGCAAAAGTGAGCTAGGTGGGTGGACCTTATGTGCCAAGAAGCTCAGGGGTTGATTCTCCCTCTAGGTTATTTCAAATAAGCTGAGATGTGCCCTTCTTGGCCCGCTGAGCCGCAGCAAACAGCAGCAGTATAAGCAGATCTTGTTAGCTTATTAGATGTTCTTTTTTTTTGCTTATTTAGACTCATTAGGTTCTCTTTAGATAAATTAGTTTAGGATTAGCTCCCTTAGCTTATTTAGTGCTTATTAGTAGCTTTCTTTTATTGCTTATTGTTCTTCCTTTTTCTAGTTTAGGATTTCCCTAGTGTAATTTGATGCCAACTGTTTTTCCCCACATTCCCATTGCCTTTTCTTGTGCTTTTAGGGTGTTTTAGTTGTTCATTAAGTTGGTATTTCATTTTCATTCCTTTGTATTGCTATTAAACTGTTTTTTATGCTATTCTTGTGTTCAAAAGTTGCAAAAGAGGGTGTTTGGTTTGGGTCCTGTCCAAACAGCAGCTGTTAAGCTGTTGCAGCAGCTTGTTGTTAGTTTTCAAACAAAAGTTTTCACAAAAAGTTCTTAAATTTGTTGCCTCTTCAAGTGCCAAAAGAAAAAAAGAAAAAAAAAAGTGAAAAAGTGACTCAAACAGGATTCGAACACTGGACCTAATGGTCTGCTGCACACAACCAGACACCCCACACCTCCACTACCAACATGCCCTTGGGTCTTTTTGTCTTTAATTTTGCACCTTAATTATATTTAACCAGTTTTTGAGTTTTTAGCTTATTAACCTTTTTGCTTATTTAACAGCTTATTTCAACAAGCACTAGTGTAATTTTTTATTTTTCTTAGATTCCTTGTTATTCAAAGTATTTTATGTAGTTTTTGTAGAATTTTATTAAAATGTTTAGTATTTTTAATAATTAATTTAGTTTAAATTAGTTTTTAATTAGTAGAAAATAAAATAAAAGTCGAAAAAATACCCGGTTTTTTCCTAAAATTATTTTTAGTCATTTAGAATGTAGGAAAATTATATTTGCACTCGTAGGACTTAAATTTCATATTTTTCACTTTAGGGGCTCGGTGAGTTCTCGATTTTTCGCGTTTTTGCATTTTAGCACCCTAAGATGTAATTTAGCATTGTTTTATTGCTTCTTAGGCTTAGTAGTAGTTTATTTAGAGTTTACATTGTTTTACTTGCTTTATTTTCATTCCCGTTCTTTATTTTGTAGATTAACGTAATCAAAAATCATTAAATCCAATTCAAGTTATAAATCACAAAACTCAACGAAACCGTCAATTCACACCTCGTTGGGACACGACCCGGGGAATCACTTTCCCGGTATCACTTTTATCACATTCGTGAGATTTGGCACGTTAACCCTTTTCCTAAAAGGTTGATTTGTCGAATTTCACGATTAATTTGATATATTGATATTGTGTTTATTTCACCACACTCACAAACAATGAATCAGCTACAACTTTTATTCTTTGTGCAACATAGGGTTCTTTGCAAATTTTAAGAGATTATAGATAACTAAGTTCAGTGTGCAGTTTTCGACATAGTTTACCATTTTGGCTCTCATTTACTCATCGGGATAAGTTATGAGATGGGCCTCGTAGCAAAACGACCGTAAGACATATCTCTACAATACTATCTATTTATCTCAGGTCCATAACCCATTGAGTTGTGCAGACAACTCAATCTTTGGGGCTGTTCTAATTTTCAAGTTTGTAAAACATACCTAGGGCTTGTTTGAGCTTATTTTCATAGTTTAAAACATGTGTACAATATCAAACACTCAAAAATTCATACTTACATCATAAAAATAGTAAACTCCATAAGTTATTACAACCATATTGAATCAAAACATGAAAATAAATAGGTTCTTACAAGGAACATGATGAAAAGTTATAAGATTATCAAGAACTAATCAATCCTAAACCCTTATAATCTTTACCCTTACTTCAAATATTCAACCCACTTGATTTCAACCTTATAAGAACCCTTGAAAAATATTCCATGAACACCCTTTAAAACTTTCAAAATATCCCTTGAAGTGATGAGTTTAGTTGATGTTTGAATGAAATAAACCAAGAACTTGCTAGGTACTTATGATCTTTAATCTAAGATCAAGAAACTAATGAAAATGTAGTGATGAAATGGGTGTTTTCGGTTGTGTTTCTCACGGCATCAAAGAGAAAAAAGAAAATGGTAATGAAGTTTTATATCCAAATGAAAAGATAAGATAGAAATTGAGTTGTGATTAGTCATTTTATTAAAGATATACATGTCTCAAATATGAGACATGTTTTTTTGTACCCTTTAATTTGGTTAGAATTAACTACAAACTTAATTTATCGAAGCTTCATGGCTTAGCAATGTTGTTTGAAAAACAGTTTAATAAGTTAAAACATGAAGTAAAATAGACAAGAGGTTTTTCAAATACTATATTACCCAAGTGTTTGTGGAACAACACTTGGGATTGAATGACAAGTATGGTGTACTCCTCACTAAACTTAATCTAAGCTTAAGTACAACTATGCTAACCAACTGAGCTAACCTCAGGGACTTAGTTTTATTTGGAGGAGTAAAAGAGCTTGTGAATGTCTAAGCATTTATTGCACAAGCTTAACCCTTTTACTCCACCTTATGAATGTTATTTATGCAAGTATAAGATACAACATTTTTCCTAAAAGACAAAACTGAAATAAGCTTTAGATGACAAAATACCTTACGTATTTTGTCTTTGTTACACAAAGCTATTTCTAGTAAAGACCAGGTTTGCTTTCCTTAAGTCAGTATTGACACACTCTTGGTCTTTTATCCATTCAGGATAAGTTGACCTTTGCAAGATAAGGACACTCCCTTATCCATTCAAACTTATCCCCCTTTATCCCGCCTTTACTTCAGTCTTCATGTCTTTAGGCTATACGTCTTCAGTTTTCATAGTTGGTGAGGAGTCTGGGGATTCAGTGAGCTATTGTCATCACTCACTGAATCCATCATCTTCTTCTTTGACCCAGGTATCATTCACTGAGTCCCGCCTCACTGAATGGAGAACCTTTCTTGTTAGGCTTGTCCTAGGCTTCTTATAGATGACTCATTGAATAATTGTTCGTTCAGTGACTTATTACGTTCAAGTTTATTAAACACTTAGGTTATTTTATCTTCAAATCCTTGTTTAAGGGAGTTTGGGAATTCACTGACCCAACAGTCTCCCCCTATTTGGATATAAACATAGCCTAAGTGTTTCTTAGTTCAGTGTGAGTGAGCAAATGTCTTTTTCTCACACTGAAGATTCTACAAAGAAGCTAAAGGACACTGAATAACATAAAACATCATTGTTCATTAAAATATATTATATGGTCCTAAAGTTACAACGAGAAATTAAAATATAGTAATGGTGCAGCAGATGTATTTTTAATTCAACTAGTATCCAAGGGCTTCAAGCTTTGGTTTCTTGGACTTTAGCTTCTCTTGATCAGGGTGTGCATTTATCTTGATCCTCAGGTCGTGACTGAACCTCACATTTTCTTCACTTTGAATCTGAGTGGCCATAACCAAATAGCCAACCATTGCTTCAATTCCTGCTAAGTCAATATCGCTCCACCTTTGGAAGGCAGGATGCACGAATTCATCAGTGAAGAAAAGACCTATCTCAGGCTGTTAAATGGCTAGGTGGTTCACAAATGTAACTCCTTCAGGGAGGGCTCTGTTGCAGTATAAGCCATGAATTTTGACATCTGGTTCTCGCTCCAAGTTCTTCCTCTTTCTTCTAGAGGACTGAGAGGGGGCAGGTTGATTCACTGGGTCTGGAAGAAGAGATTGGATGCCAAGATCTTCATGGATTTTCTTCAGTCTTTCTAATCTTTTGCTCAGTGAGTCCATGAGATGTTTGAAAATTGTATTCTTCTTCTTCAGGATGATGGGACCCAGTTCATCTAGCTCAGTGATTCCAAAGTCAGAAATTTTAAATGGATCATGAACCTCAAAGGTTCTTTTGTCACTTCCTCTATAGATACTGAGGACATCAGGCTTGGTGTTATGATGAATCTTGATATCAGATATAGGTTCACCTCTTTCTGCTTGTCATTACCCATTTATAATGATCAATCCTTTGCTTTCTCAGTTCCCATCTAGCAGTTCAGCATTATGAGCCCTTTTAAACTTTTCACCAACTTGTCTTCCTGCCAGTACTTTAGGATCACTTCCAAGCTTTTTAGCTTCTTCATTTACAACCTTGATCAAAGCAGCTTTCCTTATCCTTTCTTCCTCATCTGCTTTCCTCGTCAATTCTTCTTTTTCAAGATGAGCATTCATTTCTTTCGCAGTCAGATGATATAGTTTGCCATTGATTACATAAGGTATCATGATAGGTTCATCAGGGTCCGGTGTGACAGTTGTGAAAGCATATATCAGTTTAGGTTGTTGCCCAGGCTCAGGTGTTGTGAGAATGCCTTTGTCTTGGGGAGGAACTGATGATGATGGAGTTGCTTCAGTAGGTTAGACTGATGAGATTGGAACAACTGGAGTTGGTAGAGTATTGTCAGCTTCTTTGTGCTCCCCCTCAGTGTGAAAATGAGTTGGTTCACTTGTAGCAGCTTCGGTGACTCTCTCCCCTTCAACTGTTGATGGGAACTCAGTGAGAGCAAGAGTTGGCTCGGGCACTAAAGTTGAGGGAGCAGCTTGACCCTTGAAGGCCTGATAAATTTCAGATAGCATTGACTTGATATCTAAAGTTTCCTGCTAAAGACCAGTGAAATTGACTTCAAGATTGGCCTGAGAGGTCTCGATAGCTGTCATTTTTGGCCCAAGATTCCAGGCCATAGAATTTGAAGTCTTAACCCAAGCTGTCATATGCTTTTCCAACAAATAGAGAGAGGACTTGATCTCCTCTACAGATGAACTTAGACCTTGAACATTTGAGTTGTTCAGCATTTGGATGAGTTCAGTGAGGCTTTATGAATTCTTGACATAAGTGTCAGTAGCCTCAAGAACTTTCTTGTTCAATACAGGGTTATCTTTGACAGCTTCTTTGATGTTGTCAAGTTTGGTGTGAGCATCCTTAAAAGACTTCAGAAACTTCTTCAAATGATCATCCATGGTGTCAAGAGCATTGTACATGATTTCCTTGTGTTCACCATTATCTTCAAAGTTTGAAACAACAGAAGCCTTGAGATCAGCATAGCTAGCAACAACTTCAACATGATGATCCCAGAGTTCATCAGTAACACCATCATAAAGCCTTTGAGTATCCTTCTTTAAGAATTTGACCAGATGTCTTTCAGTGAGAGAAAGAACATTGTCATATTTCTTCAGTTCTTCAGGGCAAAAAGATGTTGTAGAGTCAGAGGAGTCATCATTAGCCTGAAAGGGTGACTCTTCAAGCTCTTTTGAAGGAGACTGATGCTCTTGTTTAGTGGATTGAACATCAATGTCCATATCATCACCAATAGCAAAAACTTCCTCATCACTTTCTATCTCAAGCTCTTCATCAGATTGAAGAAAAGCCTAAACATGCCACAGAGAGAAAACCAGAAGGGGTTATGGGTTTCGTATCAGCGGGTGGTTTTTATCCCCCTGAGTCTTTGTCTTCCAAGGACCCTTCAGACAATGATGGGTGTTTCCTAGTGTCATCACTAGGATCAGTGGATTTGGTGATGATTTTCGTATCGGAAGGGGGGGTATATTTCCCTCTTAGTCTTTGTCCCTCAGTGTCCCCTCAAGCACCTCATCAGGGATGGTGAAAGGCGCTTCCCTACCAGCGGGTTGTTTGTTTCTCTCTGGATCTTAGGGAGTAGTAGTTAGGACCAAGGGCACCAGGGGTGGTATTGTTAGGCCTCCTTTGGTGTCTTGTCAGTCTGTGGTCGTTTTGGCCTTTTAGGCTATGTTCCAGAAGCTTTAGGACCTTGGGACTTGGGTTTGGTTTTAGCCCCAGTCTGAGTCTTCCCTTTTTTCTTTTTAGAAGCAGGGTTTGGAGACACTGAGTCCCTTTGGTTATTTACAACAACCATATGTATTACAAGTTACATGGTTTGTCATCAATCAAAACAAACGAGACTGTATATATTAAATATCATAATATTTACACTAACAGTATGAACAAACAACTTAACAACTTAGTTAAGTGATCAAAGAAGTTATTTTTTTCCTAAAACTTTTTCATAAATGTGACAAAAAAATTTACAAATAACTTATACAAATTAATTTTGTAATTAAAAGAATTGTTTTATTTATAAGAAAATATTTGAATTTTAATTTTCCCTCCCAAATCATATAAATTTTCACCAGATAAACATTTTACCACTAAGGAACACAAATAGGAGCGTCTACTAGGGATGGTCCCTTATAAGGTCGACGGTGCTTTATATATATGGGACCGTCCACATTTAAGGGATCGTCCCCGCTCCTATTATGCCAATAAATATTGAACTATTTCACATAAAAAAATTACCTCTTGAGCACTAAAACTTTCTGTTTTTCCAAATCTTTCAAATCCTACTTCTTTGATCATTTAACCTGCTGTAATTTTTTAACAAGTGATCACATCCATTCTTCCTCAAAGTTCTAAGAGAAGAATACTCGTATTCGTCAAGAAACGAAGTGTTAAAGAATAGGCATTCACCTCGTAACCTTTGTTACAATTCTCTCATCAATCTAAAATCTCTATATCTTGATTCTTGTGTAATTGGGTAGATCCGACTTGTGTGTAAGTTCGGAATTGTGTTGTGTGTAGATTAGGACTTGGTGTTGGTCCGTAAAGTGTTACGTATATTGGTGGTTATTATGTGTAGTGTTGTTTAGATTGGTTCTAGCTAGGATTAGAACTCGACATTCCGCTTAGTGTCGTAAATTGGTGTAAGCGAAGGTGTACGGTTTTCTCCGTCATAAGGGAGCTTATTGATATAGTGTTGGTGAACTCTCGAGTGTGATACTCGAGGAATGGAGTAGGGCAGAGAGTGAGCTTCATACCACTATAAATCTTTGTGTCTTGGTTTGATCGTTCTTTCCTTTTACTATTATATTATTCTTATTTTATTATCATTGTTTATATTCTTTGTGTATTGTTGCTTTGATACAACATAAACTTCGAATCTAAAAGTCTTTGAAAAGAAACTTGAAAAAAGTTTTAAAAGGTAATCCAAACGGTGAAACTATTCAACTCCCCTTCTAGTTTCTACATCGTCCTTAATGACTCAGTCTGAGTGTCGGGCATCAGTAACTAGGTCGGTAAAGTGGGTGTCGGAATGGTGGTTGACAAGTTCTCCAAGTTGTCTTCGGAATAAAAAAATATTATAAAGTAAGCTTGAACATTTTTGTTGAGCTCCGATGTTATTTTCTTAACATTGTGATTCTTCAAAACTAGAAGAAGTTAAGAAGATTGAAATGCTATAAAGTCATGTTCCGAAAGTAGGTGTTCCAAGGCGACACGTTACGAGGTGGAAGGCTAAAGTCGTGTTCTAATCAACTGGTATGTCTTCACGCTATGGATTACGAAGCGATGTAGGTGTTCCAAAAATATGGAAAGAAAGATCAAACTCATCTTTGGAAAACAAATAGTGATATAATCAGTGGGAATCAGTAGACTGTGACGGTTTTCATATAAAACAATGTTATGTGAGGTCACGAAAATTTTAGAGACCATTGTAATCATTTAAAATGTCTGAGAAATAAATAAGACCACTATGTCACTTACATCGTATGAGAAAATGTTAGGGGATCTTTAAAATGTATAAGTAGGTATAATAGCTTAGTAATCTGGTGAAACAAATACATAATTGGGAGAAGTACGGCTTGACATGTTGCTCTGGAGACTGGGTATAAAGGGTAAGTGTCGGTAAAACACTTATAAAAATAACCTTTATAAAAATAAGAAGTTACGCTCTGGTAAATAGATATAAGTAGTCGGGAACAAATCAACTATATATCAATAGCGGTTATATAACTAGTGTCAATAGTGGTGCTTCAGGAAATAAGCATAAATGCTCATAAAGTTATAAGCGCACGGGAAGTAAGACAACCAAGAGAAATTGATAAACTGTATCAGGTTTCATTATCATATGAAATGATATTATATAAGACTATAAAAGAGTTTTATCACAATGTCTGAGAAATAAGAGAGATCATTGTAATCAGTCACAATGTCTTGAAAAGGTTTCATAGATCAAAAAAATATACAAGTAGGTACATGATCGGGGAAATTTGTTTGTGTCGTAATGCCCTGGAATAGGCATTCGCTGTCATATTTAGTCAAGTGTTTATATAAACAGTCATTATATAAATAAAACAATGACGTTATAAAGAGTAAGCATGGCGCACGGAATGTGAAAGACGATAGTGAGTAAAGCGAGTCTTAATGTGAAAAGTAATTATAGTGTAGGTGTAAATGCAACCTGGTTCTTTATAACTGTAGCTCTTATACCAATCTGTAACACCCCTAAAATATCGCAACGGAAGATAATGTCATTAGGGTATTACTTCATAGCACACAATACAAATTATAGAAAATGACTCTAAATGAGACGCTTTGAAAATAAATTATCATTCGATTTCTAATAATATCAGAGTTTACAATAAGGTCTCATATGTTTCAGAGTTTACATAAGTTGTACATAATAAGGTCTAAAAGTTTTTCGAATGATAATAATATGCATCGTCTTCAAAATATTTCACGTGCGCCTTCACATGCCAGCTTATACCTTAAGAACTTAAGATAAAACATGTTAAAAAGTCAACATAATGGTTGAGTGAATTCATAGGTTTAATTAATGGATAATAAGTTTTCATAGTTATAGTAATAATTGCAATGTGTACAATTATTGAATAAAATAGTTATTATTGCTCTAAACTCATGACACTCAAAACATTAACTGTATATATCAAATAATGAGATATATATAATAATAATGGAAGAGGATCCTCTCAAGTTGGTGGGACAACTTGACTCAAGTTAGAGAATCCTCAATCATTAGATTAAAATCAAATGTCAAGATGATGTGGTTTCACTTTTAATATTGACCTTTGATTTTAATCCAATTGTTGGGGATCCTCTAATTTGAGTCAAGTTACTTGGGAGGGTCCTCTCCCTATAATAATGGCCCTGTGTAGGTATTTGCCATATACCTAGTATTTCAAATATAATCCCGTTTGTGTTGATCAGTTGGACAACACAAACGCACTACATTTGAAATACTAGGTATATGACAAGTACCTACACGGGGCCACTATTATTATATATATCATTATTTGATATATATACAGTTAACATTTTGAGTGCCATGAGCTTAGAGCAATAATAACTATTTTATTCGATGATTATAAACATTACAATTATTACCATTGGGTTGCCTAATTTAAGTATTAAAACAATTATCCACAAAGTAGCTCATAAATAACAGCTTGGACCATATGAAAAGTAAACACTACAACGAATATAGTGTCACTCAAGCTTAACTATTACGCAAGCTAAGTCATGAAACTAACACTAGACAGCACGAACCGTAACTGTCTCTAATCACATACAACATCCGACATGTTATACGTCCAACCAGTTGGAGGGACGGGGTGGCCATTCCCAATAGATCTATTCATAACACTCGCACCATCATGAGCCAGGACGTAATAATTCATAACAGGGTTTGGATTTCTAACATTAACCTATCACGTAATAGCTCACAAAAACATTTCCAGGTCCAATCAAAACAATTTTCAAGCACTTGTGTCCACATAAAAACATATTTTAACCAAATCACACATTTCATCAAACCAATTATTAACTGCTTAACCAAATCAATCAAACATTTCATTTAGCAAAAACGAGCATGTATTCTCTCCCAAAACAGTTTAAAAGCAAGTAAAAGTAGGGCCATGAACTCACTTCAATACGAAGCAACGCAAGAATCACAACTAACACGACTGGCATCGAGAAGCAAAACGCAACAGTATTACAAAGTAAAGCACAACGGTATGGCATTGGCTCAACCTAGTAGCAATTTGCTATCTCAGAATACGTCTAGCAAAGCAAATGAATTTTCAAAAGATAACATGTCTTTGTTTTTATGGAATACTAGTATCAAAGATTTCAAAAATCCGATATAAATATCTAAAAAGTTTAGTTTCAACGTTTCGTATGGTGGTAAGAAAACAAGGACTCGACATACAACTCACGCCAAAAGAGAGCAAATGGAAGATAAATCCAAAACGTATTGACGTGAACTCCTACCAATCGTAACTCACACCAAAGCATAATATATATCCCCATATATTATATAGAATAGTCAATAAGAATGGACCAAGACTCAAGTCGAGTAGAGAATGACAAGAAAGAAGTTGAGACAATAACGACGCATAATTAATTCAATAAATAAGTCAATTGGTAAGTTTTGGCATTTACCCCATAATCCCAAATGGTTTAGAAAACCATTTTAGTTTTATAGGAAAACGCAATATGTTTACAAGTTTATAATCTTATGAGTTTGGAAAGGTTTTATAAACTTCGGCATGACGCATCTGTTTATATCACGTTCCCAAGTCATCGTGACTTTAAATAACCAAGTTTGAAATTACAATATTTATAATTTTGTTTCGTTATCATTTGCGTAATTATTAGCCTTGATTTTATTTAATATTTTGTGAGTATTTCGTGTCTAATATATTAAATTATTTTCAAGTCTAATATATTATACCGTTAAGTCCCAAAATGTCCATAAGTCCAACGTCCAGTATCGTAAATCCAATCACTATCCAAATTTCAAGTCACAATCCAAGTATTAAAGTCCAATAATATTAATCCATATATATCTTATCACAATCTGTATTTACCAAGTCCGATAAATATAATATGCCAAGTCACCTTCCAATTTATCCAAATCCAAATTACAATTTCCAAATATGATCCGAAACTCACCACGAACACCAATGACAAAACAAAGAATCACGATAGTTAGATGATTCGATAAATCCGTACATGATTAAATGTATAAACTTATGAAACTAATTTTATAAAATTTCTAAAACAAAACTACTATTCTTTTGACTAATGGGCTTCGGCCCATTTAGCAGTCCAAACGCACCCTTAGTATTAATTCTGGGCTTGACCCAAGAACCAAAAATAAACACACCTTTTGGGCTACTGTCACCAAACGCACCCTTTTTTGGTCTTAACAGCCCAACACCCTCACACAATTGTAAAAACAGATTTCCCCTTGTTATCATAATTTGCTAATACGTAATAACACACCCTTAAGCTGTGTTCTTGAGTTATAATTTGGGGAGAAAGGAAATGATTCTCATTATATTTTGTGTTCTCTAGTTTTTTATGGGAGAAGGAAATGGAATTAGAAAGGAAAGGGCGGGGGTTTTTTGTGGTATAATCTTCCGGCCAAATTTGGGTGGAAAGGGAAGTAAGTATTATTGTGGTTGGTGAAAAGACTAAAGTGTCACCTTCTTTTGAAAGATGGTGCAGGAAACAGTGGGCAAGATTGTAAATTAGCCTAGCTATTTTCCTTTTCATCTGGGTTGAGAGCATAACTCAAGAACACAAAACTCAACTTTCCTTTTCTCTTTTGTTTCTCTTCCCTTTCCTGTTCCTTTTCTGTTTCCCTTTGCTCAAACTGAAGAACACAGCGTTTGTGTTGTTCTATGCCTCGACTGAAATTAACACAACACCCCTCTGTGGGTTCGCGTCTGACCAGAAGCAAGACAAACATTAACCACAAACTAGTAAGCATAAATTAACACACCTAAACTAACACACCCAACACAAACTAACAAATACAAACTATCAAACTAACACACCTTTACCGCTTCTATTTCAAATCTGAGGACTCACAAACACAAACTAACACACCTAAACGGTTTCACAACTATAATAACATCAAAATCTCAAGGTCGCATATCAAATCTGGAACCAATGGGTCACGACCCGACCCGTGAGCGAACAATTTCAAATGTTTTATATCAAAATGGTTACCACACGAAACAATAATCAAAATTGTTTTTAAATTCGTTTATAATTCCACGTATCTTGTATAAAAACTATTTATACCCATTTCTATTCCACGAAAACAGAAAAATCGCTTATAAAAAAAACAACGAGAGATAGATGCATGTTACTCGACATACCCATAAGAGAGGACAAGAGAGAGAAAGAGAGAGAGAGAGAGAGCACAAAATTGAGAGATGAGGCGAAAGAAGTGAACCATGAACCGTAAACAAAAACAAACCATCCAAAGTATCACTTCTAAACCCGACCCAAAACCACAATACTTCACGACTTGACTCTTCAACAGGAAACGGTGGTGGAGTAGCGGATGCACGAACCCTTGAACCTTCGTATCTAGCACCAAAAATAAAAGTGGGAGTGGCGGCTAAGGGTGGCGCCGGTGGTGGAGGAGGCGGCTGGTTAAGGAGGAGGAAGTGAGATGAAAATAAAGTGTGAGTAGGGTTTGTGGGTAAAAATGAAACCCTAATTCCTTTATATTAACCACAAGGACTATTCTTTCCATGGTTCAAAGATGAGGGGTGGCGAAAAAACTTTCTGCCCAGGGACCATTCTTGTACTTTTTGCAAACTTTTATCGATTAATGATTCGGGGCTCATTTCGATTGTCAAACATGTGATTCAATTCACGAAAGTTGCGCCATCGTGTTCAGAATAAACTTTTCAATAAAAAACGAGTGATTACACGACTAATTTCTCGCATATAATATCAAAATTAAATCAAATCGTCGGTTGTGCAAGTACGTGTTGTGTGCAAATTCCAAGTTTCACGAGATAACTTTCTCGTTTTCACGTCAAGTGAGCTCAGAAATGTTTGTAAATGAAAAGTAGGGATATTTCCTTGTCAGGAACATATCTGGAAAATAGCGGGGTGTCACAGGCATAACGTCATTCTTGCCCATATTGACCTATTTTGATCATGTACAGGTCATAACGAATGATATATGTTATGTATAGTTTTTTTATGTCTAATATAAGTGTTGGTTTTGGGTTTTGTCAGTTTAAAAAAAATCCTAGTATGGACGTTTCATTAACTTATCATTTTCATTATTAAGTTGAGTCATCTCCAATGAGTATAGGATTTCATATTTAGATAACTATTCGATCGGCTAAGTCCACTCATTCTCATGAATCAAACCATTCACCTTATTATGCACATTGAACCCTGCCCTATGGATATCTCTACGAGTTACAATAACATCCAAAGGACTAGTATCATTCCACTTATCGAACCAGGTTGAAGCAGACTCCCCGTTACCAATTTTATGTACGAAAAATAGTCTCACCTCATTACATATCTTAATAATCTTTCGTTATCCATAGCTCGCATATGCCTAAAGGGGAACATCCCAAAAGCTACACCCTCTTAAACGGTAAGCATGTATCCATTTAACCCATAACGATTGTTTATGATTTAAAATACTCCAAATATGTTTCGTTATAAGAGTAATATTCCAAGTCCTTATCAGTCTAATTCCCAAACTGCCTTTTTCTTAGGAAGATAAACATCGTCCCATCTCACCTTAGCTTTTATGCGTTTCATCTCTCCTTTGCACCACAAAAATCCTATCCATATATAATTAGAAAAATTGATCAAGTTGCAATAATTTTTTTCAAAAGATTTATACGTAAATGAATAACAACTTTGTCATTCATGTTTATTTTATATCATCCGCCGCCACGCGCGGCAAACAAGCATCAATAAAAGCCACTCACATGAAATTTTAATGTTCTTTTTATAACCATTGTATCACGCATGTACCATGTTTGTAATGTTTGTAAAGGTACTTTTCTTTTTGCATTTTATAGCAAATACACCCCACCCACCCAACTTACTACTTCTTCCTTTTCTTTAACATGTCCTTTTATTTTCTTGGATTGCACATTGGAGACATACATACACACAAAAATCATACACAAATTTTTATTTATTATTTGTTTTTTCTTCAAATACAATACATTTCATTGTGCGAGAGATGCATTAAGATGAGCCATGTTACGGCCAATATTTAAATTACATCTTATTTGTTTTTTCTTCAAATACAATACATTTCATCATCATTTATTAATATCTATGTAATCTTAAAATAAGTAAAAACGTGATTGCCTTAATACACATGCTTGAAATGGAGTTGCGACGAACAAAATGTGTATTATTGTTAGTTTTGAAGTATTTTTTTTGTAAGGTATTAAAGGTACTTCAGATATCCTTCAGCCTTGTTAAACTAAGTCTTCTGGATACCTGCAAGGATGTAACAACGCGTTAGCCTCACCCCGGGTGTTATCCCAGGACCCAGCTCCGGTGTGAGAGTAAGTATGGGGTTACCGAAGGGTACAGTTTAAATATGTGTGTGTGAAAATGATACCTTCTTACCAATTACTGTATGCGTATTTATATTGTAGGTTGTCACTATCTCGTCGTTGCTCGTGTCGCTTTCTCTGAGGCCGTTGGCGTCGTCAGGGCTGACACTGTCTCTGACTCTATGCCTAAAATTGTCCCTGACACTGTGTCTGACACCCAGGAGAATAAGACGAAATTCTTCCAGGCTAAATGCCAAATGTACTGTTAGGTCAACGATCCTTTCAGATATGGCCCCTCCGGTGCGCTAATCTGTTGGGTTTTTGGCCTTCCGGCTGTTCAGCCGATAGGCCATATACGTCGTCATGTCCCCCAGTATCATATTATTTGTTTTTGGCATGTGATGTGATACTAATCCAGTCGTCATACTTATCCGTTCAGAATTTCAAATTTATTTTGCCTTATTGGGCCACACGGTAAACAGTAAGCCCAAGCCCATTGGGTGAATAGGTTAAAATTGTTTTACCAAGATTCGTGGGATCGTGCTATGTGGAAACACGCGCCTCTTTTGACGGTTCGAATGGATCCGCGTATGCTTCTGACATGATGGGACGTTTGGTGTGCCTCCCCATTTGCCTATATAAGTCATTTTTACCCTATTCAATGTTTTCACTTTTTACTCTCATTTTCTCCATCTTTTGTTGTCAGATCATCCAGCTGATTCAGGTGCATTTCTTTCTACTATTCATCCTCCGTTCGCGTTACACTTTCCTAAACCCTTCCTATGGCATCCGGTTCTCAATCTCACGTCTTCGACCCTCCACCCAAATCTGATATACGTTCTGACCGAGGCGGAGTTGGAAGGCATAGTCGCTGGGTATGGTGTTCCCGCTGACTTGCATCCTTGTCTCCCACCGGAGGGTTTTACTATGAACGACCTTCCGGCGGACGCTATTGGTCTTTATGAGCAATAATTTGAGTTTTCCGGGGTCAGGGTTCCCTTTTCCACTTTCTTGCTTAGGGTGATCAGGTATTTCAAGGTCCACATTTCCCAATTATACTCATCGGTTTGAACCGATTGGCCATGTTCGAAGTATACTATCAGAGCTTGGAGATCCAGCCCATAGTCAACTTATTCCGTGTTTTTTACAAACTCAATGAACAAGGACACTGGTTTTCTTTTGAACGTCGAACTGGTCGGGGGGCGTTCGGGAGTAGTTTTAAGGAAACATGTTCGAGCTTAAAGAACTGAAAATATAAGTTTTTTCTACTTGACCGGAGGGCTATTCCGGATGCGATCCCTTGGAGGCATCCGGACTCCAATATCTCGGATAATGCTCCATCCGGTGGCTATGACGAGGCAGATGTCCAAAGATTGACATAAAATGTCGTAGAGCTCCGACCCATCCTTTCAGGGCTTCTATTTGAGGTTGGGCTTACGACCATTTGGAAGTATCCCAACTACCACCCGGAATTCAAGGATTTGGATAAGAATGGTAACGCGAACGTCGAGGCTTGCCTTACTGATACTTTTTATAGGATATCCGTTTTGGTGTCTTTTTTCTAACTTTGCCGGTTGATTTCTCCTTTTCTTTCTTTTTTTTGCAGTTGTAACTATGTCTCAGTATTTGTGACTGAGGAAGGAACAGGGCTATCGGTTGGGTCGTGGTCGCCCAATGAGTGATGGGGAGCAGATACCCCAGCATGTCACACAGCCTTTGGGGGCCACTGATCGTATCCCAGATAAGAGTGGAGTGCAGAAAATTGTTGAGAAAGTTAATCCTGCGGTTTTGGCAGCAAAGGAGAAGAAGAAGAGGCAATACGAGAAGCAAGCTGTCACCGGGGGGTCTTCTTATTTGAAGAGGAGGCGAAGGGACCATTTTGCTCAACCGGAGCCTTCCACCGATTCATCTCCTACTCGAGAGGATTCTCAAGGGACCCACTTTGTTACACCAATCAATACTGCTGGTCTGGAGGGTACGGCCGAGAATATGGTTCAGGGAAGTACAAAAGGAGGTGGAAGTGGGAGTCAAGGAGGTCAGACGCTTGACGAGGTTACACCGACTGTGCATGATGCCGAAGCGTCAAATGTTATGGAGAGGGCTAATCGGGAGACTGCCGATCAAGATGGAACGGTTGTTGAAGGTATGGTTTATTTCGACTTGGAATGTTTTTGAACTTGTGCAATGTTTTTCACCTTTTTTCTGGGTAGGTCCCGAAGCTGCTACGGTTGATGTCAACCTCTAGGAGCCCTTGTGTCGTCGTTTCAGCCCTTTTACCGGAGGTATGTACAAGCGCATAACTTTTCCTTTATTTCTTTATTATTATTTTTTTTAAACGTATAAACAGGCTTCTTTCCTTTTCTTAGGTGGCTTTTATCAGAATCGGGTATCCTCGAGCGAGCCTTTTGTTCCAGCTTGGGGCTTAACAGTGGACATGAGTTTGAACGATGTCGCGTTGTGCCGAGACATGATGATCAACCTCGCTCCTCCCTCTGTCCGCGCCGAGCAGGAGTCTTTGACCGATGATCAGGCATTATACCGAGGGTGGTTTGAACTCAGTCGGGGATCCTTAGCTCTGGCTGATATGCTTCGCCTGTTTGAGCATTTGAGTTACAACTATGCCGGTATTTATAAAGCTCACTCCTCGTGTCAGGATCTTAATTCTCAGCTTGCCGAGTCTCGAAATGGGCTTCGTGATCAGCTTCATGTCAACGAAAGGCTTTCTCAGGATTATCAGACCCTTCAGCAGGTTCACTAGGGTTGTGTCGAGAGAGAGGAAGGGATGAAGGCCAAGGTGGCTGCCTTGGAGAAGGAAGTGGGTGAATTAAGAGCTAAGGATAGCGAGCAGGAGAGTAAAGTGTGTTAATACAAATAAACCGTAAAAACGTTTATTCATATTTAGCGATCTCTTTGTGTTTTGTTGATAACAAATATAAAGTTATTATAAGTAAAAATATTAAGAATACATGTTATTTTTGTAAAGTATATATATATTTGGTCATTTACATAAAATGTTGTACTAATTCATTTGTTGTAATAGTTTAATAGGATGGATATTATCCAAGACCCATGACCCATACCCATGGAGCAAATCCATAACCCAAAACCCAAGACCCATGACCCAATGTCTAGATACATTGTACCTTGTTGGGTACCCAAGGCTCACACCCATGACCCATGACCCGGTTTGCAACCCAAAACCCGGACTGGTACAATCCAGATTGCAGGATCCCTTGGATTGCACTGGACGGATCCCCCAAGTGAGGGATCCATAGGAACCGGGCTACAATAGAGTTTTTTGCCTATAAATAGTGATCCATTTCTTCATTGTTACTCACCCCTCTTCTTATAAACTCTCTCATATATTACTTCTCTTTCCTAATCTCAGATCTCTTAATCTATCTAGTAGTTCTTCTTTCTTTTGTTGTGATTCTCATATAGGTCATTCTCAAAGGTGAGATCACGAGATACTACAAGTCATCCAAGCAAGGGGTCCTTGATTGATTTGTTCTTCCGCAAGATTTCTGTAGCAAGATCTTGTATTTCATATTTCACATAGTTGTTGTGTTATAGTTGTGTTGGTTTGGTCTGCCGTGTTAAGAACTCGGTATTTAACTTTATACCGGATAAAGTGTAAGCGACGTTGTGAGGCTTCTCCGCCGTGTTGAAGGAGCTTGTTGACATAGTGCTTGAACTCTTGAGTGGGGAACTCGGGAAGTGGAGTAGGGCAAGGAATGTGTCCTTGTAGCCGAACCACTATAAATCACTTGTGTCACTACTCTATATCCTTTACTTTACTTGCTTTCATTATTTACTTTACTTATTGCTTTATACTTTCTATCCATCCATACGAATTCACATAAGATCGAATCTAAAGTTTTTGAAACTAAACTTAAAATCGGCAAAACTATTCAACCCCCCCTTATAGTTTTCCACAAAGTGAAGTCCTTAGAAGTGTCCTTAGCAAAGAAAACTTCAGAGTTATAAGAAGACCAAATAATGTTTATCCAAGTTGTTGCTATTTGTGGCCCAAGTGGTTGCTCCATCATACCAATTTCGTGAATGGTCAGCCATCATTTCAATTGATCTAAGGGCTTGTGCAGGTGGCATTGTAGGAATAGGTCCTTGAGAGTCAAGCATTTGGCGGGACGGGATGTTTAAACCTTCATAGAAAATAAGGACCATTTGATGGTTGCTGATATCATGCGTTGGGCATCTGTAAAGAAGGTCATTAAATCTTTCCCAAGCTTCATCTAGCGTTTCATCCATCTTCTGTCTGAAACTCCTTATTTCTTCCATCTTCTTGGCAATCTTTGAAGGAGGATAATATCTTCTAATAAATGCTTTTTCCAAAAGATTCCATGTATTGATCGACCCAGCAGGAAGCATCTTCATCCATCTTCTGGATGCACAAGTGAGTGTGATTGGGAACACTCTAAGCATTAATTCATCTTGGGAAACTCCTGGAGTGTGGAAAAGATCTGCGATCTCCAATACTCTTCGCATATGCAGGTGGGCATCTTCATCATTAGTTCCCGCGAAAAGCTTTTGTCTAAGTTCCCTCATGAACTGGCAGCTGATCTCAAAATCGATGTCATCATTAAACTCGGGATATACGATCCCCGATCTTTGGTCACCTATAGTTAAAGCAATATATTCTTCCATAGTGAGCATGTCAAAAGCTGAAGCTTCCATATTCTGAAATATCAAAAACAAACAAAAACAGAAAGAAGAGAAAAAGAAAACTAAAAACAAAAATAAAAGAAAAACTTAAATTAAAATCCTAAATAGCTCCCCGGCAGCGGCGTCAAAAACTTGATGCATGTTTTACTGATCAGGTCTTAATATTTATAGTGTCTCACTATACCTATGGTCTACCCTAATGCACTAACGGGCAGTGTACCCGGTCGTGTGTAGTGTAGTATTCGGTAAAACCGAGGTCGTCCTAAGAGCTACGTGGATTGGAAATTAACTTAAGTCTATGTCACGATATTAATTGCTTTTAAGATTGAAATAATAAAATTAACTAATAAAACAAGGAAATAAAAGAAAGCAGATAAGGGCAATAAGAGTGATCAATGAAGGATAGTGGTGCTAACCTAGTTATTCCTCCTAGCTAGTAATGTCTACGTTTAGTTACTTCCAATTACTTCAGGTGGGGTCAAAGTCGAGAGGATAGCATTTGGTCAATTCTCCCTAACCTATCAGCAAAGATGCCACCACAGGAGAAATCAGGCGCACCGTCATAAGTCCTGTTGTTCCTGGTCCCCTAAGCCGAGTCATTAAGTACCGCTACATGCTAGATTTATAATAGTGAGTGCCCGGCCGTTAGGAACTTAGACACTCACCCCCTAATTCTTAAGTTCATCCAAACGATAGGTGATCAGTTGGTCAAATCGCACAAGTAGAAAGGGTCGTCAGTTGGTCATATCTTACCCTTCCCGTCTCAGTCCGCTCACCTAGGGTCAGTTGGTCATATCTCCTAGGCAATTGGCCTCTACCGTTATTCAAAACTACCGAACTAAGGGTGGATACCAATAAACTATGCATGCATACACTTAGAAATAATTATACGGAAGTAAAGTAAATGCAAACAAAACAATTAAAGAATCATAACTAGGCCAGCACCAGGGTGCTTAGCCAAACATATAATAAATCATACCAACAAAAATGAATAAATCATAAATTGAATTGAACATAATGTTTGATACAAATTACTTGATGTAGAGCTAATAATGATGATGATTGCGAGTGAATTCTTCCTTCAAAACTGGCTTCGGACTGCTGGAAAATGCCCTAAAGTGGTGCCCTAATCGACCCCTAAGAGAGGGGTGAAGAGAGATACTGGAAAATGTAGATTTGGGGCTGTATTTATAGGCACCGACATGGTTACGGCGTAACCTTAAGGGCTAATTACGCCGTAACTAAAGTCGGCGCAAAGAAATCCAGATCTCGAACAATTACGTCGTAACTAAATTATTTAGTTACGTCGTAACTAAGTTACGCCGTAACTTAATAACATGAATTACGGCATAAATGTTTATTTCGTACTTTTTGAGGTCATGATATTTCCTTGAAACTATTTTGCACTTGGTTGACGCTTTAAGTCCCTGATCGTTCTTCTTCATTTATATTTTCGTCCTTGAGGTAAATAAACTTCATATAAGTTGTCACCTTTAGTCCCTGACCGCACTTGTTATTTTTACTTTTCATCATCGGAGTAAATATTATCTTCATTTAGCCACGGGACTTCAACTCCTTAGCGCCCAAGTTAATAATTACGGCGTAATTAAATTACCGAATTACGCCGTAACTCTTCAACCGTATATTTTTATCCGCTCCGTAATTATCTTTACGGCGTAACTAAATTGCAACGTTACGCCGTAACCTTCACAAAAATAATTACGACGTAACCATAAGAATTGGTTACGCCGTATCCTTCAAAGCTCATATTTACGCCGTATCCTTATTAGCTAGTTACGGCGTAATCTTCACATAAAATCAAAAGGCCCTCGTAAATCAATCTTCAGAACATATACTTGGCCTTTTATCACTTCTTTTCCGCTCCAACGCCTCATTTATCCTGAAATGCAAATATGAACGAATATGAAGGAATTAAGTACCATATTAATGCAAATGAGGCCATAAACACGGGAATTTGATATATAAAAGATCAGGCTAATTTGATGTTATCAGGTGAGCTTAAAGGTCGACCTAGATCCGGATGAATGGATCAAGGATAGCGGGTGCACGAGGCACATGACCGGTAACAAAGACTTGTTTTCCACATATGAATCCTTCAATGGAGGAAATGTGGTGTTTGGTAAAAAGCAAGAGCAAAATCATCGGTAAATGTACAATTTCTCACAAATCCTTAACCATTAACGATGTTTGTCACGTAGAAAACCTAAACTTTAATCTTCTAAGTATAGGACAAATATGTGATAAAAAGTGTAACGTACTTTTTAGTGAAACCGGTAGTAAAATATTGAAAAACGGTATTACTATAGGAAGAGGCATTAGAAATAATGGAGTCTATGTCATTAAAATCGGTAATGAACCAAAAGACAAACTTTGTCTTACTTCTATGGATGTTACTTCGACTTTATGGCATCGAATATTGGGTCACGCCAATATGCGACTTCTTCAATCGCTGTCATCTAAGGAACTAGTAAGAGACCTACCCAAATTAAAATACGAACATCATTTTTGTGATGCATGTAACGTAGGAAAGAAAGTTCGTGCTAGTCATAAAGCTAAAAATATGGTTTCTACTATTAAATGTCTAGAACTACTTCATATGGATTTATTTGGTCCATCCGCTATTCAAAGTTATGGAGGTAACTTCTATACTTTGGTTATAGTGGATGATTACTCTAGGTACACATGGAATAAATTTCTAAAGAATAAAACTAAAACGTTCGATCACTTTGAAATATTGAGTAAGAAAATCTAAAGACAACTAGGAAGTCCTATAGTGTCAATTAGAACGGAACATGGTACGGAATTTGATAATGAAGTGCAATTTGGAGCTTTTTGTGATGCTAATGGTATCACTCACAATTTCTCGGCTCCTCGCACTCTACAATCAAATGGGGGTAGTTGAGAGGAAAAATAGAACCCTACAAGAAATGAGTTACACCATGATTAATGAGCAATCTATTCCTCAAAAATTTTGGTGCAATGCCGTCGACACATCAACCTATATACTTAACCGTGTCCTAATTAGGCCATTCGTAAGTAAAACTCCATACGAGTTACTTCGAGGCAAAAAGCTTACGCTAGAACACTTTAGAGTCTTTGGTAGTAAATGTTTCTTGCTTAACACTAAAGATTACTTAACCAAATTTGATCCTAAATCAACCGAAGGTATCTTCTTAGGTTACTCTCCTAATAGTAAAGCTTATGTTATACTAAATAAAGAAACCATGAAGGTTGAAGAATCCTTAAATGTAAGATTTGATGAAAGTCCACCCAAACCTACCCTACCTCTTGTCGATGATGAGTTAATCGAAAGTGAAGCCATAGAAATCAAGGAAAATATAAGTAAAGAAGATGAACCATTAAACAATGAAATTATCAATATTAAAGAGTCAAAAATCATCTTGTAGAAAAAGTTATAGGAAAGTTAAATGAAAGAACCTTAAGATCTCAAGTCCAAAACCAAAGTAGTTTATTTTGTTTTGTCTCAACCATAGAACCTAAAAATACGCAAGAAGCCATAAAAGATGAAAGTTGGGTAATGGCTATGCAAGAAGAGTTAAATCAATTTGTTTCTAACAATGTTTGGACACTTGTCCCTCCACCTAATAACTAAACCATAATCGGAACTAAATGGGTATATAAAAACAAGTTAGATGCAAACGATGTAGTGTCTAGAAATAAAGCTAGACTTGTTGCCCAAGGGTATAATCAACAAGAAGGCATAGACTTTGATGAGACCTATGCTCCCGTGGGCTAGATTAGAGTCTATAAGAATACTTCTTGCTTATGCTTGTGCTCAGGATCTTAAGCTTTTTCAAATGGATGTTAAGAGTGCTTTTCTAAATGATTTTATTAATGAAGAAGTCTATGTAGCTCAACCTCCGGGCTTTATCGATTTCGAAAAACCTAAAGACGTGTACAAACTAAAGAAAGCTCTTTACGGTCTTAAACAAGCCCCAAAGGCTTGGTATGATAGACTCAAATCATTTTTAATCAAAAACAACTATACCATGGGGTTAGTTGATAATACACTTTTCACAAAGAAAAAGGAATCGCATATAATTATTGTTCAAATATACGTGGACGATATTATATTCGGATCGACTTGTCAAGACATGTGTGATGATTTCTCAAAAATCATGCATGATGAGTTTGAAATGAGTATGAAGGGAGAACTAAGTTTCCTTCTTGGTCTACAAATCAAACAACTAGAAGATGGTATCTTCTTTAATCAATCCAAATACATAAACGAAATGTTAAAGAAATTTGGTTTAGAAGAGTCAAAAACTATAAGAACACCAATGTCATCCGATACTAAACTTACAAAAGATGAAGACGGTGAATCCGTTGATAACACCAAATACCGTGGCATGATTGGTAGTCTTCTCTATCTTAAGGCTAGTCGGCCGGATATCATGTTTAGTGTTTGTCTATGTGCTACGTTTCAAGAAGACCCTAAAACTTCACATCTAGAAGCCGTCAAAAGAATTTTTAGATACATTAAGGGTATGAATCAATTGGGATTATCGTATCCTAAGGGAACGAGGGTATAAACTATTGTATATGCTGATTCTGACAATGCAGGTGATTATGTTGACCGAAATAGTACAAGTGGTGTATGTACTTTTATGGGATGTTGTTTAACATTTGGTTCTCGAAGAAGCAAACGGCATTGGCCATATCAACAACCGAAGCCGAATATGTCTCCGCCGGCAAAGCATGCCAACAAGCACTATGGATTAAATAAGCGTTAGTTGATTACGACATTTATCTAAGTGACATAGCCATTTTATGCGACAACAAAGGTGCTATTGACTTAAGCAAGAATCCGGTGTTGCACTCTCGTACCAAGCATATAGAGATCCGTCATCACTTCTTAAGAGACAATGTTCAAAAAGGGAACATTTCTATTGAGAAAGTATCATCCGAAGACAGCATAGCCGACGTCCTCACCAAACCGTTGAAGCGTGAACAATTCAACTTGCTTCGTCTTGGTCTTGGTCTCACGGAACAATCGTCATAATATGTTTCTCATTCTACAAGGTATGTAAACGTTAGCCTTACCTTCTTTTCTGAGTTTAGGATCTTTATTTCACACACAACTCACAAACAATATGGGGATTTTCAAAACTAAAGATAAATTTTTTTATACAAGAAACTTTTTAAAATGCTTTCTAAAAGGATACCTCTCTCCGTATCATTTTTCTAAAGCTATTCTCACGTCTAGGACAAACCTTTTCATTCTTAATACAAGATAAAAACCGTTTTCATTACATCTCATGTCTTTTGAATGTTAAAGGGAATACATAACTAATATGTATTTTCGGGTACATTCATCAAGCAAAAATGAATTAAGGAGCACTCGGGTTATCTCACATAATTACATATATATGCTTTTTCACTTCTTTGTTTTTTTTTCTTTTTTTTCTTAGGAGTCGAGATAACCGCAACTCCAAATGGTTTGCATAAAGGCACACACTAGGCACCATTGTTTCCAAAAGGAAATTTTTGAGCTGCCTAAGTTCACCAGTACCACGGATCCCAACTTTTACGCTGGAGGGATCCCTAAAGGATCAGATCCGTGGGAACCGTGGGACAGAAGCAAAAATTCTCTTCTATTTTTCTCACTTTGGCTATAAACCTTCATATTTTCATCATTTTAGCTTTTTCACTAATTAGTATATTACTTAATGCTTGTGTTCTCATGATCACATGTCTTTAATTCATATCTAATCATTAGATTTTAGTCCACATTTTGGTTTTAACATTCATTACAATGCATTATTTTCTCTATAAATAAGGTTCCAAAAATGCTTGCATATCCATCACTCTCAACCTCATAAACAATCATCATCATGTCATCCAAAAGCTCTTCCAACATTGATTAACCACCTAATGAAAACAATCCTTTTCAAGAAATCCAAAACTTCATCCTACCACCTTCCATAGTGCCACCACCCAAATCTAGAAGAACCGCACAGATTGGCATCCGACCTTGTTGTTTAGCTAAACCATTATCAAAAAGTCCATCACCAACTACTTATTAACCACCAAATGATTCCATTGTAGCACCTCCATCATCTCCCACAAGCTCATCACCACCCTCACCTACCAAGTCTCTACCTAACACCAAGTCTCTACCTAACACTCAAATCACACTATCGGAACTCCTTAAGACTCCGAAAACAATTCCACTACCCATGTCTAGTCCACCACCCACACCATTTCAACCATCCAAATCTACCCAACTAGCTTCCAACTTAAACCCAAAAGAACTAGTCTTTTTAACACCACCAACATCTCCAAACACACTTTATAAAGATCTTGCAACTTCACCAACTTTAGCTCTCATTATCTTACAAGAACATTTAGGTTCGTATCCTCCACCACTCACCAACATTATGGAATTTGATCCATATTTTCCAACATTTCCACCACATATTCCGCCCTCCACAAATCAAACTTACTCGGAAACCATCCACCAACACTACCCTCACCACCTACATTGCGAATATTCTCAATCCACTAGGTAACTTGCAATGGAAATCAGGGACGAGATGCGTTTCATACTTAACCACATCCTTGATCGCATCCACATTATCACTCACCAAAACTTCTATAACTAACCATATGCAAGCATGAAAGTGTTAGGAATTGGAAATTCCATGTTAAAGAGTCGGTCACCCCAATAATGGTCTAGCATATGTTAGCTCGTAGATTTGTCGTTGTTTACGTTATTTATCAGTTTATTAGTTAGTTATTAGTTTAGTTTAGCGTAGTGTTTCACCGTGGAGGAAGGACGGGTCTTTACCCACTGTATACCTGATCCACAGGCCGATAGGAGGTCGTTATGTTTGTAAGTATAAATACCCCTTCCATGGATGGAAGGGGTGGTGCTTTCAATCTAATATTCTACAATTTGTGTAAACCTCTAGCAAGAACACACTCTCTCTCTCTACTAACTCTCTAACTATGGCAAACATGTATTTTGATCATCCAAGACCACCCGAATCATCAACACAATAAATATTACAATCCTACAATTGGTACCAGAGCCAAGGTTGTTGTGTTTTGATGTTTTCTTGTGGTTTTGATTCGTGTTTGTAACTGTCATGGGTATATCCGTAAACTGTTTTTGTTAAATGGTTGGATGATATTGATATTGTTGTGGTTTTATTACATGGTTACATGTTTTAGAATGGTTTACGTACTTTTGTGTTGGGTTACATGTTCTGGTTTTGGTAAAATAAATGGTCATATGGTTCTTTAACTGTCGTGTTTGTCTTGTCTCTTTTTGTCCAAGTCAATATATTTATTCACACTTTTGTACCAAATATGAAGTATCTTGGGGTCATCTGGTCATCTTTAAGGTCAAAACTGATGCAGTTTTATATTTTTTCTGGGTTACAATGAAGGTGGTCGGATACATGGTCGGAATAACGCCGAAAAAAATCAGAAACCTTGCTAGCGACTTGTAGTCATTCTTCTTAGCGACTTGTCAAAAAGATGTCCATATACACTGAATCTACCTAGCGACTTGTTATTTAACAAGTCGTAGCGAGTTGTTAAAGTCAAATGGCTAGCGACTTGTGCGTTTAAAAATGGTAGCGACTTGGATTATAATGTTAGCGACTTGGTTTGATAATTTGACTAGCGACTTGGTTTGAAAATTTGGCTAGCGACTTGGTTTGAAAATTTGGCTAGCGACTTGGTTTGAAAACAAAGCTAGCGACTTGTGTAGCGAGTTGACTATTTAGTCAACTCAAGTCATTAGCGACTTGACATAAAAAGCTAGCGACTTGGCTGATAAGAATATGACAACAGAAAGGATGAAGGATAGTTTGACCATGACCTCACAACCTTAACATCAAAACAGAACTGAACATATACCACAACATATACCAAAGATCAATATACATCTCGACCTCAGTCATTTGCCATCATTGGTCCAAGTAAATTTAAAATGACAAGACTCCAAGCTTAAACAGATCCTATGCTACTACAACAACAAGACCTCAGAGTTTCTTGTGCTTATTGAAGACTCATCATTAATTGAAGGTCATATCACACTGAAGAATATCATCATAGATCCATTTTCAAACATCATCAAGACTCGTACAAACATGATTAATACTAAGATCTCAGATTTTTCATGTCTCAACCCTTCAAGGTTCTACACATTATTATTCCATCACAGATCTTTATGGATAAAATGTTATGATCTCAGCTTTGATCCTTTTGTGTGTGGTTTCTTCAAACACATAGATCTCTAAGGATCTATACACAAAAGACCTTGTGCCTCATGGATCTAAATTTGTTTTTCTTAATTGTTGATATCCGAAAAACAAAAGAAAAGGGAAAAGCTTTATTTTGATTATATTCGAACTTAAAGAATTGATGTTAACAAACATGTTAAATCAAGACTTGGTTCGTTTTAAACTCAAAAATTATACGAATATCATACAGATTATATCTTACTCGAGACCTATTCAAGATCTTGATGCCATCCCATTTCCGAGACACCAAGGCCATCCCTGTGGCGTTAACTAGAGAACTCGAGCCATCCCTGTGGCAAGTTCACTTGGCATACTGGTCTTTGGGAAAGAGTTTGATAACAGCAGAATATGTGTGTGTTAGTAACTAGGGTTTGGTGGTTATAAGAAAGTATATATGTGATGGTAGGCGTTTGTTTGAGATGTGATTAGGGTTTGTATTGAGAGGATGGGGGCGGAGGTACTAATACAGAGTTATTAGGGTGTGCAAAGTGTGAGAAATATTAGGGTAAGGCTGTGTGGTATTAGGTCCTTTATACCCGGATCTTTAGGTTTTATTTATGGAATGGGTCATGATCGTGGGCCAACATGTGTATGTTGCAATTATTAATGGGCCGAGGTATATATTGGACGAGGAGTATATTGGACTTTTAGGTGAGCTTGGATCGGGATTAAGCTGTTTGATATATTGAAGTAATCCATATGTTATGCGAGTTTATATAGGCTTACATGAGATTATTTTTCCTGCCTATTGTTGGATGAATCTTTAATGTGAATCGAATCCGCTTGGACAATTCGTAAATGGGCTAGAACGTGATTATTGTGTGGTGAGATTTGTCATATGGACCGGGTAATATAATTGAAGTTATGGACATGGGTCTTCTAAAGCATTAATGAATCGGGTTCAATGTTGTGGTTAGGCTTCTCAAAATTTGATCGTATATATGAGCTTTGATCTTATGAGATTCAGATTTTATGTGATTTGATCATGAGCATTGATGATGTGATTTGGTGAGATGATGAGATTTGGGTATGAGGGTTGACACTTTGGTTTATACATTTTCATGGAATAAATTATGGTACGGCTTGAATTGATGGTTGAACAAGAGTTGACTACGGGGTTGTTTGCATTTGGTATTTCTTATTTAGATTTGAAGTGAGGTTTTCCGGGCGCGTTTACTTATTTTCGTCTTCTTTCTTTCTACCCTTCCGCGAAGATGACTTGTTTGGGCATTTATAGAGTGTGATAAAGACTTGGCTATTTAGGTACGGTTGTGATTCTTTCTCGTTTAACCCACAACGTAACTATCACTTCGGTGTCTCACTCAGTTGAGAATGTCAAGAGGTTTTGTACATTGGGTACACCGTTTCTTCTTCACAAGGATTAGTACAAGTTTAAGTAACAAATCGGGGGATTTTCACTTCATGATCAAGTTTGGCATATCGGGTTTACTTCTCAATGTGGTCACTACAATAGCCGACAGAATGCGTGAATGATGTGTGTACCAAGGTGTTGATTGGATGGTTAATGATGTTGGATAATGAACCGTTGATGAACCGTTGATGAACCGCTGCATGTTCCCCTAAAACAGATATTCACAGATACCAAAAATTGTCATTACACATTCAAGCTAACATTGCTTACGGTTTTGTCTTGGTTTTGTAAAATCCCACGAAAGAACCTATTTCTCGGTTTAAATCATAGACATGTAAAATCCCGTGACAATGGAAACATCCTGGTAATTGTAAAGTGCATTTCTGGATCAATCATACGGTTTATTCTTGGTTTTGTAAAATCCCGCGAAAGAAACTATTTCTCGGTTTAAACTATAGAATTGTAAAATCCCGTTATGATGGAACCATCTTGGAGAAAGGAAAGCGTATCTCGGGGTATTCTGATGCTGGTGTTACGGGTTCTGTTTTGAAGAAGGGATAAAAGGGTGTACTTCATAAATTGGATGTGTGTTTGGATATTCGTCATGGCAGTTTGGTTATTACATGGTTTTTCGGGGTTATGTGCTGTTGACCATGGTCGGGATGAAACCATTATCAAAGTTCATTTAAATGTCAAAGAAGGCTAGATTTGAGCAGTTCAGAAGATGTGACAACGGCGTTAATTCAGTATTATTTATTTGAGGTTGAAGTGAAATATCACGGGCGAGTGTACTTAGTATCTGAAGGTATCGGGGATGGATGGATGAAGATTCTTCATGATCCTTGTTCGAACTTATTATCAAAAAACGAAGACTTGGAAATCTAGTTATTATTGGGTGTCTTTTACCTTTTCTTTTACCACTTGGGGGAATTGGGCTCTTATCACCTCAAAATAACTATCACTTAAAGGAGTTACGTTGTAGTGCTCAGTGTCACATTCAATTGTGGATTTTCAAGAGGTGATGTACGTCTTATACTTGATGGTTGGTTGGATGAATAGTATAGAGTACTTAGAGATTCAATGGAGCATGAAGTCTCGGCACCGCTCTTTGTTACATATGTGCAAGTTTAAGTCACGAGTTCGGGTTAGCTTACTTCAGAGTCAAATTCATCATATTGGGTTTTCTCCATCAGTTGTCACAACAAAGAGCCTACAGAATGATAATGGGGATGATTGCATGTTTTGCTAAGAGAGCAGAAAAGAGAGAGATAATGACGTTTGAACACAACAGTTCAAGCCTCGTACTCTAAAGAAAAGAAAAGTGTACGTTTCAGTGCGCTTTATCTTGGAAAGAAGAGAAATCTTCTTATGACGTATGAACACAACAGTTCATGCCTCGTTCTCTAAAAAAAAAAGTGTACGTTTCAGTGCGCTTTATCTTCTGAAGAAGAGAAATCTTCGAATTAATGACCATTCTCATCAACATGCTTCATGCTTTTTCCATGCTCTTTTAATTATCAAGTGAACCGGGCTACCATTGATTGTTTTCTCATTCCACTTGCTCGATTATAATGAAGATGGCGACATCATGTGCTTATTTTGCGGGAGAGAAGTGTGAATAGAACATTCGGATGATTTTCACTTATTTAGTCAAGAATGGCATCTCCGTATGCAATTCTTGAGGGGGAGAAGAAGTGTGAATTGTTTGCATTGCTGATTGATATTTGAGAATTTAAATGGTCATACGGCTCTAAACTCATGTAAGAACCGAGCTTCTTATTATCGGGTCATCTTCACATGGAGTTTTTCTCTTCTAAGAGCCGTTGGTTGACATCTTCACTCGGATTGATGAGTTTATCGACAAAGTGCTTCCGGTTAATGCTTCATGTATACATCAACATGATGATTCCGAACAATCTCTCTGTTCTTGTTTGATGTGATTGGTAGTTTGGTGTTACCATCTTGCGTGTTCGTTGCGGCCTGATTGCTGATTTCCTTGATGAACATCTTTCTGTTCTTGTTTGATTGAGAGGGATTTTAGTTAAGGGGATTTGCAAGATGTAAGTTAATTGGGATGCTTTTTGGTGGGATGCTTTTTGGTGTGAGTTGAAGATGTTAATTATCTATTCCCCAACTGGACAATCTTGAAGAAGGTCGAGTCTACAGTCTGTTCTACATTTCTTGTTATATGTTAGAAGACCAAAGACGAGTTGCATTTAATGATCTAAAGACTTCTTCTTAATCTGGGCATTTATCAAAAAGATTGTCGGTCTAGGGGAGAACACTAATTGGGGGAATGTGATATGTCAAATTTAATCCCCAATTAGACTTGCTCACATTATTCAGCATGTTGATTCTCACAAAGACTTCAAGCGATCTTCTCAACAAATTTCAAGTATTTGGGCATTCAAAGAGTTGCTTATTCTGAAGTATCAAAACCAGAAAGGGGGAAGGAGACAAGCATCTAAACGCGAGTAAACTTGATGTACTTAATACTTCTAAGAAATTGAAGATATCCCGGGAAGACAAATGTTATTACCGCAGAGAAACTTAAGGTTTGACTCATGGCGAGTAAACCTGATGAACCTAATTCTTCTAAGTGATTGAAGATATCCCGGGAAAACAAATGTCATGACCGCAGAGAAACTCAAGGTTTTACTCATCAAGGCGTTTAGTGTTATTATTCCAACTACGTGAGGGAAGTGATGTTAGTGAAAGTTTCTGAAGATAAATGAGGTATACAAGTACGACATATTCAGGGAAGATAAATGTGTAACATGAGGGAGGTGTTATCAGTTATTCTCTCGTTGGGAATGTGTGTACTTCGGATTCTTGAGCTTCATACACATTCATCAGGGACGAAAGATGTGAACATAGGGGAGGTGTTCTTCATTACCCTCATGATGTGTATTCGGGGGAGCTCTTGGGTATTGGTGTACTTCGGGTTCTTGAGCTTCATACACGATCATCCGGGAAGAAAAATGTGAACATGGGAAGGTGTTTTCATTCCCCTCATGATGTGTGTTCGGGAGAGTTCTTGAGCATTATACAAAGAAACTGACTACTTCAATTCAACTACTCGGGGGAAGTGGTTTCTTAACACCTTTTTGGAATGGATTGCGTCAGACTTCAGTGGTTATGAAATTTGAGAAGATTATTTATGAGTGGGATGATACGTTGCTATTCTTGTTGATGATATAACCCCGAACGAAGAATCACGGTGATTATTCTTGAAAGGAGCAGCGGGATTTATGATAATGGTGTGCTTCTCTGTGCACCTAGCTAAGGCAAGCTTGAAATAGAGCTTCGAATCTGCTCAGCTAAAGGATTTTCGGTTTGGGGGGAAGCTGCCAAAGTCTCACTTTCAGATGGTTCAATTTCTTTCTTCGATTCAAGAGCCCTGAAAGCTTTGGTGGTGAATGTTTAAGAGTTGATGACTTCTATCTTCTACGACGTGCTGCTCGATATCTTTATCTCGGTTCTCGTATCATCATCTTCTTTAGCTATATCATCTTCTCTATCTTTGTATATATTTTTTAAAAACCAAATACAAAAATATAAAACCAGCAAAACAAAATACAAAAATATAAAACCAACAAAAGAAAATAGAAAAATATAAAACCTTCAAAAAAACCCATAAAAATCAGAAAATTTCAAAAATACCAAAAATATGTTTTCTCATGACATGTCTTCTGGTATCGATAACATCTACGGTCTTAGAAATGTCATTCAATAATGGCACGGGACCATAGATGAAGTTCGAGCAGGAGGTGTAAATATTCTGTTTCCAAAACATGTCACAAACTATGGCTTACAGTTACTTCAGACTGTAACCCGGGCTTCAACAATATGGCTTGCAGTTATTTCAGACTGTGACCCGCGCTTAATCATGGCTTGCTATTATTTCAGATAGCAACCCGTTCTTCAAGTAAGGAAAGTGTTGCGCTAAACCAATTTTCAAATATTTCGTGCACTTATCCTAAAAACAAAACAAGGAAAGTATGTCGAAGGACTGCTGTTCCTACACAAATGTTTTTCTGTCTAAAATTCTTCAGAAAAATATTTGTTGTTTTCTAAAATGGTGGTAAATGTGTTGCTTGAAAAATTAATCAGTTTCAGAGTTTTTTTTAGTAAAAATTGAAAACTCAATCAATGACTTCAGCGCTTTTAAACCTTTTCAGAAAAATGAGTCATTGATTGAGGGGGAGAATGTTTTCAAATTTATATCATCTAACGGACTTTCTTAATTATCCTACGTGCTTAATTAAAAATGATAATTGCCTGTGTCGAAGGACTAGGAATTTAGGATATGATTGTTAGGATTAGATGATTATAGATTTGAAAACAGATTATTCCCATACCTGTTATGATCTGATTGATATGTTGAATTGACTTTTATTAGTCGATTGTTGTTTGGGTGATGTCGACCACCATATATATGTATGTGTGTTCACTAACGTATGCAGGTATATTGGTATATAAGAATGTTCCCGATCCGGATCCCACTATTGAAGAAGATTGGATGCCAAAAGGAAAGGGCAACTATTTCTTGGGTTGACAAATGAAGAAACGGAGCTTAATTGGACTTCTATGGAGAGTTGGCATAAATGCAACGTAAGAGGTCTCACTGCATCAGCAGATGGTTTTCTTCTAAGTGATTGAAGAAACGGAGCTTAATTTGACCTCAGTTGGCATTCAAAATGCAACGTAAGAAGAAGTCTCACTGCATCTGCAGACGGTTTTTCTTCCAAACCCTACAGCAACAACAACAAAAGCGGCTCAACCACCTAACGAATCTTTGTGCAGGATACCATTTTTAAACAATTTTTGAGTAAATTGAATTAAATTGTTTTGAAAATGGAAAATTGTTGTTTTGAAAATATATTGGGCTAAATTTTGATAATCACCGGACTTCATTTTATCAAAACTTAAGTCACTCAATTATCGACTTCGGTCATCGATTGAGGGGGAGAGTGATTTAAAATAAATTATTTTCAATCAATATTGCTTCATAAAAGTCCGGATTGTACAAATATAAGTGGTGATCTAAAGATTTAATGTTATGTCATGGTATGATTTTTTCTTTAGAATCAAGGTCTTTCAAAATGAAATTTTTTCTGTTCTTGTTTGATTGTGAAATTGTTTTGTTTTACTTAAAAGATCTCTTAAAAACTATCATACCTGACACTAACAATCTTTAATGTCTTAAAATGGTCCTTATCTGTCATCTTTCAAAATTGAATCTTGCCAAGTCTTTTCCCAAATTTTTCTAAATTATTTAAATCAGTTGGGATCACAAATCTCAGTTGGTTTGAATTTTTTTATCAGGGGAGAGATCGTGATTTAAATCTCAAATCTGTTTAAATGGAATTGGTTTTAGTCCTTTAAAGGCACTCCTGCCTCCATGTGCCAAACGATTTCAAATACATAATGCACATGTTGAGGAGGAGGATTTATCCAAAAACCAGATGAGTATTTAAACAAGGCCACATTTTCTCCCATATTTTCTAAACCTAATTAAATCACTTGGGATCCAAAATCTCAAAGGGTTTGATATTTTTGATCGGGGGAGAATTTGTGATTTAATAATAAAATTTGATAAAAGGTGATCGATTTGATAAAATTGTGCAGGCTGCTCTCTCATATGTGCTAAACGCTTTCGAATCTTGAAGCACATATTGAGGGGGAGCAAATAAACTATCGAGGTACGAAAGCTTTTTAAAGTGATTTATAAAGTACCTTGATTGAGTTTTCAAATGGTTTTCTTAATGGCTTTTGTGATCGTGGTTGTGCTTCAATAGAACTCTTGCCTCTATGTGATAAAATGATTTCAAATATCCTATGCACATATTGAGGGGGAGAATTTTACCAAAGAAATTCAAATGGCTTTTTCTAAAGAAATTGTGATCAAGAAATTATTTCAAAGAAATTATTTCAAATAACTCTTGCCTCCATGTGCCAAACAATTTTAAATCATATGCACATGTTAAGGGGGAGCATTTCTAAAATGATCAAAACTATTAAGGTACAAAATGCTTTGATCTCGTATCACAAGTACCTTGATTGTTTTTCTAAATGATTTTTCGATTGGTTTCATGAAGGAAAGAACAATACCAAAAGACCGACCAATTTACTTTATGCATGGTGTTATAAGGATGGTTAGGTTAGGTATTCGTACCCATGATCCGCCAGAACCGGAGGGATCTACCCAGGGACAATCCACTAGATAGTGTAGAGTCTTTAGGTATGATGAAAAAAGGAGAAAAGTGAGATATGGGAAGAGTGCGGACTGAGACAGAGCTAGTACTGGAATAAACCCAACAAGGTTCTAGTGATGAAGTCTCGGTAAGCACTGAAGGGGTTGAAGAATGAAAAAGAATTGAATATGAAAAGGGTGAAAAGAAATAGCCCTCCAATAATTCAACCTTAGGGCAGTAACAGGGTTCAATACATATGCTACTGGTGTTTACTAAGGTAACACTGGTATTGAAGACAAGACGTCATGGACCCAGTAACGCACTGCACTAAACTTCCCAAACCACTCAAGTTCCTCTTAAAAGGACTTGTTTCATTCTCACGGGGAACCGACATTATCTATCGACTCTCTCTTAGAGATTGTTGATATTGAAGAAGGAGACCCTCTCCCTAGTCTCCGACACAGGAACCAAATGTGCACGATTGAGTCTAGAGCCAAGAGATCATCCACAATATCTCATTAGGACACTAAATTAATGAAGACTTGCTGTTTCACACAATGTGGAAAGTAAGTAGATATTGAGAGTCCTTCGCATTATCCTTGTGGTATTGCCAGAACATCCGAGTGATATGTAAAAATATTCACAATGAAGATGGAAAGCCTTCTGGAGCCAACATCAAACAAGCTCCTGGTAGGTGGCATGTGAGATCTTCTCGTAAGATCAAGCTTGTGACAACTGGATAGAAACAATGGGGAGATTCACTCGTGAATCAACCTTGGTCCAGGATTGGAATTGACGAATGCTTTTGGAAAAACCGTTCGATGTGCAAACCTTCTTTTCTCTAGCACGTCGAATGTGTATTCATTTCAAATTCAAAAAGTATCTCTGATTGAAAAATACTTTTAGAAAAACCGTTCGATGTGCGAATCTCTTCTTTTTGCTAGCACGTCGAATGTGTACTCATTCTCTAATACAAAAAGTATTTTGATTGAAAATTGATCTTTCTCATAAAACCTTCGTCGTATTGCAAAAACTCTTTCTTCAAGCAATACGCGATTGTTTTTCAAATCATTTTTCATCAATCAGTGAATCTCAATTTGCTGGTTCACTCACTCCGTGTTGTCTTCTTTGAGACGTTCCGGTTTGAGAACAGCTAGAACAGCTGCGAAACCCTGTCAAGGAGATTCTTAGGAATCCTACATGATCACAGGCAGTACTTGTACTGATCAACGGGGAACCGTGGGCCGTGTACCTCAATTCAACGAAAGTGATCAAAGACACTTTCGTGCGCTTTATTGCTAACTGTCGTATGCAGGTACACCCCGACGATTGCAGCTGATCAAAATTGAGGAGTCAATCCAATGCCGCATGTTCACAGCAACCACACTTAATTGAAGAAATCATGACTGGTGCATATCTACATAACCTGGTTCTGATATTTTTTATACTATGCCTCTGCTACGCTGTTGCAAATATTATGAACCAGTAAGGCTTCCGCTACTCTGATGGAAAGATGTCATGATTCAAAAGTGTGAGCATGTCGGTCCGAAAGTCACAACTTCACATGATGGCAACACAATAAAGGGTGATCCAGAGATTTACTGTGGCTGATGATCTCAAAGAAAGCTCAAAGATCATCAAAGATGTGGATCAGTTAAAGGCCTCCACTGAAAGTACAAATCAATGCGGACTTTGAAGATTCGCTACTAAAGCACAAAGATTGCGGAAATGAAGAATTCAAGTCTACGAGCTCAAGAACGAAGTCAAAGATAGAATGCTAGGAAGCAAAATGTACTTCATGGGGTGACCTCCCTTAGGGGGAGATTGTTAGGAATTGGAAATTCCATGTTAAAGAGTCGGTCACCCCAATAATGGTCTAGCATATGTTAGCTCGTAGATTTGTCGTTGTTTACGTTATTTATCAGTTTATTAGTTAGTTATTAGTTTAGTTTAGCGTAGTGTTTCACCGTGGAGGAAGGACGGGTCTTTACCCACTGTATACCTGATCCACAGGCCGATAGGAGGTCGTTATGTTTGTAAGTATAAATACCCCTTCCATGGATGGAAGGGGTGGTGCTTTCAATCTAATATTCTACAATTTGTGTAAACCTCTAGCAAGAACACCCTCTCTCTCTCTCTACTAACTCTCTAACTATGGCAAACATGTATTTTGATCATCCAAGACCACCCGAATCATCAACACAATAAATATTACGATCCTACAGAAAGGAATAATATTACTAGTTTTTCTATTTTTTGTAGTCATTTCAAGAACAAACCTTGTTCTTAGTTTTACATTTTGTATATGGCCTATATACCACTACACTTTGATATTTTATTACAAGGCTTTGTTTACATACCTTGGCTCTCCATCTTGTTTCTCGTCCCATACTAGATTATATTACATGTTACTATTAACATTTTTTTTGTAGGTATTATATTTTCTGACTTGACGCCCAATTCTAGGGGAGCTACCGTCAAGGGGGAGCTAGTGCTTCGTGGATTATACTATTCCATAATTTATTTCTTCGTTAGATTTGTTTCGACAAAAAAAGGGAGAAGAAGTAAAACTTACATATGCTTTCAAAAAATACATCTAATCTTAATTTTTACTCATCATAATATTATATTTTGTCATCAACAAAAAGGGGGAGATTGTTAATACAAATAAACCGTAAAAACGTTTATTCATATTTAGCGATCTCTTTATGTTTTGTTAATAACAAATATACAATTATCATAAGTAAAATTATAAGAATACATGTTATTTTTGTAAAGTATATATATATATATTTGGTCATTTACATAAAATGTTTTATTAATTCATTTGTTGTAATAGTTTAATAGGATGGATATTATCCAAAACCCATGACCCATACCCATGGAGCAAATCCATAACCCATAACCCAAGACCCATGACCCAATCTCTAGATACATTGTACCTTTTTGGGTACCCAAAGCTCATACCCATGACCCATGACCTGGTTTGCAACCCAAAATCCGGACTTGTACAATCCAGATTGCCGGATCCCTTGGATTGCACTGGACGGATCCCCCAAGTGAGGGATCCGTAGAACCGGGCTACAGTAGAGTTTTTTGCCTATAAATAGTGAGCTATTTCTTCATTGTTACTCACCCCTCTTCTTAAAAACTCTCTCGTATATTACTTCTCTCTTCTAATCTCATATCTCTTGATCTATCTAGTAGTTCTTCTTTCTTTTTTTGTGATTCTCATATAGGTCATTCTCAAAGGCGAGATCACGAGATACTACAAGTTATCCAAGCAAGTGGTCCTTGATTGATTTGTTCCTCTGCAAGATTTCTGTAGCAAGATCTTGTATTTCATATTTCACATAGTTGTTGTGTTATAGTTGTGTTGGTTTGGTCCGCCGTGTTAAGGACTCAGTATTTAGCTTTGTACCGGATAAAGTGTAAGCGACGTTGTGAGGCTTCTCCGCCGTGTTGAAGGAGCTTGTTGACATAGTGCTTGAACTCTCGAGTGGGGAACTCGGGGAGTGGAGTAGGGCAAGGAAGGTGTCCTTGTAGCCGAACCACTATAAATCACTTGTGTCACTACTCTCTATCCTTTACTTTACATGCTTTCATTATTTACTTTACTTATTGCTTTATACTTTCTATCCATCCATACGAATTCACATAAGATCGAATCTAAAGTTTTTGAAACTAAACTTAAAATCGGCAAAACTATTCAACCCCCCCCCCCCTTCTAGTTTTCCACAAAGTGAAGTCCTTAGAAGTGTCCTTGGCAAAGAAGACTTCAGAGTTGGAAGAATCGGAGAAAGACGCTGTCGGCTGATCCGTGATGACCTTGATGGGGTGTGCTTCGAAGTATCTCTGTAATCTTCGTGACATGTGTAACAACGAAAGTGCTAGCTTTTCTATTGGGGCATAATTTTTCTCTGCTTTGTTGAGTTTCCGACTCACATAACGCACTGGCAGTTGCTTCCTTTTTCTCTCCGTTGGTAGTACAACACCGACTGCTTCTTCCGAGGCTGCTAGGTACACATACAACGATTCTCTGGCCGTTGGTGTTGTTAATGAGGGTAGGTCGGTTATGAGCTTTATCATTTCCTGGAAGGCCTTTTCTGCCTCTTTTGTCCAGCGGTACTCATCCTTGTTCTCCTTGGTTATATTCTTGAGAGTTTCGAATAAGGGGAGGGACCTTTCGACCGATCGAGACAGAAAGCGGTTTAGTGCCGCCAGTTTTCCGCTAAGACTCTGCATCTCCTTTAGGGTCCTTGGTGATTGCATATCCATGGTGGCCTTCGTCTTCTTTGGGTTTGCTATGATCCCTTCTGATGTTACCATGTACCCCAAGAACTTTCCTTCTTCCATCCCGAAAGAACACTTTTTGGGGTTTAGCTTCATATTCATTTTCCGGAGGTTGTCAAATGTTTCGACGATATCTGCCAACATCTCGTTCTCTTCTTTGCTCTTGATAACCATATCTTCTAGATATGCTTCCAAATGTCTCCCTATCTGAGATTGAAAGGCAAAGTCTATCATCCGCTGGTACGTAGCACCAACGTTCTTCAGTCCGAAAGGCATTTTTGTGTAACAATAGGTCCCATGTTCTGTGTAAAATGATGTCTTCTCTTCGTCCTCCCTCACCATTTGTACCTGGTGGTAGCCTTTGTAGGCGTCTAAGAAGCACTTGTACTTGTACCCCATGACTGATTCGATCTTCCAGTCGATCTTCGGTAAAGGGTAGTAGTATTTGGGGCAAGCGGAGTTGATGTTCTTGAAGTCGATGCACATGCGCCAGCTTCCGTCACATTTTTTGACTAACACAGGGTTGGATATCCAGGTGGGATATTTGACAGGTCGGACGATACCAGCCTTAACCCATTCTTCCACTTCCTTCATGACCGCCTGACTCCGATCTGATGCTTGCATCCGACGTTTCTGGCAGATCCACCGATGGATTAGCGTTTAACGTATGCTCGATTATTCTTCGCGGAACCCTCGTCATGTTCGCCAGTTCCTAGGCGAAGACATCTAGATTTTTCTTGAGAAGCGTTTTAAGACGTCTCTTGCATTCAGGGGACAAGGCCCCCTATTGTCACGGGCTGTTTCGGGAAAGCCGGATTGACTATCACTTCTTCTGTCAAACTTACTTCATCGGTCTCCCTAGGCTCTTGATTATCTGGTTCCAGGAGGGTCATATGCATCTTTTCTATCCTTCGACATTCCGAGATTACAACAGAGCGAGTCACCAGCATGGCGATTCCTCTAGGAGTGGGGAAATTCATCATGGAGTGTACCGTCAAAGGAATCTCCCTTAGCATCTTGAGTCCAGTTCTGCCCAGAATCACATTGTATGGAGAGAGAGCGCGTATAACAGTGAATTTCATTCTGACCTCTCGGTATAGTCCTTCATCTCCGAACGACACGTCTAGTTCGATCTTCCCTAAGAGGCTTTGTCACTTGCCCGACGAACCCGAGCAGATCCGTATGAGTTTGCTTTAATCGAGACCTTATCTATGGGCTCAGGTTATCGAAACAGTGTTCGAACATTACTTCCACCGACGCCCCTTCGTCAACGAATACCCTTCTTACCAAATAACCTTCCATTGTTGCTTCGATTATGAGGGGTTCGCCCGATATATCTCCAGACAGGAGGGGAGGAAAGGTGATTGGTAATTTCATCAATCCCTCCTCCTGTTCCAGCGACTTCCTTTTTCTCCTTTCTGGCCATGCTCTAATCATGTTGATGACCTTCTCCTTGGCCATCGTCTCCTTCTTAGGAGGGTCCCGTCTGTCCTTCTGCCTGAGATCCCTATACAGATGGTTCAACTTTCCTGATTCCAAAGCTAACTCCAATTGCTTCATGAGCTGGTAACAGTCTTTTGTATAGTGCCCCTTCTTACCGTGATAGTCACAATATTTGTCTTGGTTTTCCTTCCTTGGTGGGTCACGCATCGGTTTGGGAGGGGGTAAGCGTAGCTGGTGTTCGGTAGCCAATATCTCATTCGGAGGCTTGACAAGTGAATCCAAGGTCAGGCGGGGCACATTGCGGCTCTGGTAGTCACCTCGAGGAGGCAAGTAGGGTGTCGGCCTATCCTTGTGACGATAGGAGTTTCCGTGGTCCCTGTTAGAATACCCGTGACGTCCTTCACTTCTCCTATCCCCACCGTAGTGTCCCCGGGAGGTTCTGTCATCTTTCCGTAAGGAACCTGTTAACGCTCCTTTAGACGAGTCATGGTTTTCACCTCTGGGTAGTTCCGTGCTGGCGAAAGCTTCCTCCAACCTAACAAAATCGTCCACCCAAATCATCATCTCATCCACGGTCTTTGGCACCTTGTCAGCAAACCGCTTAGCTAACTCAGGGCACTTGCATCCGCTCATGAACGAAGAGATCCTCATGATCTCTGGAATCCCTTGTATGAATCATGTTTCTATGGTCCATATTTCTTTGAATTTCATAAGTGTCTCGTTGCCTTTCCTTACGATCTTGGTTATCTCCGTTGGGTCCTTGAGGCATGCCTTGTGCAGGGAGAAGTGAGTTCCGAACTGTTCCCTGAGGTCGGCCCATTCGTCTATGCTTCCTGGAGGAAGATGATCGAACCACCCCCATGCTTTTCCATCCAACGTTTACTGGAACATGCGACACCATACTGGCATTGGCCATTCGCCCTGACCCGCGGATCCTGTGAACTTGTTGATGTGGTCTTGAGGGTCGGTAGATCCATCGTACAGCTTGGTGTGGGTTGGCATTTTGTGTTCAGGTGCTGAGAATTCGATCAACCGTTGGGTAAAGGGAGACTTTGTGATCTCCTTGAAAGGTTTTCCCAGGTCTTCATCCTTTATCTTGTTTACCATAATGATTTCCTTCTTCTTGCCTGTTGTGTCATCCTTCTCTGAGGTCGTTTCATCAGCAAAGTCTAGTCGTATCGGACATACGGTTTATCTTCGGTTATGTTCTTTGATCATGGACTTGAGAGCAAACACATACCCTTCTATCTGCTCTCTAGTTGATGGAGGGGAATCGACTCCTCCTCCTCCGGAGCCCTCCGGAGGTGCGGAATCTATCATTCTGTAGCCTTGGCAGATTGAATGCGAGTCCCACGGATGGCGCCAATGTTGAAGTATTTTTTTGTGAGGTATTAAAGGTACTTCAGATATCCTTTAGCCTTGTTATACTAAGTCTTCTGGATACCTGCAAGGATGTAACAACACGTTAGCCTCACCCTGGGTGTTATCCCAGGACCCATCTCTGGTGTGAGAGTAAATATGGGGTTACCGAAGGGTACAATATAATATGTGTGTGTGAAAATGATACCTTTTTACCAATTAGTGTATGCGTGTTTATACTGTAGGTTGTCACTATCTGGTCGTTGCTCGTGTCGCTTTCTCTGAGGCCGTTGGCGTCTTCAGGGCTGACACTGTCTCTGACTCTGTGCTTGACACTGTGTCTGACACCCAGGAGAATGAGAAGAAATGCTTACATGCTAAATGCCAAATGTACTGTCAGGTCAACGATCCTTTCGAATCTGACCCCTCCGGTGCGCTAATCTTCCGGGTCTTTGGCCTTCCGGCTGTTCAGGCGATCGACCATATACGTCGTCAGTTAGACTAAACATAATTTTAGTCTCGCAGATTTTGCCTAATTTTCATATCCTGCTCAGACAATATTGCCTACTTTTGTTGTTGTTATAGGTTTGACTAAATATATGTTTTTGTAAAGGGAATTGATACTTACATCATATTTTTGATGCATCCATCAAAATTTGTGCATTACAATTTGTACCGTACAATACTGTAATGCACAAATTATGGTGTATGCATAAAAAGATGTGGTGTGAGTATCACCTCCCTTTTGTAAAAATATAATCTTTTTAGGGCAAATTCTCTAAATGCCCCAGTTGCCCAACTAATTTACCCCAAATGCCCCACTTTTTTTTCACTTCTCATAATGCCCCATGAGCAACTCTCCCAACTCAATATTTGGGTAAATATCCTAAATAAATGACATGTGTCCCATTTTGTGGGGCCACCTTGTACTTACCTAGTACAAGTGTACTAGATCTTTAGTAGGGCAATTTTGACTTTCAATGTTGGGCAACTGACAATTTTTGTCTTTTAGTAAAAAAGTATGGTCTTATTTTATTATTATAAAGTACATAAATCTTGGGCAACTGGGTCCCACACGTTTGTACTTTTGGGCAACTTATGATGTATAAAGTATAGAATGCATTCAATGTATAAAAAAAATTAAAGAAGCGTATAAATAATTTTATAACCTTTATACATTTATACACTTTATATATACAAATACAATCTTCCTCAACACACTTTTTATTTTATACCACCACACTTCTTATCAACACAATCTTCCTCAACACACTTCTCATCAACAGATAACACACTTCTCTGACCACTACATCGCCACGACACTCTCCGATCTAATGTCTATAAGAAAAACGAATTGGGCTAGGGTAAGTAATTTTGTTTTTGATTAAGGGTTGCGCTAGTTGGGCGTTTAATTTTTCGTATTGCATCTATTGATTTATGGTTTTGTTAATTTAGGGTTTCGGTTATTTATTGGGTATCGGTAATTTAGGGTTTCGCTAATTTAGGGTTAACTTTTTAAGTTGGTATCGTATTGATATAGGGTTACGGTAATTGTTCTTGTTTGATTTTGGGTTTCGATATTTTAGGGTTAATTTTGTAAGTAGTTAACGTATTGGGTGATTAATTGTTTTTGTTAAGTTTGTGAAACAAATGATGGATGTGAATAAAGCATTGTAAGATAACTGGTAACGTATTGGGTGATTAATTGTTCTTATGGTTTTAGTGATTTGTTGCTACTTATTAAGTTTGAGAAACAAAATGATGGATGTTGTTGTAGACTAAGTGACTAAACCACTGTAAGATAAGTGGTACTAAGTGAATAAAGCACTGTAATGATGGTGCAAACTGGTTGGGTTAACGAAACAAAATACACTGAAAATTAAACTGCGACACAACTAAATATAATCCGGGTGATCCCAAGTTTGAGAGTTGTTAGAGTCGTAACCATCGTCGTAAAGATACTCAGAGCAACCTTCAAATCTGCTCTCATCCCACTCTGCATACAATGCATTGAATTCTCTGTCCCGACGTTCCTGTTCTTCGCTTTCAGCTCGATCCATACGAGCAGCTTCCTCCATCTCTAACAGCACTTATTCATCTTGGAGCATAAGTCGCTCCCTTTCGGCTTCCTCCTTAAGAGCAGCTTCTCTTTCTGCTATCTCCCTTTCTTCTTCCTCCTTAATAGCAGCCTCCTCCATTTGTATTAAAAGTTGTTCTTCATCAATTTGTTGGCCAAAGTCTTTTTGTTCCGAAAATTGTTGGCCGAAGTCTTTTTGTTCCGGAAACAGTTCCGGAAATTGTTGGCAGAAGTCTTTTTTAGACATTTTTTATAGAATTTTGTAACCTATTTAGCAACACCACTTGAATTTAAATTCACACATATAAGGTGGGTAAGTTTGAAAATTTATTACCCTTAATATGTCAATAAATGTGGTGCAGGTGGAACTTCTCACATAAACTTGACATGGGCCCACCTTGTACTTACATAGCTGATTTATTGGGCAACTTTTGCCTATTTATTAAGCATTTAGTTATCTAATAAAACACTGTGGCTATTTTTCTTCTCTTAAGATAACTGTAAGCCACCATGAATACATGCTCTGGCCAACCCTAGATAACTGTAAGCCACCGTTAATCCCCCAAAATATAAGGATTTAGGCACTCTTGGAAGTTTAGATTGATTAACGTTTAGTCAACAACCACTGCTAGTTCAGAAGAAACCACTGCTAGTTCAAATACACCGCTTATTATAACCTTAATATGTGTGTTTTGTGTATTTGTGATATGTATGAGGCTGTGATGACAAATATTTAGTACATGCAAGAGGATGTGATGATGATTATCTTATTTGATATGCAAATGATGTGATTTACCGTATGTTGGCATGGCAATTTTAATACATTATTTTGCAGCCAAATGATGTCGTTATATCCTGATGTTTTTGTGTTTATCAAACCTTTTACAGATCTGAGCCTTGCTAATGCATACAAATAGAAACTCCTGATTGGTATACTCACATAGATGATTAACATCTTCGGGTCAATCATGTTTCATTGTGGTTGGCATCCTATGGCAAGACATGAATATATTTTTACTGTGAGAGTATTTAATCATTTCTCCCTAGCAGACGCCCGTCCCAATGAACCATGATTCGCTCGAAGATTTGTATCATGTATGTGAGTATATACTTTCCGTGGATAAGAAGTGTGTTAAACTAGACATGTAACTTTTTTAAACAATTCCATTACGTATATATGCTGTTAATTTGTAAGAGGCTGTGATGACAAGTATCTTATTAAATCATGCAAATGATGCGATATTCCGTTTCATGGCGTGGCAATTCTATAGTATTGCAGCCATGGCGGTTGTATCCTGATGTTGTGTAAACTATTGATTTATACAGATCTGAGCCTCCGTATTATGTTAAGAAAAGTTAATTGTACTCTTCAGTTACGAAACAAACATATGAATGATCAAACATGGATGTACGGCACCACCTCTGAGTAGCAAAATAAACTTAATATGGTGTCGTTCATCCATCTTTGATTATTCATTATTGTTTGCAGCCATGGCGGTTAATAGGTAAGATGCTCACAAGATTTACCAAATGCAGATAGTTTGTTTACTTACAATTCAGATTTGTTGATTGAATGGCATGTCAGACCTGGGATCATTTGTGTGATTCATAAATCAACCTAGATCTGACATGCTATTCAATCAGCAAACCTGGATTGCAGGTGAACAAACAAGTATATGGAGGAGTTTTAGACCATCGTCAAAGGCGACTGTTGCCCATGGGGCATTTAGGGAAGTTAATTTTATCATATTTTGATTTTTTGTTACTTTATATGAGTGTCATATAATTGTTATAGACTTTTGATAGATTTTAAAAAAAAATTTAGTTTATATATGTAAAGGAGTTACTTAACAAAAAGGAACAATATGATATACTTGTGGATTCAAAGTCAAGTTGAAAGTAACAATGTGGCCATACGCAACTTCCTACATTCAAATTGTCTTTGAATATCTCAATGATCACGATAGTGTGTATTGTTCATGACACGCCACACTCCATGATTATCAAACTCAAATGCTTTTCTAGAATCCACGAATTGTAGAAAAGACGTTGGTACTTTGAGCTTCCCCTCGAAAACCCATTCCTATGTCACTGTCATAGCAATGGGTTTTGACATGGCAATGGGATTTCGAGTGGAGGGTCATAGTACTTACGTTTATCCACTTGTTTATAGCATATTGACAAGCAACTTTGTTAACCAACTCCTTTACATAGGTAATTGTTATACACTTTTGATAGGTTGTTAAAAAAAGTTACGGATCAATATGATATACTTGTGGATTAAAAGGGAAGTAGAACGTTTCTAGGTGGCCACGTTACTTTGTACATGAGTAGGGAATTTCATCATAGTTTCCCAATCTTAATTCCCATACAGTTCCTTTTGTTTTTTCAACGATCTAGCAATCCGCCTGGTGCAGGCCTTTGCCCAAAGGGAGTTGAAACGACAAAAGGTACTGTAGGGGGATTCAGAAGGGTTCACTAAGTTGAAATTCCATACACACCTACAAAATAACGCGGCCACATTGGTATGTTCAACTTTCGTTTGAATCCGCAAGTATATCATATTGTTCCTTAACTTTTTTCAAGAATCTAGCAAATCCCCTGGTGCGGGCCTTTGGCGATAGCCTGGGAGTTGGTAAGACAATAAACAGGAGCATGTATATATAAGGTGTGTGTGTGTATGAGGCTGTGACGACATGTATCTTATTAAATCATGCAAGTGATGCGATATTCCGTATCTTGGCGTGGCAATTCTAAAGTTTATACTATTGCAGCCATGGCGGTTATATCCTGATGTTTTGTAAACTATTGATTTAGACAGATCTGAGCCTCATTCAAATGTTTAAAAAGTTGTGTAAAATTGGGCCATTGTTTATTTGGTGGGATTATGATACAAATACTTCATTTGTTAAATATGATTGCCGTATTAGGAAGTCAGTTTACGTTTTTTTATTGATTGTAGTTGTCGTAAGATACTTATTAATTGTTGTTAACTTGATTTTTTTTCTTCTAAGGAATACGAAGCCAATGCCATCGTTAGGAGCAAATTGAAATACTTTTCAATAATTAAAGAAAAGCTGAATCATACTCAAAGGAAATTGTTTAGGACAACCTGTTTTGGAGGGTGGCTGGATATGCTCTTTTTTGACCATGAACCACATATGTTAGATTATGTTTTACAAAAACAGGGTTTTGTGGATAATCGTCACTATGACATGCCCCTTATATATACTCTTGATGGTCGTAGTCTACATTTTGGTCGACCCGAGTTTTCTCTTATAACAGGCTTTCGTTTTGGGACAACAAGTTTTGATTTATATTGTTCAGGGGATTTAACATTTAAGTTGAGGGTATTTCCAAAAAAATTAGGGGTAAAACTTTCCAACTTAGATCTTCTTGGTGTTATTGAGGATGAAGAGTTGTTCGGTAAATTAACTGATGAAGACGCAGTCCGTGTGTGTCTAGTGTTATCGTTAGAGGTTATTTTTATGGGTCGCTTATTGGTTGAAGAGGTGGATGATTCACTTCTTCGTTTGGTCGAAGAACTTGATGCATGGAATTCCTTTCCATGGGGGGGCACATTTGGAGGCACTTGTACGACCAGATACTAGACGTTGTATCAAACCACAAGTGGGAACACCTAAAGGGTCTGGAAAGAGATCGAAAGTATGTTCCGACATATATGGTTGCTGGATTTGTTTGGGCATTCAAGGTTATTCCTTGTTATATTATCTTTTCTTAGTTATTATTATTGAACCCAAGTTATGAGAGTAATGCATCTTTATTATTATAGATATGGATTCTTGAGTCATTTGAAAGAAGCAATCATTGGTGGAATAAAGTCCTAGATGTCATACCAAGGGCAGTTGCGTGGTCAAGGAAAGTAATGTTTACAAGATCGGATTATGGATTGCTATTTGGCAAGGTAAAACACATTCAAATGTTTCAATGCATTAGACGAGCACCAGTCGGACTGGTATATGCAATTTAATTTCCTTGTGGTTGATGATGTTATTAGTTAATTTAATTTCCTTGTGGTTGATGATGTTATTTAGGACTCGAAGATAATTTATGATCTGAAACCAACATTAGACGAGCACCAGTCGGACTGGTATATGCAATTTAGGGAACTTTACATGCATTACATACCAAGGACACTTCCAACAAAGTTACCGCATGATTACGATGTGTATCTACAGAAGTTGGCTGATGCACGGAAACGTGGTAGGACAGAAAAAAAGTATTTACCGATTGTGGCTAGGGTACAGACCAGTAGTCTTCTAACAGAAATCAGCCTCAAGGATTGTGTCATTCAAGAGTTGAATTCTCGTGTTTTCAAACTCAAGGCTATTATTCAGGTTATTTACTAGTCAACGTTAAATAATAAGTATACGTTTATTTATAGTAGAATTATTGTTAAGGATAATACCCTTTATTACTTCGTAGGTCCTTACATGTGAAAGAAATTGCGGATTTCGGGTAATAAGTTCATCGATATAGTATCTTTATTTCTTAAACAAACTGTTGGTTTTACAATGAACTTTATTTCGCTTACAGGATAAATTGGAGTTTACTGCATCCTTTTCCCACCTGAGCTATGAGTTTCGAGACCAACTAAATCGTAAATTCTACAAATTGGTTGACTCTCTTATTTCTAGCAGTCGTTCAGACCCGGTTGATGTCGATGATGAGGATGATGTTGTTCTGGTAATGTGATTTCCAAATGTACACTTTTGCCATACTATAGTATTCAATGTATTTTAAATGCATCACCTGTTACTCAGGAGTATCTGTTGGAAGAGGAATTAAGGTTGAGGAAAGAAGAGGAAGAACGGTGGAGGATGGAAGAACAAAAGATGATAGAAAAGGATTTTCTAAGGGCGATGATAGAGGAAAAGAATCGCAGGTTGGAAAAGGCAAAGTTGTTGAAGATTGAGAAGGATAAGAAAAAGAGGTCTATAGCTTTCTATAATTCAGACCATTGGAAAAGAGCCAAGGCAGACATAACACCTGACAAGAGGAGTAAAAAAGATGGTGCGGAGTCGTCGTATTACTGGTCAAAAAGATTTGTAGAATCTCAAAATAATCGAACACCTCCCTATGGGTGCCGGGATCCATATATGACTGCACAGTTACAAAAGGTTAAACCTTGGGTTGAGGTATGAAAAACAACTTTAACATTTTTATTTTTTAAACTGTTTTTAATTTACGTGTTAGTAACAACGTGTGTGTAGGTTCTTTCCCGAAGGAACAAGGCTATCGACAAATTACATCTTACTGATGAGTACGACGAATTTCTTGGAAAGCAGGGGCCCCTTCGATGTATGTTTCCTTGGTCCAAAGAAGTTCGTGTGGATCGGAGGTTTTGGGAATCCTTAGTGTGTTTAGACCCTCCTAAGAAAGGTTGGCTTATGGACGAGGTAACAGTCACGCATATCTTTCACTCCGATAGTATATTCATTTTATATTGTTGCTTTTATACCCTAATCATTTTTTATTGTTGCTTTATGGCACATAGAGTTGTGGGTGGAATACATGTTGCATTTCAGACCCGATGTCGCTGATTGGGCTATGGTTACTGCATACTTTGTTCAGCTGCTCTTACAAGACTCCATCCCCATTTGGTATGTTAACGGGGAAAAGTACAAGCTCCAATGGGCTGATGTTGAACAGGTAATAGTTGTGTTCATTCCTTTATACATATATTGGTATGTGTTTTGTTAAACTGGCCTTTGGTGTTATACGGCAGGTTTATATGCCTATCAATGAAAAGGAAAAACATTGGTTTCTGTGTCACACCCCCAAAATACCGCAGCGGAACGACAGTGTCATTGGGGTATAACGTCATAGCACAAAGTATGGATACAGAAAACGACCTCTATAATGAGACGTTTTGAAAAGTTTACCATTCGCTTACATAAGTTAAAGTTTGCAACACAAAAGAAATCCCAGAGTTTGATAATACACCAAGAGTTTACAAAACATGTCGAATGGTAATTGTTAAAAGCACAAGACTCCAATGTATGCCATGCGACCCAAAAGCTCCATGAAATGCTATCACCTTAAAACCTGAGATAAACATGCTAAAAAGTGTCAACACAATGGTTGGTGAGTTCATAAGTTTGTTGAAAATGATTAGAAAAAGTCTATAAGAAATGTTGATGCAGCAAAGGCCGTGTAAATCCACTCAGTTCCAAGTTCCGCCCATACAAAACTTGCAACCTGTGTGTTTACAATCCATTGCCAAAATATGCAATTGTCAATCTTGTTTGTAAGTAGGACATAGGTGAATACGATATATACATAAACTTATTGCAAAGAATCACAGCCAACTGAACCTCACGACGAAGTCTAACTTGTTTGTCGAGTCTAACTCGTTTGTTGTGTTGCATTGAATCACTTGAATACAGATTATATTCACCCAAGGTCTCGTCATCAAGGACACAAGGGTGGGGGCGTCAGCCCGATAGTACTATCAATACCTCTCTGCCGGCTCCCGCAGGAGTTAACCAGTTGCTAAAGTTTGTATGTTGTTGCACAATTGAAAACTAGTTTAGCACATTAAGGCACATATCGCAATAAACCACACATAATGTCCAAAGTATATAAGAAGTATATTGTAACAAAATTGTATAAATGGTTTGAGTATTCGCAAGAGTGAAACAAGTATTTAAGCATGTATCTCCCCCAAATAGTTTGTAAGAATTTAAACGAGTAAAAGTGGGGTATGAACTCACCTGGTGTGATTGATATGCTAACAAAATGAAATGCACGAAAGTGAGGCCCGTAACTATCCGCGACCTAAAATGAATGTTATGACTTGAGTTATGATATGTTGTCGTGAATGCATGATTTGAAAACGTATCACCCAATATGCTACTTGAAAACTAGTTATATAAAAATAGGGTTACTTGAATGTGTGACGGTTCCATGTCAAAATAATTACTTTTGAGTTAATCGTGAAAATGTAGTTAAAACTATGTAACGGTTTTAGTAATTGAAAAATCAGTTTACGTCGGACTTGACGTAATATATACATAGGAAAACTAACTCGTTTTTAAGGTCCGTTTCCCCCGAAACGTCCGTTTAGGCCCTCAAAATCTTGATTAAAAATCCTGACAGCTTACAAAAGCTGTGAATAGTGTTTTCAGCACGTTTTTGACCCAAAGTTCGGTTAACCATAAATCACTCGTTTTAAGTCCGTTTTTCAAGTTCTTTATATCCACGCGAAGGTAATGAAGAGTACTAATATATTTTTAAACTTCGGAGACTTCACAGAAAGTTTAAGGCCACTGTTTGGCCAGTTACAATTCGGACTGCATAAACATTTTCCGGAAAATTATAGTTTTTAAATCGTAACTTGGAAACCACATATATTTTTCGTTATAACTCCGTTTTAGTCCGTTCAAAAGGCCACGTTCATAACTAAAAATCTATTTTCTAAAACTTTAATAAAACTTATAAAAATGACTAACTTTTCGGAAAAATTATAAATTTCGACAGCGCTTCCGCGCTTATTTTAAAATTACCATTTTTCTACTTGTTTAACCACAACTTCACCACAAAAATCCCTTAATCTACTCATCACCAATCCTACTAGAAATAAAATGCTATTCGAACCATAATAGATAAAAAGACCATTTTTTTGAGGTTTATGTGACTACTTATAACATATAATTAAGCATAAACCACATCAAACCTTTACTAGTAAAAGATCAAAACTTACTTTGATAAATCATTTTTCAAACCACTCACTTTTATAAACTTCTAACTAGTACATACTTGTTAAAAATATTTATATAGCACATATGGGTGATAATCTTGGATGATAATGAATAAAATCACAACAATGCAAATATGATCATGAGGGCTTCATGAAATGTATGAAATATATATGAAAAAGTAAGAGATGAAGTTTTAGGCTTACAAGTTGCTTGATGAGGTTTAGTGAACCAAGGATTATCCTAAACACCCTAGGTTTTTATTTCAAAACCTAAACAAAGAGTGTATCTAGATTGTGTAGAACTTGATTAGAAAATTTTTGTGATCCTCCTTGCTAAATCAATGGTGTGGCCGGATTTGTGGAGAAGACAAAGAGAGGAGAAAAGCTTGATCTAACACACTTGAATTATTGGTTGAATGAGGTGAATGTGAAAAAGTCTTTGATGTGTAAGTATTTATAAATAAAAGATCTTGCATATCTACTTGATGCATGTATGTAATAATACATATATATATATATTATTATTATTAGTATGTAAATGTATAAATGTAGTAGAAGTAAAGTTATTTGAGGATAGTAGTAACTTGTAGTATTGTTGAGTAATATTAGTAAGTTGTATACACATTTGAATATTTAAGGTAGCGTTAGATAAAATAAATTTCACCGGTCGAGATAAAATATATTTAGATCATAAAAATTATAAAAATACATTTCTTGAAAGATTTGAGTGAATAATTATTTATTGGGTTGAATTTAAGAAAACCGTCGTAATTTATATAAATATAACAATTTATATATGAAATAGATTTAAAACACTGGGTAAACTAATAATAATATTTTTAAAATCTTAATATGAGTATTAAAATATATTGGAATAATTTTTGGAAGTATCGGGTCAAATGTTCAAAAATAATGTTTACGCGATAACGTTTATTGAAAAAAAATGCAAAACCATGTACGAATCGTTAAGAAATGATGAATATGAAATATGAGAGATGACCGGAAATTGCGAATTGTGACATTCTGGCTCGATTCCATATCAGGACGGGGGTTGTAACATTGTATGACAGTGGCGATAAGCATGATCCTGAGTGGCGTCCTTGGTACAAGGAGATGCGGGCATGCTTACAGGTACCATTGCTTTAAGTTCTTAATTGATAAATGTTTGTTAATGCAACAAAATTAACAAACTAGTTAGTAGAACAACAGTTTTGTAACTAGTAGTTAGAAACAAACTAGTTATTGACTAAGTTGCCCATGCGTGTCATAGTTGCCCAACTATAATAAATTATGGAACATACACTTTCAAGTGTCTATGAACCTGCCCCCTGTACTTTTTCATTAATTTGATGGTAGTATTAAGCACAAGTCAACTCTTTAAACTCCAACTTAACTATTTAACCATTTAATACAAGTATTATTTCTCTTAAATGCATATCTTATGGGTTGGTCCCTGGATATGAATGCTCTAATTGTTCTATTTATAATACTCTTACTGTCCATACAACACTAAACACATACTTACAGTTTCGAAGTTGCCCTAAAAAAAATTCAAGGTTGCCCAAGAACATTTAATAGTTGCCCACAAAATTCTTGTGAAAGTTGCCCATCTTAACTGATTTCACAGTTGCCCATTAAAATTTCACGATGTCTGACACCATTCCAATTGAAGTTCAAATGGATATAGTTAATAGGCTCTCAGTGAGGTGTGTGGCTCAACGCCGCAGTGTGTGCAAGGCTTGGAAGTCTTGCATAGACAACATGCATTTCACTGTCCGTTATGGTGTTCGAATCACTCCACCAGTTTCATACCTTTTGCTGTACAAGCAGAGGCTTAAAGGTTACGTGGGTTTGGTAGATCAAAATTTTGACTTGAACCCTCTTTCCTCAAACATATGTTTTTCTGACGTCAAACCAATTAGTTGGTCACATGGAGTTTGGGGTTTTACCTATGGACCAATTGTCCGTGATACCATGGCGGTCGTTTGGAACCCATCCATCAACCGATCAGTCGGCACGTTTGTCCCCTATGTGAACACATCATAGGAGTATGAAAAACGCTTTTTGGCTTTTGGGATTCGTCCTGACAAATTTGATCCGACCGTCCTAAAAATTTCATACCCATACAATCCGACACAGCCATGCTCTGTCTTAATTTTCACCTTCTCCTCAAAACAATGGATGGTGTTAGATCAGCATTGCTTGCTTCCTAACACAATCAGAATCAAAAAAGCAAGTCAAGCAAATGTTGGGGGTCATATCTATTGGTGTGGTTATCAACGGTTGTATGCTAACGATGGTAGCACATTCGACAGCTATATGATTGTTTCTTTTGACTTGCTCACCTACCGTTTCCAAGTCCTGGACATACCTGACCGGTTAATAGGCAAACTTCCTTTACCGTTCTATGTTTCAAACCTAAGAGACAATCTGGTGGTTTCTGGAAACATTCATGGGGATGTCAGTTCTGTTTTCTCTATATGGGATATAACGGTTGTTGGTGGAACGATTGCATCTTCTACACAACTTCTTAGCATTACCACTCCAATAGCACTCAAATTAATTGGTTTTGACGACAACAACGACCCTATACTTGAAGTTGGAAACCAGGAAGGATTTAACGCAACCATTGTACTATACAAGCTTGCTACTGGGAACTTCCAACCTGGGCATCGAGGGAGATGTTGGGTCCTTTTTGTTCAAACCGTTACGTGAATCACTTATTTTGCAGACTCATCGTGATATGGCGGCTTATTAGGATGTCTGGTTTCATTGTAGTTTGGTCTAGTTTATGTTTTCAGTGTTTGTTGTAGCTTCAGTGTGTCAGATGTAAACATTTAAGTTGTTACGTATTATGTTAAGTTGGTATGTAAAATAACAAAATATGTTTGGATGTATATACAGGCTGGACTACCAATCGTTCTAGAGAAAGCCAGTGTCTTCTAGAAGAAAGGTATAAATCCGACAACATATGCAGTTACCCTCCAGAATGCACCCAACGTTCCAGATCAGGGGACTCTGTTTGGTGATTGTGGTATTTGGGTATGCATATTCTTATACCGATTGTCACATGGGAAGGCATTGGCCATCGATAACCCTGTACAGGCTGCCCTTGCATATCGTGAGCATATGGCTAATTTTTTTTTCAAACACAGAGTATGTGTTTGGTAGTCATATTTGGTTGTAATTCTAACTATTTGTAATAAGGGAGGAATTTTGTATTACGGTATGTAGTAGCTAAAGTGATGTATCAACTACTTTAATTAATGTGAACCCCAAACAGGGATGTATTATTTTGTTAATATCGTTGTCATTAAAAGTGTTCGCATGGTTGCGTTTTTTTGTATCGAGCTCTATTTAAAGAATTTAGTGGAAGGAATTGCCAGATAAGTGCCCTTTTCATGGTGGCCTTTTATTACAACTTATTAATGTTCTTGTTAAGTTATCTTTAAATAATGAAAAGCTTTTCATTTTGCTGTATGTTGTTGTATCCGCTACCTGTTCAGAAGAAACAACTGCTCCAAAGTTAAAGAATTTAGTCGATGGAATTCTTCTCATTTTGCAAGATAAGTGCCCCTTTCATGGTGGCCTATTTACTACGACTTATTAATTTTCTTGTTAACATAGTTTTAAATGACATATTCATCAGTGCTTTGATCCTTCTAGCCGTGGTTCCACTGCTAGTTAAGAAACCACGGCTAGTTGAGAAGAAACCACGCCTAGTTGAGAAAAAACCATGGCTAGTTGAGAAGAAACCACGCCTAGTTGAGAAGAAACCACGGCTAGTTGAGAAGATACCACGACTAGTTTAGAAGAAACCACGGCTAGTTTATAAGAAACCACTGCAACAAGTAGTTCTGAGGTAATTCTATCCAACGATACTTCATATACACACACTGTTATGATAACCACTTCCATCACAACCACACTAACACAACCACTGCCATTATAATTTGCACCACATTTTGAATGACAAGAAAAATACAATTTAAAATAAAAGTGCGAAGGGAAAAAAAATTTAATTCATACAAATTTAACAACCCATTTTATTCAATTCAATATCTTACAATCGATTTTCATGGGTCACACACAAGCACTACAAGAACACTCGTAATAAGATAACAGACACATACTACTGCAAAAACAACAAACAACATAGAACACACTTACCAGACACACACTTAGAGATCCATCAAGCCCCTGAGTTTCTCGATAAAGATGCCATTGTTCGCAGCATTCAGCTCCAGTTCCCGTGAAAGGATACGCATCTGCATGATCTTTTGATCATCTTTACCATTTACCCCCCTCAAATATTCTGCTGTTTTTTTAGCATGCCTGTTTCCAACACTCTCCAATTCTTGAATGAAGCTAACCTTTCTTCAGTGATTTGAAGCAATATTCCCGCAAGCGCATTCAATTGTTGTGCCATACGAACATCTTCGCCAGAGGCTTGGTAGCAATAGAACACTAACATATCAGGCCAGTTGTTAGAATTTGCATCGGCTCTAAGCTTATCACACCTAGGAAATCTAGACATTTCCTTATCCCAATACTTTATCACAAATTAAAAAAAAATAAACTGGTTAACTAACAAGGTGGGTTTGCTGTCTTTAAATAGGCAAGCAGCAAATACATACATTACTGTTAACTGCATTTGTTTTATCATATAAATTTTCCATGCTAAAATTACATCTTTTATTAATATTTTAATTCATCACACCAATCCATGTCATCATAATTCAGTCCGTCACATGATGCACAGTTGCTCCCATATTATTGAATAACACCCAAAACAAATTACAGCCTTTTAAATGCTTTAAACCCCATCCACATATTGCCACTATATTTGTTTTTTTTTTTCACTTACACATGCTCACAAGATTTACTATTTCTGAACAAACATCCAAAACAGGACAAATGCTAGCTGGTTTTCCACTGGCCTTTTGCATTGACTAACCTTTCACAATTATTGACCATGCCCTTGAACATAAAACTTAAAGAAACATTCATACACAAACACAACGTTTTATTCATGACAAAATACAAATACTTGGTTAAAGAAAAATACATTAAAATGCAAGAAACTTAAAATTCATGCAACATTGCTGGCAATATAGCCAGTAGCACCAATCAACAGTGCAACCAGCACTAACCCTTTAGATCCATCAAACCTACATGATGTTGCTTTTCAGCCCTCCCTTCATGAGCTAAATCCAAAACCGCAACCAGCGCACCTAAGATATCTCGGCCTCTGTAACACCCCCAAAATCACAAAGTGACAGCGGAAGACTATTTGGGGTATTACTTAGAGGATCACAGTCATAAGTCATAGAAAACGACTCTAAAGAGACGTTTTTAATAAAAGGTTGTTACCATTTCATAAAACTCAGTGTTTTGGAACACAAAAGGAAATACCACATGTTTTGAGTTTACATAAAAGATAGTTCAAATGTTTACGAAATGATAACTTTATTTAAAAACAACACCACTTCCAGCATCCCAAGACGTCCACTCCGTGCCTTCGTGATATCTTAATTAGTACCTGAGATAAGCATGCTTAAAAAGATCAACAAAAATGTTGAGTGATATTCATAGGTTTAAATAAATGGTTGAACACAAGTAAAAGATGATAATTGCTTCGAATACAATCACCATGGAAAACAGAGATTATTATTATGCGCTAAGCTCATGACACCAAACTAACTGCATACACCTAGTTACTGGTGTAAGTAATAATATTGCCCTCAGAGATGGAATTGTCAATTCCATAGTTAACCAAATATAGTGCGCCCCGGTTATTTCCGATAACCAAGTCGGGGTCGTTAATTCCCATAGTACTATCCACAATATTCGCGTTCACTCGCAAGTGATTAATGGTTCATGATGTAAGGGACTTATGGCAGGCAACTTAGGCTATAATAATAATGATCAGGCAAGCATACAGTTTAAGAAAAGACTTGTGTTCTAGTTTATAGCATGCATCTCCCTCGCGGGGTTTGAAAGAATAAGTAAAGGCGAGGCTATGAACTCACCTTAGCAAACAGAATCCGAGTAGTGTAAAGTCAAGTAGTATGAGCACGAAGTACCGTCACGCGACCTATAATTAGTATGGCAAGTCTTAGTTTATTGTTTTCATTCATGACTTAGTGTATTGAAAACGGTTGGAGCATTCTCAAGAGTTTGTGTTTATTATCGCTTGTGTGGCAATGGTTAAGTTTAAATAGGTTTCGAAACACTTGTAAGTTTCGGCTCTTGGAAAAGTGCTTACGTATATAATTATATGAAAATAGTCATAACGAATAAGTCCTCGGTTTGAAAGCAACCGAATGACTAAGTATGGAAAAATATTCACAAGTAAAGTGTTTGTGATGTTTATACGGCGTCGGCAAATAATAAATATTTACGTCAAGTATTTATAATATAAGTGTTTATATTCTACGATAATTATTTATATATATATATATATATATATATATATATATATATATATATATATATATATATATATATATATATATATATATATATATATACTAAATTAGTGGGTGATAAGTACAAAAGAAAAGTTTATGTTATGTTTAATATCTAGTTTTCGTAATTTAAGCAAATTTTATGAAAATAAACTAAGTATATTATTTTTAACAAAATTTGGGCATGACCCGTCCGTATTTATTAGTTTTTCCATCTAAAATTTAGTGACCCAAAGTATTCTTTATCAAAATAGGATAGATAAAAATTATATAGTATAAGTAAGTAAAAGAAGTCTAGTGATATGCTACTAAGAGAGTGTGTTATTAAGTTTTTAAATGGTTCAAGTGTTAAGAGTGGAAAAGTTCAAAAAGAATTAAATAGTAAAAGGGATGGCAGCAGGAGTCGAACACTAGACCTCCAGGTTAACAGCCAACGCCACTACCATCGAACTAGCCCATCTTTTGTGTTATACTAACGAAACAGTTGGTATATATTAAGTTTTGGCACAGTGGTCTCCTTTACATCTTTTACAGTGAACCATATATCAACTTTTACTTGTGTATAAAAATGGGTTTGTGCTTAACGCATGAAAACTTAGATCCAAAAGTAAACAAATAAGCACTTTGAAACCGAAAATAAGCTATAGTTAAGCTAATAGAAAAACTTTCCAAAGATGAGCCAATACTTAAGTTAACTTTAGATCCATGTTTTCTTAGTCGTTTTTAGTTCGAAATAACTCAAAATAGTCTCAAGTTTATGGGGGTGTCGAGTAAGCAAACAAATAAGCACTAGCTTATTTTTGGAGATGTTTACAAGTATTAACAACTTCAAGATTACCACACAAGTTTTTAAACGCAATCTTAGTCATCTTGCATGTATATCTAACGTGCATATATATGTCGTGCAAGGAAGATTTTTAAATAAACTCATTTTCAAGTTAAACATTAAGCATAAACATCTTTGTAACATAAGAAAAACAATGGAAACACATGCTTAATGAGACCAAGAATCCTTACAGTAGGTGAGGTGTTTGTGTCGACCAAGAAAGAAGCAAGAACCCAAGATTTCTAACCCAAACTCCAAATATTTGCTTGTTTACCCAAGATTTTCCCAAAGCTCCAAACTCTTGATTACTTGTAATTTCTTGTGAGAATTTAGAAAGGAAATGTGAGGCAAATAGATGTGTTTGTTCGAATTTAAGGAGCAAGGATGGAATCTTGTTTAGGCCAAATTACTAATAGGTAAAACTAGTTCTTGGATAATAGGAAGAATGTGCATAAAGTAATACCTCTTAATACCCATTTCACTTACCAAAGCATGCTTTCTTTTTTTATTTTGAAGAGAATATGTAGCTGGGGAATTGTGTGGGGGCGTTGGTATGCAAGCACAAAAGGGAGGAAAGCCTTTTTGTAAAAAAAAACTAATGGGTAATAGATAGTGAGCCCAATTAGTGCTAATATCCATATATTAAGAAGTAAAGTCACTTTGTTTATTGTTGCAAGGTATACATGTGATTTGGTGAGGTGTATTAGGCGACAAAACTGAGATTAGGAGGGGGGAAAGTTATTTTGATATTACGTTTTGTATTTCGTGTCCCGATTGAGCTTAAATGTGTGTCGCGGTGTTTCGGTTTGACGTTTTTGACAAAAACGTGTAATATATAATTTTGAACATGTTTCTATAAACGTAAAATTTGAAAATATTATTTCTAACTCGGAAAATATTTATTTGACTTTAGCCATAACTAATTGAGTGTCTGTACGCGTGCGGCTCGTAAAACAAGAAAATTTCTTGTGAGACTGATTTAGCTATCAGTAAATATCTGCATGATTTAAATAAGACTACTCGGTGAGGCATAGATTTTTATGCAATAAAATAAAACGTACATGCTAAAATGCTCAACTTAGCTCAAATAAGTTTTGATAAGCAATCTAGTTTATTAAGATGAAAGTTGATGATAGTGAAATTTTTCAGGTGGCTACAGTACCAACCCCTTAAGAGAATTCCGTCCGCGGAATTTTAGTTTACGGTGGTTGTCGGGGTTGAATTTGCAAATAGATGTGGGTACTTAACACGCATGGTGTCTTCGCGCTCCCACGTGTACTCCGGTCCTCTCCTGGAGTTCCATCTAATCTTGACGATAGGTATGCAACTTTGCTTAAGTCGCTTGACTTCCCTATCCATGATTTCAATTGGTTCTTCGACAAAGTTGAGTTTGTCATCGAGTTTAATCTCTTTTAGTGAAACAACAAGAGATTCATCCGACAAGCATTTCTTCAGGTTTGAGACGTGAAAGGTAGGGTGCACTCTACTCAGTTCTTCCGGGAGTTCAAGCTTGTATGCAGCCGGGCCAATTCTCTCTAGAATTTTGAAAGGGCCAATGTATCTAGGGTGTAACTTTCCTCGTTTTCCAAATCGAACCTTTCCTTTCCAAGGTGATACTTTCAACATAACTCGATCACCAACTTGAAATTCCATGGGTTTCCTTCTAACATCAGCGTAACTCTTTTGTCGATCTCTAGCAGCTTGAAGTCGTTGCCGAATTTGCACAATCTTCTCGGTTGTTTCTTGGACAAGCTCAGGTCCAGTGAGTTGGGCATCTCCAACCTCGGCCCAACAAACGGGCGATCGACACTTTCGACCATAAAGTGCCTCGAATGGGGCTGCCTTGATGCTAGCGTGGTAACTATTGTTATAGGAGAATTCCGCCAAAGGTAAGTGTTTATCCCAACCTTTTCCAAAATCGATCACACATGCTCGGAGCATGTCCTCCAAGGTTTGGATAGTCCTTTCGCTTTGGCCATCGGTTTGAGGATGATATGCGGTACTCATATCCAAACGAGTGCCTAAAGCCTTTTGAAGAGATTTCCAGAAGTGAGAGGTAAAACGACTGTCACGATCAGAAATGATGGAAATTGGCACTCCATGTCGTGATACAATTTCCTTTAGGTATAGTTGAGCAAGGGTTTCCATTTCGTCATTTTCCTTGATGGGTAAGAAATGAGCGGACTTGGTAAGGCGATCGATGATAACCCAAATGGTATCGTAACCTCTAGCAGTCTTTGGCAGTTTGGTTATGAAATCCATGGTGATTCTCTCCCACTTCCAAACTGGGAGTTCAGGTTGAGTTAACAATCCGGAGGGCTTTTGACATTCGGCTTTGACTCGAGAGCATGTAAGACATTTCCCAACATACGTTGCAATCTCAGCCTTCATGTTTGGCCACCAATAAAGCTTCTTGAGATCTTGGTACATTTTGTCGGATCCCGGGTGAATGGAATATTTAGACTTGTGAGACTCATGCATAATGAGTTCCCGTATTCCTCCATAAAGTGGTATCCAACTTCTATCGCCAAAACATAAGGTTCCATCCGATCTTTGCGCAAAACCATTCTCGTTTTCCGGCATTCCAAAGATTCTCTCGTTGGGACGGTTTTCAGGTTTGAGAGCTTCAGCTTGAGCTTCAAGGATTTTTGGTGGAAGGGGTGACTTAATTGTCATTCCCAAAGATCTTACTCGAAGAGGTTTAGGTCGATCCTTTCGACTAAGAGCATCAGCCACGACATTTGCTTTTCCCGGGTGATAACGGATTTCACAGTCGTAATCACTAAGCAATTCTAGCCATCGGCGTTGTCGCATGTTTAACTCCTTTTGATCGAGAATGTGTTGGAGACTTTTATGGTCGGTGAATACCGTACACTTGGTTCCATATAGGTAATGTCTCCATATTTTGAGAGCGAAAACCACGGCTCCTAATTCCAAGTCATGGGTAGTGTAGTTCTTTTCGTGAGTTTTGAGTTGTCGCGAGGCATAAGCGATCACCTTGTTTCTTTGCATCAATACCGCACCTAACCCTAGGTGTGATGCATCACAGTAAACCACAAAATCTTCTACTCCATCGGGTAAGGCTAAGATAGGAGCTTCACAAAGCTTTTGTTTCAAGAGTTGAAAGGCTAACTCTTGTTCTTCACCCCAGTCAAAATTTTTCTTTTTCTAGGTTAGCTCCGTTAGAGGTTTAGCGATTTTTGAGAATCCTTCAATAAATCTTCGATAATAACCAGCAAGACCTAAAAATTGGCGTATCTCGGTAGGGGTAGTAGGGGATGACCAATCTTTAACAGCTTCAATTTTTGCAGGATCAACGTGAAGACCATTACTATCTATTACATGACCAAGGAATTGTACTTTTTGAATCCAGAAGTCGCACTTGGAAAACTTAGCATACAGTTCTTCTTTCTTGAGTAGTTCCAGAATAGCTTTCAAGTGTTCCGTATGTTCTTCCTTATTGCGGGAATAGATGAGAATGTCATCGATGAATACAATCACAAATTTTTCCAAGTAAGGTTTGCACACTCGGTTCATTAGGTCCATAAATACCGCCGGTGCATTCGTCAAACCAAATGGCATCACTTGGAACTCATAGTGACCGTATCGTGTTCGAAAAGCAGTTTTTGGAATATCTTCTTCTCTAACTCTCAGTTGGTGATACCCAGATCTCAGATCAATCTTGGAGTAGACGCTTGACCCTTGCAGTTGGTCAAACAAATCATCAATTCTAGGCAATGGATATCGATTCTTCACCGTTAGTTTGTTCAGCTCACGGTAATCGATACACATACGAAAAGATCCATCCTTCTTTTTGACAAATAAGACCGGAGCTCCCCAAGGTGAAGAACTCGGTCGAATGAATCCTTTTTCTGACAGTTCTTGTAGTTGGTCAGACAATTCTTGTAGTTCAGAGGGTGCCAATCTATAAGGTGCTCGTGTCACGGGTGCCGCTCCCGGCACTAACTCGATTTTGAATTCTACTTGCCGAACCGGGGGAAGGCCAGGCAAGTCTTCAGGAAATACTTCGGGAAAGTCCCTAGCCACGGGGACATCTTTTAGTTGTTTCTCATCCGCTTTCTTCTTCTTCGTTACTTGTGCTAGAAAAATGTGGCATCCTTTTTTATGTACTTTGCAGTTTTAACGCACGAGATGATATTCAATCGGGTTTTACTACGATCACCCCGAATGATTAGAGTTTCGCCATCGAGAGGAAGGTGAACGACTTTCTCGTCACAGATGATTCTTGCACGATTCTTGGATAGCCAATCCATGCCAATGACAGCATCGAAGCTACCAAGTTGAATAGGCATAAGGTCTATATTGAACGGGTGATTTGATAAGGATAGGTTGCAACCTCGAAGGATAGTGTTAGTTCCTACTATTTTCCCATCAGCTAGCTCTACTTCATAAGTGGTATCTAGGGTAGTTGGGGTGACTTTTAACAAAGGTGCAAACTTAGCGGACACAAAGCTTTTTTCGGCTCCTGAATCAAATAACACTTTAGCTAGATGATGGTTGAGTGAAAACGTACCCGTAACGACGTCCGGGTTTTCTTGTGCATCTCCATCTCCTAGCACATAAGCTCTTGCTCTAGCAGGGTTGTTGTTGTTATTGTTGTTGTTGTTCCCGTACAGTTTTGGACATCTACTCTTGACATGTCCAGCTTCTCCACATCCAAAGCAAGTTATTCCAATGGGTTGAAGGTTACTTCCAGTAGCAGGGCTTCGGCAATCCTTGTGGGTATGGCCCACCTTGTTACACTTTCCACACTTAATAGTACAACGTCCCACATGATGCAGGTTGCATCGAGTGCACAAAGGGTGTGGTCCAGCATAGCCTCTTCCAGTAGCGGGGGTAGCAACATAAGCCCGCGCAACTTCTTGCCTACGGTTTTGTTGATTGTGGTGGTTGTTTCGGTTTTGGTGGTATGGGTTGGGATTGTTGTTGCGGTGTTGATTGTGATTGTTGCGGCCTTGGTTGTTGTTGTTACGGTTATGGAAAGAGTTGTTGTGATGGTAGTTGTTGGAAGTGTTGCCTCGACGGTCATCAAATTTCCTTTTGTTGTCGGTATTGCCTTGCACGGATCCATGTTTCAGGACTTGATCCATGAGTTGGTAGGAAATTGTGATCACTTCTTCCACAGTCTTGGGCTTTGATGCAGTAACATTGCCCTCAATTCTTCGGGGTAATCCCCCAATGAGGTTTTCCAGTAACTTGACATCATCAGAAACCATGGAGGGGCATAGAGCTTTCAATTCTTGGAAGCGCTTGAAGTAGGTTTTGAGATCATTGCCCTTAGCAGCCAGATGATAGAACTCATCTTCCAGTTTCTTGATCTCGGTCCTTGGACAGTATTGCTTCATCATCAATTGCTTCAGTTCAGTCCAAGTGGTTTTGTAAGCTTCTTCCATGCCAATAGGTTGGGCATGAGCTTTCCACCAAGACAATGCATCCTCTAGTAAAGTACCAGTAGCAAATTTCACCTTGCAATCTTCCGAGCAATCGCTTAGAAGAAACACAGTTTCAGATCTTTCGAACCAATGAATAAGGCCAACAGCGCCTTCAATTCCTTTGAAGAAAGTAGGTTTGCAATTCATGAACTCCTTGTATCCACATTTGCGATTCACCACAGCTTCATTCCGGTTGGCTTGATTTGGGGCTTCATTTGTTCGAGCCGCCTCAGCAGGTCTTGCAGCAAAAGCAGCACCAATTTCGTTGGTAACCAGCCTCCGAATTGCTTCAGGGGTCATCTCGGGAGTTTCAGTAGAGGTAGAGGTAGTTCTTGTTCTTGCCATTTTTCTAAAAATATACACTCAGATTTCAGAATCATTCAACATAATTGTGAATTATTATAAAAATGGTTTCATAATAGTCAAGATCTTCACATTATATCAATAGAGTATAATCATTATAAGAAAGAATCACAATATGTTAGAACCACATAAGAGAATGTATAAAAATGATCACTTCGATTCACATAAACCGATAAATAAGAAGATCATCATACATAAGAATATCAAGAGACCACAACCATAATGCCATAGGTTCACCATCCATACCTGGTGATACAATACCATACAATGTCACATAAATAGCTTGTTCGACAGTTTACAAAACATGCGAATACAAAGCCTTTATTAGTGCCACATGCGGCAGGCTAAAGTACTAGAAAACTAAGTAAGTGAACCACCGATCTAGAGGCTGTCGGGTGTGCCCCTCAATCGGCGCTGCAGGTCACGGACTAGCTCTGCCAGATCATCCACCTCTCTATCTCGTGCCTCCAACCTCTGCTCCAAAGCAGTAGCACGAGTCTCCATGATCATCATCCTCTCAGACTGTCGTCGCACAACTCCCTCCAATATCTCAGCTCTGTCCAGCAGTCCTAATCTATATGACTCCATCCTCCTCTCCAACACTGTAACTGCTCCGCTAGCTCTCTCACTCTGGGCACCAATCCTATCAAGCGCTCTCTCCATCGTGGTCCTCCCGTTAAGGAGCTCTCCAACCTCATCCTCAATGTTCTCGATACGTACCAACGGAACCTCATCAACAAATGCCACAACATCCTCAAGCTGATCCTCAGCTCGCAGCACTCGGGCAGCTAACAATGGGATGGTATGATGAAGGGGTTCTCTCGTGACAGGGAGAGTCTCAGCAGCAGCAAACAGGTGCTCTCCAAGCTCCATAGCGCTAGGTGCACCCTCCTCCGACCTCCATCGACTAATGAGCGGCATCATGTAGGACCAACGTCTAGCATCGACCCTCCTATGGGCTCTCGGCTCAGAGGTACCAAACACAACTTGGTGATATGGGTCTGAATGTGTGGGTGAGAAACGGACTCTCTCTCTAAGAGATATAACTGGCTCAGTGTGCATCACCAAGGGTGATGATGCACGAGATGGGGATGAAGCCGGTACAGTGGTGGTCTGATAAATGAATGTGGTAGGTGGTGGTAGAGGTGAACAAAAAAACCGGTTAACCGAACCGTAGCTGAAAAGAAACCGGAAAACCCAACCGGTCAAAACCGGTTTTGACCAAAACCGGTTCGGTTTTTATACAAACCGCCGGTTTGGAACCGGTTTGGGGTTTTGGAAAAATCACCGGTTTGGAGACCGGTTTTTATAAACCGAATAACCAAACCGGTTCGGTTAACCGGTTTGGAACCGGTTTTTATGGTCTAGGCGGGTTTTTTGGGATTTTTTGAAATTTAAACTTTTGAATTTGAATTTTGAAAGAGGGGGAGCGGGGGGGGGGGGGGGGGGGGGGGGGGGGGGGGGGCCGGATATTATTTATTTTGTTTCCAAAATTACCATTTTGCCATACAAATGTTAGTATAAATAGATGTGTTATGTATTTGGTTAATTACCACTTTCAAGCAATCAAAAAACACTCCAAAAAAATCAAAACCGAAACTATTTCACTAAACACTAATGGAAAGTTCAAACAACACCACCAACACCGAAGCTGGTTCAACAAGTGCAGCGACGGTTCAGAAAGTTTTACCGTGTGACCGTGTAAAAGATCCATGGGAACACTTTGACTACGTACTAATGTCGGACGGTAAGAAAAAGGCTCGATGCAAACATTGCTTGAGTATATTGTCTGCCGGTTCCAACTCGACGTTGAGGGCTCACATCAAACAAAAGTATTGCAGGGCACTCAAATCGGTTCCGGAGGCCGGTCAATCGTCTATGGCTCGAGACGGGACTATTTTTGCATACGATCATGATTTACTCCGTGAAAAACTGGCCGGTTTGGTGATTCAACGTGGTTTGCCGTTCAACCACTATGACAACGAGCTGACGACGGAGGTGTACCAGAATTATATGCAACCGCAATACAATCATGTAAGTCGTATGACTCTTAAACGCGATGCTATGAGAATTTGGAAAACGGCTAAGCAAGATTTAAAAAATAATTTTTTAAATATGGATGCTTGTGTTAATTTAACAACCGATGTTTGGGCCGCTCCTCATAATTTGCCATTTTCGTACCTTTGTGTTACCGCACATTGGGTTGATCCCGAAAGTTGGCAAATGATGAAGCGAGTTGTAGCATTTGAAAACTTTCCGGTTCCTCACACCGGAGAAGCTTTATACAATTTGTTGAGAAAAGTGTTTCATAAGTTTAACTTGACGGAAAAAATTTTTTCAATAACGTTGGATAATGCAAGTAACAACACAAATGCAATGGGTCGACTAAAAATGGAATATGAGCCACCTTGCAATGGCGAATTTTTTCATAGTCGATGTGTTGCACACATCATTAACTTGGCTGTGCAAGCGGGATTAAAAGATCCGCATTTGAGTGAAGTGAAAGAAGATTTTAAAACAATGTTAGTTGATGTTTTTAAAAAGGGTAATAAAAGATATAATGCATACATTCGGATGTGTGAAACTGCGGGGAAACATTGGTTACAACCTTGTTGGGATATTGAAACACGGTGGAACTCCACTTATCTTATGTTCATAAGTGGCTTAAGACAAAAGGTGACCTTGCAATATTTTCATGACGAGAAATTGTCGGGGAGGGGTAGGTGTGCTCCATTTAGTCAAGATAATTGGGATACTATTGAAAAAATAACCCGACTACTTGAAGTTTTTTACAATGCAACCAAAAAATTGTCGGGGGTTTATTATCCGACGGCTCATTTGGTACTCGAGCAACTATTCTTGATGTCTTCACAAATCGCCGCATTTGAATTTAATGGTGGTGTTTATACTAGCATGGTTTCCGGAATGAAAGAAAAGCTGTTGAAATATTTTGAAACTTTGCCACCGTTAATTACTTGTGCGGCCGCATTAAATCCGTGTTATAATGTAAATGGGGTGGAGGTTCTTATTGACTCGATTGTGACTGATTTGGGTTGTTTCGCGTCAAACCCGAACTATGCTAATGATGCAAAAGAGTCATTTGGCCATTCTTTTAAAAGTTTGTGGCAATATTATTTTGAAAAATATGGCAACCCACCTCCTACTGTCACGGAGTCTTCTTCATCATCATCAAGGGCTTTTAGAGGGAATCCGATACTTGCTTTGCATAAAAAGATAAGAGATAATCCCAACAAACGGATAAGAAATGATGGTTTAGCGAACAGTGAATATGAAAGATATATCACAACCGATTTTATCTCACATATTCCGGCCGAACAAGTTGAAAACTTTGATGTGTTGGCGTTTTGGAAAGCAAAGGAAACAATGTTTCCCGTTCTATCCCGAATGGCTCGTGATTTACTAAGTGTACAAGCTACTTCGGTAGCTTCTGAATCCGCTTTTTCAACAAGTGGAAGGGTTTTATCAAATCTGAGAAACAGACTCACACCGGCTTCTTTGGAGATGTGTATGGGTTTGAAAGATCATTTGGACGCAATGAAGCGAGTGCAAGATAAAACTGATCTTGAAAATGTCGGAGACTTCGAAGGGGAGGTCTACGTGGAAGAGGCACAAGCGGGTGAAATCGAGATGCTTTCCGATGAAGAACTAAGACAAGATGCAGCTGCTCAAGAAGCTAGGGGATCCGATGACGACTATTAGGACTTTTATGCTTACGTATTATGTTTTAAGTTTATGTATTTCCTTTGATGTATTTTCTTTAAGGTTATGTATTTCCTTTCAGTTTATGTATTTCCGACGTTATAAATAAAAGTTGAAGTTTATTCAGTATAAGTTTGTTAAATGTTGAAAGAAAAAAAAAAAAAAAAAAAATCCGGTTAACCGGTTAAAAACCGGTTAAAAACCGGTTACAAACCGGTTAAAACCGGTTAACTATTTCAAAATTTTGAATTTTCTAATAGGCGGCAAAAAAATTTTCAAAATAAAACCGGTTAACCGGGTTAAAAACCGGTTAAACCGGTTACCTTTCTTTAAAAATTCGAATTTTTGCAAAAGGCGGGAATTTTTTGAATTCAAAAATTTAAAATCTCAACCGGTTAACCGGTCAAAAACCGGTTATGAACCGGTCCAAAAACCGGTTTAACCGGCCAAACCGGTCCGAATATTCAAATTTTAAAATTTCAATTTTTGATTTTTTTTGAGCGGGAAGGTGGGTAAACTTTCAAAATTTGATTTTTTTTTTTATATTTACATGTTTGCCATTGTAAGACTAGTATAAATAGATAAAATGTGTTTTTATTTCTTTGAAACTTTTATACTTACATTTTTATATTTATATTTTTAGTATGGCTGATGCTGATCCTGCACCACCTCCGCCACCCCCGCCACCGGTGATTGTTCGTATTTTACCGCTAAACCGTGCACCAAATGTTTGGGCTCACTACAACTACGTCCAAATGTCGGATGGCACGCTAAAGGCTCAATGTAAGTATTGTTTTTGTTTATTCAAACCCACTTCCAACCTGTCGTTGAGGGCTCACACACAGAAGTATTGCCGCCAAGCACCTGCAGTTGATGCCTGATTCGAGACCGCTAGTCGACGTTGAGTAATGTGTTATGTTATATTTAAGTTTATGTGTAATGTGTGATGTATCATGTATTATCCGTTTTATTAAATAAAAGTTATAGTTTATTAATACACGAAACAAAAAAAGTTATAGTTTATTAATACACGAAACAAGAAACGATTACAAACGACGACGGAAAACGGAAAAAAAAAAAAAAAAAAAAAAAAAAAAAAAACACTAAACCGGCCAAAACCGGTTAACCGGTCTAGACCGGTTCCAAACCGAGCCCAAACCGGTTTGGACCGGTTGGGTTTTTCCAGATGCACTACCGGTTCCAAACCGGACCGGTTAACCGGCCCGACCGGTTTTTTTGGACGTTGACCAAAACCGGTTCGGTTTTGACCGGATCAAAAACCGAACCGGTTAACCACTTTGTGCACCACTAGGTGGTGGTAGTGGTGAAACAGGTATGAGTGGTGGTGTAGGTGCAGCTGATGGTGGAAAAGCAGACGATGATGGTATGTCAGAAGGTGGAACAAAAGTGATGGGTGCCCTTACTCGTTTCCGAGCGGTATGTATAAAGGTAGCACCATTCTTACGGTAACGGAATGGCTGGTCGAATGGGGCAGGCTCGTAGGGTTTGAGAACCCTAGCTCGCCTTCGCCTTCGGCTAACAGGTAGTGGTGATGGGCGAGAAGTAGAAGACACAGAATCAGCGGGTGAGGGTGTCTGGGATACAATGTCAGAAGGTGATAGCCACTACTGTGACTCCAGATATCGGTCATAAGTGGGGGGACCAAAAACAGGAAGATGCTCGGGTATGGTCAAGGCAGGTGAGGTGACAACGACTTCACCCTCCTCGAAGGGCTCAGTCTCAGAGGACACATGTGCAATAAGAGCCGGTGCCATGGGAGTAGGGGCAGAGGACATAGCATCCTCCATCTCGATGTCGGAGGTCAGGTCGATAGGGTGAGTAGCGGATGACATGGTACTGTAACAACCCAAAAGAAAATATGCACTTATAAGTAAATAAAGCCATGCAGTAAATAAGATTTAGTTAGTCGCGCATAATCTGCCACGCAAATCTAAATTCCTAACTAAGTGAAAGCTAGCATTATAAGTTTTTATAATGCAAAGTTTTACTAGTCATGTATTATCCGCCAAGCGAATCTCATACGTGCAATCGGTACGAAGTAGGCGCGGAGGACGTGAAGTGGTGGTGTAAAACGGTCCATTTGAAAACGTGGTTATAGTCCAATTTGTTTTAAAAATACAAGTTGGTTCTCTATAACCTGGGCTCTGATGCCAATCTGTAACACCCCCAAAATCACAAAGTGACAGCGGAAGACTATTTGGGGTATTACTTAGAGGATCACAGTCATAGAAAACGACTCTAAAGAGACGTTTTTAATAAAAGGTTGTTACCATTTCATAAAACTCAGTGTTTTGGAACACAAAAGGAAATACCACATGTTTTGAGTTTACATAAAAGATAGTTCAAATGTTTACGAAATGATAACTTTATTTAAAAACAACACCACTTCCAGCATCCCAAGACGTCCACTCCGTGCCTTCGTGATATCTTAATTAGTACCTGAGATAAGCATGCTTAAAAAGATCAACAAAAATGTTGAGTGATATTCATAGGTTTAAATAAATGGTTGAACACAAGTAAAAGATGATAATTGCTTCGAATACAATCACCATGGAAAACAGAGATTATTATTATGCGCTAAGCTCATGACACCAAACTAACTGCATACACCTAGTTACTGGTGTAAGTAATAATATTTCCCTCAGAGATGGAATTGCCAATTCCATAGTTAACCAAATATAGTGCGCCCCGGTTATTTCCGATAACCAAGTCGGGGTCGTTAATTCCCATAGTACTATCCACAATATTCGCGTTCACTTGCAAGTGATTAATGGTTCATGATGTAAGGGACTTATGGCAGGCAACTTAGGCTATAATAATAATGATCAGGCAAGCATACAGTTTAAGAAAAGACTTGTGTTCTAGTTTATAGCATGCATCTCCCTCGCGGGGTTTGAAAGAATAAGTAAAGGCGAGGCTATGAACTCACCTTAGCAAACAGAATCCGAGTAGTGTAAAGTCAAGTAGTATGAGCACGAAGTACCGTCACGCGACCTATAATTAGTATGGCAAGTCTTAGTTTATTGTTTTCATTCATGACTTAGTGTATTGAAAACGGTTGGAGCATTCTCAAGAGTTTGTGTTTATTATCGCTTGTGTGGCAATGGTTAAGTTTAAATAGGTTTCGAAACACTTGTAAGTTTCGGCTCTTGGAAAAGTGCTTACGTATATAATTATATGAAAATAGTCATAACGAATAAGTCCTCGGTTTGAAAGCAACCGAATGACTAAGTATGGAAAAATATTCACAAGTAAAGTGTTTGTGATGTTTATACGGCGTCGGCAAATAATAAATATTTACGTCAAGTATTTATAATATAAGTGTTTATATTCTACGATAATTATTTATATATATGTATATGTATATGTATATATATATATATATATATATATATATATATATATATATATATATATATATATATATATATATATATATACTAAATTAGTGGGTGATAAGTACAAAAGAAAAGTTTATGTTATGTTTAATATCTAGTTTTCGTAATTTAAGCAAATTTTATGAAAATAAACTAAGTATATTATTTTTAACAAAATTTGGGCATGACCCGTCCGTAATTATTAGTTTTTCCATCTAAAATTTAGTGACCCAAAGTATTCTTTATCAAAATAGGATAGATAAAAATTATATAGTATAAGTAAGTAAAAGAAGTCTAGTGATATGCTACTAAGAGAGTGTGTTATTAAGTTTTTAAATGGTTCAAGTGTTAAGAGTGGAAAAGTTCAAAAAGAATTAAATAGTAAAAGGGATGGCAGCAGGAGTCGAACACTAGACCTCCAGGTTAACAGCCAACGCCACTACCATCGAACTAGCCCATCTTTTGTGTTATACTAACGAAACAGTTGGTATATATTAAGTTTTGGCACAGTGGTCTCCTTTACATCTTTTACAGTGAACCATATATCAACTTTTACTTGTGTATAAAAATGGGTTTGTGCTTAACGCATGAACACTTAGATCCAAAAGTAAACAAATAAGCACTTTGAAACCGAAAATAAGCTATAGTTAAGCTAATAGAAAAACTTTCCAAAGATGAGCCAATACTTAAGTTAACTTTAGATCCATGTTTTCTTAGTCGTTTTTAGTTCGAAATAACTCAAAATAGTCTCAAGTTTATGGGGGTGTCGAGTAAGCAAACAAATAAGCACTAGCTTATTTTTGGAGATGTTTACAAGTATTAACAACTTCAAGATTACCACACAAGTTTTTAAACGCAATCTTAGTCATCTTGCATGTATATCTAACGTGCATATATATGTCGTGCAAGGAAGATTTTTAAATAAACTCATTTTCAAGTTAAACATTAAGCATAAACATATTTGTAACATAAGAAAAACAATGGAAACACATGCTTAATGAGACCAAGAATCCTTACAGTAGGTGAGGTGTTTGTGTCGACCAAGAAAGAAGCAAGAACCCAAGATTTCTAACCCAAACTCCAAATATTTGCTTGTTTACCCAAGACTTTTACCCAAGATTTTCCCAAAGCTCCAAACTCTTGATTACTTGTAATTTCTTGTGAGAATTTAGAAAGGAAATGTGAGGAAAATAGATGTGTTTGTTCGAATTTAAGGAGCAAGGATGGAATCTTGTTTAGGCCAAATTACTAATAGGTAAAACTAGTTCTTGGATAATAGGAAGAATGTGCATAAAGTAATACCTCTTAATACCCATTTCACTTACCAAAGCATGCTTCCTTTTTTTTATTTTGAAGAGAATATGTAGCTGGGGAATTGTGTGGGGGCGTTGGTATGCAAGCACAAAAGGGAGGAAAGCCTTTTTGTAAAAAAAAACTAATGGGTAATAGATAGTGAGCCCAATTAGTGCTAATATCCATATATTAAGAAGTAAAGCCACTTTGTTTATTGTTGCAAGGTATACATGTGATTTGGTGAGGTGTATTAGGCGACAAAACTGAGATTAGGAGGGGGGGAAAGTTATTTTGATATTACGTTTTGTATTTCGTGTCCCGATTGAGCTTAAATGTGTGTCGCGGTGTTTCGGTTTGACGTTTTTTGACAAAAACGTGTAATATATAATTTTGAACATGTTTCTATAAACGTAAAATTTGAAAATATTATTTCTAACTCGGAAAATATTTATTTGACTTTATCCATAACTAATTGAGTGTCGGTACGCGTGCGGCTCGTAAAACAAGAAAATTTCTTGTGAGACTGATTTAGCTATCAGTAAATATCGGCATGATTTAAATAAGACTACTCGGTGACGCATAGATTTTTATGCAATAAAATAAAACGTACATGCTAAAATGCTCAACTTAGCTCAAATAAGTTTTGATAAGCAATCTAGTTTATTAAGATGAAAGTTGATGATAGTGAAAATTTTCAGGTGGCTACAGTCTCTCTGCTGCGTCTCCAACGTGCACTCAACTGCATTAGGAGCAACATCATCAAATGGACTAAAGGACTGGCCTTCTCGAATTAGTCGATCTCTTCTCTCAATGTTATCCTCAATTTCAGCACATTTGCGAAATGTACATTACCGTACTCTCATTATCTCTCCATTCTTGCACAAACAGATACTTAAAGCAATGCTGGAGCTTGTTAGAACCACAACACTCCTTTAAATGGTCAATTTTTGGTGTTGCACCCATTGGTTGTTAGATGTGAGCTGAATGCAAAATGCCTAACCAAAATCATCCTTATATAGGCAACAAAAACAGACCGGGTGTAAAACTATTACTTCTAACACTTATCAAAGTGCAACACACCAATTATTGATACAGTAAGTTAATCTTGGAACCACAATTCACCACACAACCATATGCAGTACTGTTTAACTTTAAGCATACACAACTAAGCCTTACACAACCATTTAACAACTATTACCTTAGTTAAATAAAGAGAACATTGACCTAGTAACTATCCATGTTATTGAAATCATCCAAGTGATATGTATTTGATGATTCAGGGAGTGAATTTAGGTTAACGCCAGAATTCTCTACGTAACCCTCCCAAACGCTGTTACTTGGTTCACCAACCCAACGTACGGCATCCCAATCCTGGTAAATTCTCCCATTTTGAAAATACTCGTCGTCCACTTGCGATTTTAGGTCATCTTTCAACTGAAAATGGGTACCTGACCAACGTTTACGCGTTCCCTGTTCAGGTGCCATCTCTTGCATAACTTCTTTACCATTGTCTGTCCTGCTATTCGTTTTTTTCTGACAACATATTTAACATATCTTGTCAGAATACTAAAAAACAATATTAGATATACATTTGAATGAACAATCTAGGTTACCTGTTTTCTGGCCAATGGTTCCATGCATGCTGCACGGGTATGCCCTACGGTACCACACCTCCCATATTTTCTAACTTTTGGCTCCTCATTTTTTGATGGGAAGCGATCTTTGTTTTTAGGTCTTCCTGCCTGCCGCTTGTCCATCAACGGCGGTTTAACCTTTTGCAAGTTACCTGGATCATGCCATTCTGACTCTATTTCCAAAGGATACACCATTTCATGATATGTGCCTTTGAGTGCAGTTTTTGTAAACCATGTTTCTGCCCATTTGTTACAGTTAGTCAATTTTTCTTCTCTACACACGGCACACACATGACCACATGGTAGTCCCGAAAGTTGCCATTTCCTGCACGTTGTTCGTAATAAAAAACCATACACGAATAAACAACATTTACCGTAATAAACAACTTGTATATTGCAGGTACCTGCAATTGCATTCATTCTTTAAGAAATCAACAATATGACTATGACGATTGTCTAGAACTTGGTACACAGCACACATGGCAATGCCTCTTACTTCCCAAATAGCACTCTTCAACATTCTCTGCTCAAACTTCCTAGCTGCCCATTTTGTAAGTTCAAATTTTGGTGCGTCTACAAAATAAACATACATCAGGTAACATTTATCGAACAAGTAAATGAGAGACGGCGAATATATAGTTATACCGTAGTATTTTTCGCGACGTTCGAAATACCAATCTTGTAGAAGCCGTCTGTAGTACTCCAAGAGCATAGTTATTGGTACCTTTCGAACGTGCCTTGTTAATGAATTTATTGATTCCGCACTGTTTGACGTCAAATAATTGTATCTTTTTCCACTGCAATATGCCCTTGACCACTTTTCATACCTGGCGTCTTCAAGTTTTTTTACGGCTTCTGATTTTTTTGCACGAAGCTCGGAAATTGCTTTATCAAAATCTTCAGTTGTATAGGTTTTGCACACCTTCCAGTACAAAGCATTATGCTTTTTCCGGGTGATATTGCAATTCATCATCAAGTGACGACAACAATAACCATGAAAGCAATTTGGAAAAACTGTGTCACAAGCTTTTGTTATTGAATGATGCATGTCTGAAATAATCGCCAGATTAGGCACTTCACCAATGCATTCTTTCAACCACCCCAAAAACAATGTCCAGGCTTCAGCGGTCTCACCATGTGCGACCCCGGTAGCGATTGGAATAATCTAATTATTTCCGTCCATACCAACAGCAAGCATGTTGGTTCCTAGATACTTCCCTTTCAGATGCGCAGCATCAATTATAATCAATGGCCGCATGAAGGTTATAAAACTCCGAATCTAGTATCGTTAAGTATATATTAGTGCTTAGTATACGTTAAAGCTTAATATAATAATAATAATAATAATAAGAATATTAATAAGAATAATAATAGTAATAATAATAATACTAACAATTAATATAAATGTGCCCGAAACTTACCGCAAAACCAAATGCTACAAAAACCATCTTAAATCTTCCAGCTTCGTCTGTATCGATGTGTGTTACAGTCCCCTCGTTTTTTAGCTTTAGGTTATGACAATATAAAGCTAACTGCTCAAACGATTGTTCATGTTTACCGTTCAACACCTCAAATGCCAAATTCCTACCCCCCCCCCCCAAGCTCGTTTGTAAGAAATGTTTACTTTCCATTCAAGACTCATATCTCTTTGTATGTCCTTTCCAGTATATACCCTCCTATTATCTTTCAATTTTTCGATTAGCAACTGACTAAGTAATTTCATTGTCGCATTACGATGATTAGGATGTAATTCAGTTCTTGAACATGTGTGGACATCGTTGATGCTAGATACAAAGAATGTGCTATCCAGTTTTTTTTACGGGTGTATATGTTCCATGAGCAGCCTTCATTTATACATTTCACGTTGTACCTCGTGGGATCAGATTTAATAACTTTGTATTCAAGACGCTCAAGTAATGATTTCTTTCCAATAGTAAACATGCATTCTGCTTTATTATAAAATTCTTTATGTTTGAAAAAAACGGTATCGGTTTTCTGGGAATCGATGTTTTTTAATTTTGGTTGTGGTGCAGTTGGTGGCATGGGCATATTTTTAAATGAGTCTCTTTGCGACAGAGGAAGTGAATGATCAGGTTGGTGAAAAGAGGTCTCTTCGACCTTTGGGGTGTCATGATAACTATCTTTGTGAATCAGCGGAAAATTCAGGTCTAATGATAAATGATTAGAAGCCGAAGATGATTTTACCTCTGAAGGTGGTGGTTCTTTTGTTGAAATTAACAGAGCCTGAGTTTGCTCATTCTTACAACATACTTCATGAATGAAGAATTGGACGTCTTCATCATCAACAACGTCCAATTCCATGGAACCATCTTTGTAAGATAACCTGTGATATGTGTCTAATTACACATATATTTTATACTATTTAAACCCACAAAACAACCAAAAACACACAAATGACTCACAAAAGGTTACAAATATCATTTAAATGTGTTTTTATGTGATTCAGGTACAAAAGATTGAAAAACAAGTGAAAAATGATCAATTTCACAACAATTGTCGTTTTCAGTCCCTGGAGTTACACAAATTGGCAAAACTAGTCCCTAAATGTTTTAAATGAATGAAAAGTCAACTTAAGTCCTTGGGAAATCAAAAATGTTCACAAAACATCCCTGGATAAAAGTTTACACAAAATGGCAATTTTTACCCCTCAAGTTACAAAATTGGCAAAAATGGTCCCTGGGTATTCAAACTTGGAAATTTTACAAAATATACCCTTGTACTATGCATAAATTACAATTTGGAACTCTATTGATAACTTTTGGGGAAATTACAAAACAAGTCCCTAAAAAATCCAAATTTACATTTTAGGTCCTTTAAAGTTTTAAATATAAATAAAATACAACTTTTGGTCCTTGTGTAATTGTGTTATGGCAAGTTTGGTCCTCATATGAAGTTTGGAAAAGTATCATGATGAGTCCCTGAAGTTTGGAGAAGTTACACTTTTGGTCCTTGTTATCTACATAAACCAAACGGACACTTATACCAAATCCAATCCTTACCAAATCCAACCCCAATAACCCCTTGGCCCAATACCACTTGACCCGGTCTCCTTTTGATATTAACCAACGGTCAACGCAAGTCAAACACAAAGAAATACCGCCAAGTACTGTAGCACTCCCTCTCCCCTGCCTGAATCCCAAAAACCAGAGTGGTTTTCCAACATTTTCAACCCCCCTCCTCACCTATCCATCCCCTTTGTCCCCTCCACCTCCTCTAAACAACAAAACCTTTAATTATCTCAACCAACTCCATTTAAAGCAAAAACCTGCTAATAAGAAAATTGGCGCCAAAATCCAAGTGTATGGTTATGATGAATGAGAGTGATCCAATGGCTCAGAGTTGGTGGGATAGATTCAGAGAGCATGTGAAAGAAGCTTGGAATATAAAAGGAAGAATAATGAGAGGAGAAGGCACTTTGGCATTAGGTCATTGTCACGTAGTTGTAATTTTTATTGCTTTCTTAGTTAAAATAACTTTTAATCTTTCAAATGTTGTAATTTACTTTAAATTAGTGTAATGGAACTCCAGTTTCAGTTTAATTTTAAGTTTAATTTCAGTTTCAAGTTTTGCTTATTTTCCTTTAATTTTCATGTTTTTCAAATTCATGTTTTGTAGTTGTTTGATGGACTCTATAAGCCATATAAGCTCCTGACAAAGCTCATTAAGCTTTTAGAGACATCAAAACAAGCTTAGACTTTTAAAATTTTTAAAATACTAAAAATCAAGAAAATCAATGAAAAATCAAAAATAGTGGGTTAATGAAGAAGATGATGAAGCAGGGGTAAATTTGGATTGCTAAGGGTATTAGGAGCTTGATGGGAAGCTATTGGGTGTAACCTTGTCCTTGGTTCCATGTTTCTCAGTTTGATGCATCTTGTAAGCAATTTTTCTTAATTTTTGCATTTTACTGTTTTAATGCTTTTAATGCTTTAATCTTCATGTTTCTGTGTTTATATGTTGATTGTTCATGATATTATAGCTTAATATAAGTTTGTTATGTTTTGGAATTGATTGTGCTTGAATATTGCATTTTCACTGTCAAAAACTTGATTTTTGATAATCATATGCATGAGCTTGTGTGACTACTTGTGTATGCTGAAAAAGGTCCATGTTGACACCTTGGATCCTCTGGATTTGATAAATTTGGTTTACTCAGTCCTATGTAATGAAAAGCTCTATTAAATTCCATTTAAGGTTGTTTGGTTGTGATAGATGATCTGTGTTACAGGCCTTGTTGTGTGTCCTTCTTGTTTGTTGTATGCATGATATGACCTTAATGACTCAGTGAAACACTAACTAAAGAGTATAGCATGGTAGAAAGTCAAAATGACTCTTGACTGTCTCATTATGAGTATTTTGAAGTTGTCACAACCTAAAATCTTGCTAATGTGTTTATAAGTTGTTCTTACTTGTTTATCTTATGTTCTTTTAGCTTAATATGTCATAATCAGTTGTTAAATTCAGATCAAAGTTGATCAAAGTCAACTTTGATCATAAACTTAAAAAGTCAAATTTCCATTTTGGTCGTTTTTGATTAAAATAGATAATTTTGTGTAGCTTTTAATACTTAGTTTCATAACCTGTGCTTTTAGTATGTTTTAGTTTAGTTGCTAATCTAAATTAGAAAAATGCTAGTTCTCTTTTAATCAGCTTTTTAAGTGCTTATTTTCTAGCTTTTTGTGGATACCTGTTCTGAAAACATGCCCTGCACCACAGTTTTAGGTGTCAAGTTGATAAGCTTGCATGAGCTTCATTACTTGACCCTAGCTTGTGTACTTGGCTTCTTTATGTTTCCTGTGTGGCCTTTTTGTTATATGTCTGTTTATTTTTCCCTTATTAGCTTATCTAGTTAGCTCAATCAACCCAATCTTTTTGTCCCATTTTACTCCTTCCACTGTTGCAAACAGTGGAGGTGGAGTTGTTTTCCCCAGCTCATGGAAAGTTCCCCACTGAGCTTGAGCTTGTGATTTTTAGCTTCTTGTTAGGCTATCCAGTCATACTCAATGTCTCAGTGCTGGTTGAGCTCTCATGAGCTTATGTGATTAGTATTTAGAAGCTTGTATGTTTGCTCATTCACAACAATGGACTGCATATGCAGTCCATTTACACCATTTCCTTCAAGCTCTCACAAGCTCATTAGTGATCACTGGCCTGTGTAGCTTGGCTTTTTAGGAAGCCTAGCAAGCCAACTTTTTGATCATGTGCTTAAATCCAAGCTTGTAGCTCATTCAATAGGGCTGCAACATGTTTTTGTTTTGTCCCATTACTCAGCACCAACTGGCTCAGCTTGAGCTGAGCAGTGGTCTGGTAGCTTTTTCATAAGCCACTCATAAGCTCATCTGTGATTCTCACAGGTTGATCTTTGGCTTTTTGAAGAGACAACCAGCCTATCTTGCTACTCCAATTTTTAGTTTGGCTTTTTCAGCTTATTCCTTAAGCTTAAATTGCCTTTCTAAATAGCTGCAAGGGCTGTTTGGATCTGTGGTTATATGGATTTGCTTATTAGCTTATTTTAAGCTTTTAGGTGAATGCCAGTGCATAAGCCTGTTCATATATGCCTTTGATACTTGTACATATATACTTTTACCTTTTATTTCCATTTTATAGCTTTTTCAAGCTTATTGTGAGCTTATGAGTCCACTGTGAGCCCATAAGCTCAACTGAATGACTCATAAGCTTATGATCAGCTTATTTCTTAGTTTGCACAGTTCCATTTTCTTCACACATGTATAATATTAGTAGTAAATAAGTCCAGAAAACAGAAAAGCTAAAAAGAGTCACTTTTCAAGCTAAAGTAATAACTTCTATTTGGAGCTTTTGCCCATTAGCTTATTTTTGCACATAAGCTACCATTTTTATATTTTTCTTAGATTCCTAGATTTATTTTATAATTTTGTAAAAAGTTTCAGATTTTTCCTTAATCATTTAATATTTTTAATAAATCAATAATAGATTTTAATACTTAATAATAGTAAATAATCTATAATAAATAGAATAATTATGTAAAAAAAATACATTTTCAGTTTCATTAATTATTTTATGATATTTTAGATTTTTCAGATTCTTTATTTCATTTATTTAAGTTAATTTTAGATTTTCTTGTTATTTAATTCATTTTTAAATACATTTAATTCATTTTTAATTTATATTAATTAATTTAATAGTGTAAAAATTTATTTTTATTTTCTAATAATTTTCTTATCTTTTTAGGATTCTAAAAATATAGTTTTCACATTTGTAGGAGTTGTATTGGACTGAATTCACGTTTTTATTTTGTACGTTTACATAAAATTCAGTAAACGTAAATTTTTAGATTTTAATCGTTAAACAATTGTAAAAATAGAATTAAAATGACTTGAAAAATTTTATATGTTTTAGTTTCTTTAGTATAATTATTTATTTTCCTTTTCCTGTTTTATTTTGTTTGTGTAATTATTACATATGTAAATATGTATTTGTTGTTTTAGTTTTTAAGTTTTCCTTACTTTCATAATATTTGTAAATTATAGTTTAATATTTAAATTATATTTTATTTGCATTTAAGTCGCCTAGACATGCATATCCCTACTATAGTTATAATCATTTTGTTTTATTACGTTTACGTTTAATTTATGTTAAACGTACGTTTGTATATCTTTTGCGTTTTTAGGTTTCTGATTGTACGTTTTTAACAACGTAGCTGTGACAGAGCTATTACTATTCACATTCCTAGTGTTAGTCAATCAGATTCCTGTTTTTGTACATTCTATATCCTTTCATCACACACAGTCATTGTATTCAGGATATCACGCCTCACCAGGACATAAACGATCCAAGGATATTTTAATCCTTGGTAAACATGCATTTCTCTCCCATGCTGTCGCCCTTTTATCATCTGTTACGGTTGACCGTTCACAAGCGGTTGGCTTGCGTGATGGAGAAATAAAAGATGGGTAGTCCGGGAGGAATCAAATTTTGGCGCCGTTGCCGGGGAGGTGAGCTGCGTATAACGTACTTGTGTTTTATATCTATCCCTTGTATAATATATATATATATATAATATCATATTATCATCCTAAAAACAATATAAAATACAAAAACATTTTTCCTTTGCACACAACTTGCCCAGTTTGATAAGTCCCTCAGTTACAACATTTGGTTGTTGGCTGTTTACAGTTGCTGAGCTCTGTCAGACCCAGATTCCCTTTCGAGGGGCGGTTGTAAGGAATTTTCTCTCTTTTGTACATATATATATAAAACTTAAAAAAATACAAAAATATTTTCCATTTCTTTTTATAAAAGCAAAAATCAAAAATATTCTTCTCGCTCTTTCTAAGTTTCTTTCTAAGATTCTTAGACTCATCTTAAGTGATGAATATTCATAATTCTGTGAGTGTCAATCCCACTCCAATTTCTCACCCAATCTTTGAGTGGCAATCCCACTCAGCTTCCCCATGAACCAATTTAATTCGGGGTCAAGTCAAGCTAGTGACTTGGTTATCAAAAACAAGCCATACAATATGGGTTTTCACCCATATTTCTGTCTTTTTCCCCTTTCTATCACCTAGTGTGGGGGTAATAACCCACCTGTTGTACATAAAAAAAAAAAAAAAAAAAAAAAAAAAAAAAAAAAAAAAAAAAACTTTGAAAATTGTAAATATTAAAAAGAGAATAATTGTTGTGTTTCTACACTTAGCTAGTAATGTTATCTTTTTACGTTCAAGGATTCGGCATAACCGCCGGGACTTTGAATATTGAGGACAATATTCATTTCTAAGTGTGGGGGGGGGGGGGGAATTCTGGCGAATTTGATAATAAATGTACCCTTTTAGTCCCTTTTTCCCCCAAAATGGCCAAATTTTAAAAAATTTTTTTAGTGGAAGTACTATGTACTAAACACAACAAATGGTAATCAGTCCACCATGTCTAACCCACATAAGGATTGGCTAATCCAGGAGCAAACGGCTCTTGGTAAAGATATATCAAATCCGTTTATATGGCTTGCAATTTGCCCAAAATTGTATGGTTCTCAACTCACCATATCCTAAAAAGTGAAGAGTTGGCTAGCCCGCAAGATTATGGCTTGTGGTAAAGGCAGTGGAAAATCCATAATTGGTATTCAGCTCACCAAAGATAATTCTGATAATTTATCTAAGAGTTGGCTAGTCCAGAAGGGTACGGCTTCTGGTAAAGACACATCAAATCCGTTTACAGCTTATGATTTGCTCAAAATCATTTGGTTATCAGTGTACCAAGGTTCTTACTTGAACTGAAACATTTGGCTACTCCAGAAGTGATGGCTTTTGGTAAAGAGTTTTTAAAATCCATTAAAACTTCATAAATATTGCTAGGGACTAGCAATCGTTTAGTGTGGGGGATTTGATATGTGTCTAATTACACATATATTTTATACTATTTAAACCCACAAAACAACCAAAAACACACAAATGACTCACAAAAGGTTACAAATATCATTTAAATGTGTTTTTATGTGATTCAGGTACAAAAGATTGAAAAACAAGTGAAAAATGATCAATTTCACAACAATTGTCGTTTTCAGTCCCTGGAGTTACACAAATTGGCAAAACTAGTCCCTAAATGTTTTAAATGAATGAAAAGTCAACTTAAGTCCTTGGGAAATCAAAAATGTTCACAAAACATCCCTGGATAAAAGTTTACACAAAATGGCAATTTTTACCCCTCAAGTTACAAAATTGGCAAAAATGGTCCCTGGGTATTCAAACTTGGAAATTTTACAAAATATACCCTTGTACTATGCATAAATTACAATTTGGAACTCTATTGATAACTTTTGGGGAAATTACAAAACAAGTCCCTAAAAAATCCAAATTTACATTTTAGGTCCTTTAAAGTTTTAAATATAAATAAAATACAACTTTTGGTCCTTGTGTAATTGTGTTATGGCAAGTTTGGTCCTCGTATGAAGTTTGGAAAAGTATCATGATGAGTCCCTGAAGTTTGGAGAAGTTACACTTTTGGTCCTTGTTATCTACATAAACCAAACGGACACTTATACCAAATCCAATCCTTACCAAATCCAACCCCAATAACCCCTTGGCCCAATACCACTTGACCCGGTCTCCTTTTGATATTAACCAACGGTCAACGCAAGTCAAACACAAAGAAATACCGCCAAGTACTGTAGCACTCCCTCTCCCCTGCCTGAATCCCAAAAACCAGAGTGGTTTTCCAACATTTTCAACCCCCCTCCTCACCTATCCATCCCCTTTGTCCCCTCCACCTCCTCTAAACAACAAAACCTTTAATTATCTCAACCAACTCCATTTAAAGCAAAAACCTGCTAATAAGAAAATTGGCGCCAAAATCCAAGTGTATGGTTATGATGAATGAGAGTGATCCAATGGCTCAGAGTTGGTGGGATAGATTCAGAGAGCATGTGAAAGAAGCTTGGAATATAAAAGGAAGAAGAATGAGAGGAGAAGGCACTTTGGCATTAGGTCATTGTCACGTAGTTGTAATTTTTATTGCTTTCTTAGTTAAAATAACTTTTAATCTTTCAAATGTTGTAATTTACTTTAAATTAGTGTAATGGAACTCCAGTTTCAGTTTAATTTTAAGTTTAATTTCAGTTTCAAGTTTTGCTTATTTTCCTTTAATTTTCATGTTTTTCAAATTCATGTTTTGTAGTTGTTTGATGGAATCTATAAGCCATATAAGCTCCTGACAAAGCTCATTAAGCTTTTAGAGACATCAAAACAAGCTTAGACTTTTAAAATTTTTAAAATACTAAAAATCAAGAAAATCAATGAAAAATCAAAAATAGTGGGTTAATGAAGAAGATGATGAAGCAGGGGTAAATTTGGATTGCTAAGGGTATTAGGAGCTTGATGGGAAGCTATTGGGTGTAACCTTTTCCTTGGTTCCATGTTTCTCAGTTTGATGCATCTTGTAAGCAATTTTTCTTAATTTTTGCATTTTACTGTTTTAATGCTTTTAATGCTTTAATCTTCATGTTTCTGTGTTTATATGTTGATTGTTCATGATATTATAGCTTAATATAAGTTTGTTATGTTTTGGAATTGATTGTGCTTGAATATTGCATTTTCACTGTCAAAAACTTGATTTTTGATAATCATATGCATGAGCTTGTGTGACTACTTGTGTATGCTGAAAAAGGTCCATGTTGACACCTTGGATCCTCTGGATTTGATAAATTTGGTTTACTCAGTCCTATGTAATGAAAAGCTCTATTAAATTCCATTTAAGGTTGTTTGGTTGTGATAGATGATCTGTGTTACAGGCCTTGTTGTGTGTCCTTCTTGTTTGTTGTATGCATGATATGACCTTAATGACTCAGTGAAACACTAACTAAAGAGTATAGCATGGTAGAAAGTCAAAATGACTCTTGACTGTCTCATTATGAGTATTTTGAAGTTGTCACAACCTAAAATCTTGCTAATGTGTTTATAAGTTGTTCTTACTTGTTTATCTTATGTTCTTTTAGCTTAATATGTCATAATCAGTTGTCACAATTCTCAAATTCCGGTCATTTCTTAAATTATATATGCATCATATTAATTCATTCATGGCATTTCATTTCACATTTAACGCGTAATTTTTATATTTAATAAACGTTATCGCGTGAGTTATTATTTTGAATATTTAATCCGTTACTTTCAAAAATGATCCCGATGTATTTTTAAACTTACATTTAGTTGTAAAAACTATATTTTGAGTTTAACTAGTGTTTTAAATTTGTTTGGTATATAAATCGTTAAATTTATATTATTACGACGTGTTTCTTAAAAATTACACGATAATTATTTTATCACTCAAATTTCACAAGGAATGTATTTTTACAATTTTTATGATCTCATTACATTCTATTTTGATCTATTAAAAACTTACTTGTACCAAAAATCTACCATTTACCTTACAAGTGATTACTACTTACATATTTTCTTACACCTTTTAACAAATATTACACAAATATATATATATACACATTTTATAAAAAAAAAATATATATATACTTGGGAACCATATCCCCTAAAAACCGGCTCCAAGGGGGAAGAGCAATCAAGTTGGGTAGATTTTTCTACAAAGCAAGATTTATACTCCAACTTCATTTCATTTTTCATCCAACACAATAATTCAAGACTAGTAAAAATTTTGCTTCTCTCCTCTTTTCATCCTTCAAGAACCGGCCTCCATAGTTGTTAGCAAGGGAATCACAAAATTTTTCTAGCTCAAGTATAACAATCTAGATAATACTCTTTATTAAGATTTTGAAATAAAAATCTAGAGTATTTAGGCTAAACCTTGTTCCTTGCACCTCATCATATTTACTTGTAAGCATGTTTCTTTTATTTTTCACATCTCCTTTTCATTTCATTGGTATCTCTTCATTTTTGGAGCAAACATGCAAGACTTGTGTTGTTTATACCATTTTACATGATTTTTAGAGTTATTTATATATATGGTCATCCTATAATTATCCCCTTGGTATACTTTGGTCTTGATGATGATTAGGAACCCATGACACCCTAAGAAGGTGTATGGTAGGATTAGATTAGCTTTGGAGTTGATTTGAAGGGATTAGAATAGGTTTTGTCCGAGAAAAACTATTTTCGATAACTATAAAATAGGTTCTGTCCTTGTTTTAATTTTCTGGAAAAACCGACAGTAGGCACGACTTTTTGGCCTTGATATTTAGAAAATATACTTTAAAACGAATCCGTGGCCGCTTGAACGGATTAAAACGGAGTTATAACGAAGAAGTTATGGATTTTACAAGTTTGACGACGAAAAATATACTTTTCAGAAATTTCAGCTTGTTGTTTTTACTTTGTCCGGGTCAAAAACGAGCCTTAAGCTTCACAAATTATTTCGACTTATCAAAAATATATTAGTATACTTTGATACGAAGCTAAGGACGTATTATACGTAGAAAACGGATTTGAAACGACAAAGATATACACGTTTTCATAAACTTGCCGTAACTATTATTTTCTGAAAAACTATATTATTTCTACGATACAAGTGTTACGGTAGCTGTAACGTCCATGTTGAGGGCTGTTTTTAACCATGATGCAAAACTTTTTGGAACGAATTGTCTTCTAATAAAATCAAGTTCACCGAGCATATTTTTCAATACAATTAGCTGTTTGTATAGCGGAGTTGTAGTAAATTATTTATGGTTATCTAAACTTGGCCGAAACTCACTTTTTGAACTACAATTAGACAAAATCACCATCTTTAACCCTTATTCTCTTTATGTTCGAGACCTTTTGGACGAAAACTCCTGAACTGAAACTTCTAGATTTCGATACAAACTTTCCAAAACCGTCGAGTTCGTTCTCTAACGTTCGACGTACACCATTTTACGACTAGTTTTCCAAAGCCATTTTTGTTAATTTCATGACAATTCCGACGACTTTGTTTTGCGACGAAAAGTGAAAATTTCACCATAAATCATTATAAAACAATTGTAGGATGACATTTTGACGTAAATACTAGTAAAGTGATTTTTGAAGGGTCAAGACGTCAAAAGAGTATTTTTCGACGATGAGTAACATTTTTCAAAAACTCGCTAATGGTATAAATAACATACGAAATGCATGCATAACATTACATTGCAACTCATTACACATCATATCATTCGTAATAGGTCCCGGTTAAAGCATCTCATTATACCTCAGTGTACTCACTCTCGTCATCACATCAGTTTACCAAGTGAGTAATCACATCCCCTTTTTACCGTTTTACTATATTTTTGGGGCGAAATGCATGAACCTTTCTTGAGCTAAATTGTTTACTACTTTTATTAACTAGTTTGACTAGAACTTGTGAACTCGAATCAAATCCTTGAACTTAATTACGAACCTATTACTTATTTGAACTTATTGAACCGTACATGTTATGACCCTAAAAGTCTCGCCTTATTGGTGGAGCGTACAAAGTCTCCCCTGTTCGGAGCATTACTATAAAGTCTCCCATGTTCGGAGCATCAACTTAAAGCCTCCCCGGTCCGGAGCAAAATGTCTCCCTATGGGAACGGAGCATTTTCAATTTAAGTCTCCCCTGTTCGGAGCAGTGCAAAGTCTCCCATGTTCGGAGCATCACTATAAAGTCTCACCTTATTGGTGGAGCGTTCTCAATAATTCTCGCCTAGGTGGTCGAGTGACAAAGGAGTCTCCCTTGTTGGAGCAGTGCAAAGTCTCCCATGTTCGGAGCATCCCTGAATGATTATATACGTGGTGCAATATTGTGAACTATTATGACCGTTTATACTTGACTACTTGACACGCTACTTTTGGCAGTGGGTTGTGAACACACAGGTTGCAAGTTTTGTATGGGCGGAACTTGGAACTGAGTGGATTTACAATGCCTTTGCTTTGCGGACCATTTTCGTCGACTGAAAGCTTTGATTATTTCTTACGAGTTTTCCTATTTTGTTAAACGTGTTTACTCACCAACTATTTTCATAGTTGACCCGTTTTTCTCTCATGCATTTCAGGTGATCGTTAGTAAGCTTTTCTACCAAGTCTTGCATAATGAAGTTTTCACTTGTCAATATAAATCATTATGTATAAAACATAATATTTTGGAATCTAAGCTTTGTAATATATTCGCTGATGTCGGCTAAACTAGTATTGTAATGGTGTAATATTTCTTTTTAATATTAATGTTGGTATGTTCTATTATCTTGTGCTTATGTTCCCTTCCGTTACACCTCGTGTTTCCGCCTCCGGCGAGGGTGTGACAGATTGGTATCAGAGCCAAAGGTTATAGAGAATGCCGATTTTTCAAAAATAAAAATCACAGCTATAACCGGAATAAATTTTTTTTTTTTTGTATATTATTTTATTAAACAATGAACACCATTCGAGTCAACTAGTCCTATCGTTGCATCGTTACTCATAAATTATACATAGCCTGATCAACTATGTCTAATTTATGAAGAACCATGCAATGATAAGAGTGGTAGTTTTAAATCATGTTTAGTCGAGTCTTTAGAGTCTGGTCACCTGAAGTTGCATTGGTCGGGTGGGTATGCATAGCATGTTTTTACGTTCACGTCTACATTACCGTACCTTGTTCATATCTTCTCTTTTCCATCTTTCGACTTGTTAGACATAGCATGCCTCTGTTCCTGTCATGTTTCGATCACTATAACACATTACCACCGTTCTGCACCTCATCTGGCTTCGTTCGAATGTCGTTTACTCAACCCGATGTTTTGGTCCTCTGTAGGATCATGGCTGCAAGAAACACACGCTCAGGAGGTAGCAACAACGACAACCCAAACAACAATGACAATCCAAACAACAACGCTGCTGGAATAGCGGACCTACTCACCCAAATTATAATACATCTCGATGCTAGAAGAACCAACAACGGAGAAGGTACTTCAAACAATGGACGAAAGCGACAGGAGGATCACCAGGGAAGCCGAGACCAGAATCAGCAAAACAAGAGGCAGCGAATAACCCAGAACTATGGGGCGACCAACCAGGGGCGCAAAAGATATACAGGTCCACATCCTTTGTGTACTCGATGTAATTATCATCACTTAGGAGACTGCCGAAAGTGTGGCAAATGTGGACAGACGGGCCACTTCGCGCGAAATTGCTCAAACAGAACTGGAAATCAAGGACAGAGAAAAGCATGTTACGAGTGTGGAAGTCTAGATCACCTTCGCAATACCTGTCCAAAGCTGAAAAGAACTCCCAATCAAGGAGGTAATCGTCCAAACCTAGCGTTGGCAATAGAAGGCCCACAAGATAAGAACATTGAAATTCCTCCCGCACGTGGTCGAGCATTCTATCTGGGTACCGAGGAAGCCCGCAACGCGTAACGGGTACATTCCTTTGAACAACTACCTTATTTCTGTACGACATAATTTTGAGTGCATAGCTTCCTTCCAATCTTTACCACATTCACGTCATCGATTAATTTGAGACCTATTGATATCGACCTTAGTTGTTATATATTTTGTTGATTTGATTTGATTTGTGTAAGCAAATCCAATATCGAGCGAATCTTTCAAAAGACTTCATTCAAGGATGTTGATTCCTATCTTTCTAACAACTTGTTTCCTAGCTTGATCTAGTGACAGTTCTTGTTTGATGAGTTGCGAAAATCAAGCTAAGAGACAAGTTTACTCAAGTCGGTTTAGTTTAATCTCATGACAGTTCTTGTTTGATGAGTTGTGGGATTAAATTAGAATCGACTACCTAAAGGTCTTTTGAGAGCTACGTTCGATATTGGGCAAGTTTACCCTATCCAATCTAATCACGGGCACGTACTTAGTTGAATGGGGAACCTGTACGCATGGGCATTGATATGATCATTTAGACTATTCGTACGAGCATGAACTTTTAGAACTCTTGTCGAGGTTCGGACCATAGTATCGTTAATCGAATCACGAGGACGTGATTCCGCTGACATGGGAAGAATGTCACAATTCTCAAATTCCGGTCATTTCTTAAATTATATATGCATCATATTAATTCATTCATGGCATTTCATTTCACATTTAACGCGTAATTTTTATATTTAATAAACGTTATCGCGTGAGTTATTATTTTGAATATTTAATCCGTTACTTTCAAAAATGATCCCGATGTATTTTTAAACTTACATTTAGTTGTAAAAACTATATTTTGAGTTTAACTAGTGTTTTAAATTTGTTTGGTATATAAATCGTTAAATTTATATTATTACGACGTGTTTCTTAAAAATTACACGATAATTATTTTATCACTCAAATTTCACAAGGAATGTATTTTTACAATTTTTATGATCTCATTACATTCTATTTTGATCTATTAAAAACTTACTTGTACCAAAAATCTACCATTTACCTTACAAGTGATTACTACTTACATATTTTATTACACCTTTTAACAAATATTACACAAATATATATATATACACATTTTATAAAAAAAAATATATATATATACTTGGGAACCATATCCCCTAAAAACCGGCTCCAAGGGGGAAGAGCAATCAAGTTGGGTAGATTTTTCTACAAAGCAAGATTTATACTCCAACTTCATTTCATTTTTCATCCAACACAATAATTCAAGACTAGTAAAAATTTTGCTTCTCTCCTCTTTTCATCCTTCAAGAACCGGCCTCCATAGTTGTTAGCAAGGGAATCACAAAATTTTTCTAGCTCAAGTATAACAATCTAGATAATACTCTTTATTAAGATTTTGAAATAAAAATCTAGAGTATTTAGGCTAAACCTTGTTCCTTGCACCTCATCATATTTACTTGTAAGCATGTTTCTTTTATTTTTCACATCTCCTTTTCATTTCATTGGTATCTCTTCATTTTTGGAGCAAACATGCAAGACTTGTGTTGTTTATACCATTTTACATGATTTTTAGAGTTATTTATATATATGGTCATCCTATAATTATCCCCTTGGTATACTTTGGTCTTGATGATGATTAGGAACCCATGACACCCTAAGAAGGTGTATGGTAGGATTAGATTAGCTTTGGAGTTGATTTGAAGGGATTAGAATAGGTTTTGTCCGAGAAAAACTATTTTCGATAACTATAAAATAGGTTCTGTCCTTGTTTTAATTTTCTGGAAAAACCGACAGTAGGCACGACTTTTTGGCCTTGATATTTAGAAAATATACTTTAAAACGAATCCGTGGCCGCTTGAACGGATTAAAACGGAGTTATAACGAAGAAGTTATGGATTTTACAAGTTTGACGACGAAAAATATACTTTTCAGAAATTTCAGCTTGTTGTTTTTACTTTGTCCGGGTCAAAAACGAGCCTTAAGCTTCACAAATTATTTCGACTTATCAAAAATATATTAGTATACTTTGATACGAAGCTAAGGACGTATTATACGTAGAAAACGGATTTGAAACGACAAAGATATACACGTTTTCATAAACTTGCCGTAACTATTATTTTCTGAAAAACTATATTATTTCTACGATACAAGTGTTACGGTAGCTGTAACGTCCATGTTGAGGGCTGTTTTTAACCATGATGCAAAACTTTTTGGAACGAATTGTCTTCTAATAAAATCAAGTTCACCGAGCATATTTTTCAATACAATTAGCTGTTTGTATAGCGGAGTTGTAGTAAATTATTTATGGTTATCTAAACTTGGCCGAAACTCACTTTTTGAACTACAATTAGACAAAATCACCATCTTTAACCCTTATTATCTTTATGTTCGAGACCTTTTGGACGAAAACTCCTGAACTGAAACTTCTAGATTTCGATACAAACTTTCCAAAACCGTCGAGTTCGTTCTCTAACGTTCGACGTACACCATTTTACGACTAGTTTTCCAAAGCCATTTTTGTTAATTTCATGACAATTCCGACGACTTTGTTTTGCGACGAAAAGTGAAAATTTCACCATAAATCATTATAAAACAATTGTAGGATGACATTTTGACGTAAATACTAGTAAAGTGATTTTTGAAGGGTCAAGACGTCAAAAGAGTATTTTTCGACGATGAGTAACATTTTTCAAAAACTCGCTAATGGTGTAAATAACATACGAAATGCATGCATAACATTACATTGCAACTCATTACACATCATATCATTCGTAATAGGTCCCGGTTAAAGCATCTCATTATACCTCAGTGTACTCACTCTCGTCATCACATCAGTTTACCAAGTGAGTAATCACATCCCCTTTTTACCGTTTTACTATATTTTTGGGGCGAAATGCATGAACCTTTCTTGAGCTAAATTGTTTGCTACTTTTATTAACTAGTTTGACTAGAACTTGTGAACTCGAATCAAATCCTTGAACTTAATTACGAACCTATTACTTATTTGAACTTATTGAACCGTACATGCTATGACCCTAAAAGTCTCGCCTTATTGGTGGAGCGTACAAAGTCTCCCCTGTTCGGAGCATTACTATAAAGTCTCCCATGTTCGGAGCATCAACTTAAAGCCTCCCCGGTCCGGAGCAAAATGTCTCCCTATGGGAACGGAGCATTTTCAATTTAAGTCTCCCCTGTTCGGAGCAGTGCAAAGTCTCCCATGTTCGGAGCATCACTATAAAGTCTCGCCTTATTGGTGGAGCGTTCTCAATAATTCTCGCCTAGGTGGTCGAGTGACAAAGGAGTCTCCCTTGTTGGAGCAGTGCAAAGTCTCCCATGTTCGGAGCATCCCTGAATGATTATATACGTGGTGCAATATTGTGAACTATTATGACCGTTTATACTTGACTACTTGACACGCTACTTTTGGCAGTGGGTTGTGAACACACAGGTTGCAAGTTTTGTATGGGCGGAACTTGGAACTGAGTGGATTTACAATGCCTTTGCTTTGCGGACCATTTTCGTCGACTGAAAGCTTTGATTATTTCTTACGAGTTTTCCTATTTTGTTAAACGTGTTTACTCACCAACTATTTTCATAGTTGACCCGTTTTTCTCTCATGCATTTCAGGTGATCGTTAGTAAGCTTTTCTACCAAGTCTTGCATAATGAAGTTTTCACTTGTCAATATAAATCATTATGTATAAAACATAATATTTTGGAATTTAAGCTTTGTAATATATTCGCTGATGTCGGCTAAACTAGTATTGTAATGGTGTAATATTTCTTTTTAATATTAATGTTGGTATGTTCTATTATCTTGTGCTTATGTTCCCTTCCGTTACACCTCGTGTTTCCGCCTCCGGCGAGGGTGTGACATCAGTTGTTAAATTCAGATCAAAGTTGATCAAAGTCAACTTTGATCATAAACTTAAAAAGTCAAATTTCCATTTTGGTCGTTTTTGATTAAAATAGATAATTTTGTGTAGCTTTTAATACTTAGTTTCATAACCTGTGCTTTTAGTATGTTTTAGTTTAGTTGCTAATCTAAATTAGAAAAATGTTAGTTCTCTTTTAATCAGCTTTTTAAGTGCTTATTTTCTAGCTTTTTGTGGATACCTGTTCTGAAAACATGCCCTGCACCACAGTTTTAGGTGTCAAGTTGATAAGCTTGCATGAGCTTCATTACTTGACCCTAGCTTGTGTACTTGGCTTCTTTATGTTTCCTGTGTGGCCTTTTTGTTATATGTCTGTTTATTTTTCCCTTATTAGCTTATCTAGTTAGCTCAATCAACCCAATCTTTTTGTCCCATTTTACTCCTTCCACTGTTGCAAACAGTGGAGGTGGAGTTGTTTTCCCCAGCTCATGGAAAGTTCCCCACTGAGCTTGAGCTTGTGATTTTTAGCTTCTTGTTAGGCTATCCAGTCATACTCAATGTCTCAGTGCTGGTTGAGCTCTCATGAGCTTATGTGATTAGTATTTAGAAGCTTGTATGTTTGCTCATTCACAACAATGGACTGCGTATGCAGTCCATTTACACCATTTCCTTCAAGCTCTCACAAGCTCATTAGTGATCACTGGCCTGTGTAGCTTGGCTTTTTAGGAAGCCTAGCAAGCCAACTTTTTGATCATGTGCTTAAATCCAAGCTTGTAGCTCATTCAATAGGGCTGCAACATGTTTTTGTTTTGTCCCATTACTCAGCACCAACTGGCTCAGCTTGAGCTGAGCAGTGGTCTGGTAGCTTTTTCATAAGCCACTCATAAGCTCATCTGTGATTCTCACAGGTTGATCTTTGGCTTTTTGAAGAGACAACCAGCCTATCTTGCTACTCCAATTTTTAGTTTGGCTTTTTCAGCTTATTCCTTAAGCTTAAATTGCCTTTCTAAATAGCTGCAAGGGCTGTTTGGATCTGTGGTTATATGGATTTGCTTATTAGCTTATTTTAAGCTTTTAGGTGAATGCCAGTGCATAAGCATGTTCATATATGCCTTTGATACTTGTACATATATACTTTTACCTTTTATTTCCATTTTATAGCTTTTTCAAGCTTATTGTGAGCTTATGAGTCCACTGTGAGCCCATAAGCTCAACTGAATGACTCATAAGCTTATGATCAGCTTATTTCTTAGTTTCCACAGTTCCATTTTCTTCACACATGTATAATATTAGTAGTAAATAAGTCCAGAAAACAGAAAAGCTAAAAAGAGTCACTTTTCAAGCTAAAGTAATAACTTCTATTTGGAGCTTTTGCCCATTAGCTTATTTTTGCACATAAGCTACCATTTTTATATTTTTCTTAGATTCCTAGATTTATTTTATAATTTTGTAAAAAGTTTCAGATTTTTCCTTAATCATTTAATATTTTTAATAAATCAATAATAGATTTTAATACTTAATAATAGTAAATAATCTATAATAAATAGAATAATTATGTAAAAAAAAATACATTTTCAGTTTCATTAATTATTTTATGATATTTTAGATTTTTCAGATTCTTTATTTCATTTATTTAAGTTAATTTTAGATTTTCTTGTTCTTTAATTCATTTTTAAATACATTTAATTCATTTTTAATTTATATTAATTAATTTAATAGTGTAAAAATTTATTTTTATTTTCTAATAATTTTCTTATCTTTTTAGGATTCTAAAAATATAGTTTTCACATTTGTGGGAGTTGTATTGGACTGAATTCACGTTTTTATTTTGTACGTTTACATAAAATTCAGTAAACGTAAATTTTTAGATTTTAATCGTTAAACAATTGTAAAAATAGAATTAAAATGACTTCAAAATTTTTATATGTTTTAGTTTCTTTAGTATAATTATTTATTTTCCTTTTCCTGTTTTATTTTGTTTGTGTAATTATTACATATGTAAATATGTATTTGTTGTTTTAGTTTTTAAGTTTTCCTTACTTTCATAATATTTGTAAATTATAGTTTAATATTTAAATTATATTTTATTTGCATTTAAGTCGCCTAGACATGCATATCCCTACTATAGTTATAATCATTTTGTTTTATTACGTTTACGTTTAATTTATGTTAAACGTACGTTTGTATATCTTTTGCGTTTTTAGGTTTCTGATTGTACGTTTTTAACAACGTAGCTGTGACAGAGCTATTACTATTCACATTCCTAGTGTTAGTCAATCAGATTCCTGTTTTTGTACATTCTATATCCTTTCATCACACACAGTCATTGTATTCAGGATATCACGCCTCACCAGGACATAAACGATCCAAGGATATTTTAATCCTTGGTAAACATGCATTTCTCTCCCGGGCTGTCGCCCTTTTATCATCTGTTACGGTTGACCGTTCACAAGCGGTTGGCTTGCGTGATGGAGAAATAAAAGATGGGTAGTCCGGGAGGAATCAACCTGACTCTATCATTTGGTGTGTCTTTCACACCGTCAACCTTTGTCTTCACATACGCCACTGGTTTATTGAAAGTGATATTTTTAGGTAGTTTAACTGCATGTTTAGATGATGGATGCACTAAATAAACCTTAAACTTAGAATTGTCATCGTAATCCATGGTTGTGTTTTGAACAAATTTAGGTGGAAATAATTCTTGGACTTTACAGTAAACTCTAACAAGTAAGCCAAGTGCAAATTACCAGGCCTTTGTACTTGTGCATTTACTTAGGTTGCCCAATAATGTAAACTTTGTAAGGTTGCCCAAAATTAATGTATCAACAAAGATACACTTTAATGAGTGTATTAAGTATGAACCACCCATTTGTGATTGTTTATTATTAATGTTGTACTTGTGCCAACTGCCTAAGATTTACTAAGATACACATTTATTTGTATTATATGAAAAATTTATTAAGTTGCCTAAACTTGCCAACTGCCCATTGGATGAAACTAGTAACTTATCCCAACTACATATAGATTGTTTGAGTAATATCAATTTCATATTTGTAGTAATGTCTAACGGTAAAAAATAATTACTATTGTTAGTATACTTATGTTAGTATGCTATAACTAGTTTTAGTAATATATTTAGGATCCTTATTTTTTTTAATTTATTATTTTTTTACATAATTAACAGGGATTGTGCGTAAGCGTTTGTCTTTTGAAGTGGAACGACCATGTGATGACGTGCTTAATGAAATATTTAGGAAACAACTTAACAAAATATCTAAGAAGGATGTAGCTGAAAAAGTTGCGTTGGCTGTCAAGGAAATAGGTGACAAGAATAAAGATGAGCACAACAAAATAAATGGAAATGTGGATGGTGAGAAGTCGATTACTAAGCAGCATGAAGATGAAGCAATAATGGAACAACTAGCCGAACAAGATAGGGCTGAAAGAGAAATGGAAGAGAGAATGCGGCAAGACCGGGAACACGAGGATCTGTTCTGTAAGATAGAATAAGGTCACCTTGGACAGTCAAAACGAAGGATAAATTTAGTTAAAGTTAGATTATCAGCCTGCAGACTTGTATGTTTGTTTCCTAAACTTAGTCTTAGTTTAAAAAAACATGTAATTGACTTCTTTAAAGTTCATATATTTCACTTTCCAGACTTGCATGTTTGTTTCCAGGCTTATATACTTGGAAATTATTCATTAATTTATAAAACTGCATCAACAGATGCAGTGCTAGATGCTTCCCATTCATACAACCATCTAATAAGTACATCAAGAGTTATCCACTAAGGACTACTATCAAAAGACTACTACATCAACATAACCACCTAAACCATCTATGGCCTCTTTGCTATGGCCCATGCTGGCATCTTATGCTGAACTCCTTGTCCCCCAATAACAGCCCATACTTTTGGGCAAGCAAGTCCCCTCACTCTCTCTCTTTTGGGGGGTGTTGATGAGGATGGACCAGCTGGTCGTAGCTGAGATGCAAGTGCTTCAAGAGGTGGAGATGTGAGTGGTTCTGGTTGGATGGAAGAGGGTCTAGCAGGAACAGGATTTGTCCTCATAAACGTGAGGGATGTTTTTCTTGGAGGAAAATAGTTCTCCCAAGTATTGTTTGAGGATGAACTGTCAGAAGAATCTGAATATGAAGAGATTTCCAGAGGATGTTTTTGTGACCCACTCATGTTGCCTAAAATGTTTTTGAAATAGTTAATGAAACAAAGACTTTTAGAGAGAAGAATTTTTGGGGATACAAGAGAGATATGTGTGGTTTATGGGTGATATGTTATTAAATAGAGTTAAAAAGCAATCAGTGTGTTAAATGGGTAGAAGGTGTGAGTTGTTGTGTAGTAAATGATGTCATTGAATATTTGACTCGGTGTTTAGCACTTACTAACAGATGGTTGTGGGCATCCCACTGCTAGTGCATTCCTAACCACCGCTGGAAGTGGGTAACCCACTGCCAATGCATTTTCATGAAGATGGAAACCCAGTTGGGCTGTTGTGTAACTTCATGGTGATAAAGTATTAAAATGTGAATAAGGTGTGACTTGTTGTGGAGTAAACGTGGTCTAAGCACTGCTGGTTGTGGGAAAACCACTGATAATACATTTGTAACCACGGATAGCCGTGGGCAACCCACGGGTAGTATCTTTCTAACCACCCCTGTGTGTGGGCAACCCACGACTAGTATTTTTCGAACCACTGCTAGTGCAGTATTGATGAAAATGGAAACTCAAAGGGCTGTTATGTAACATCTTGGTCAAAAAGTATATAATCCCCAAATCACTGCGCGATCAAATAATTGATCTTTAAACACTTGAAATTGGCGCTCTACACAAACCCTAACCACTCCCAAACTGATAATTAAACGTCTTTTACATCCAAATAACACAATGCCGAAAGAATATTCCACCACACACAACCTCGTTGCATACCTAACCAAGAAAAATCATACTGAAGGGTTCCATGAGATGATTGCTTTTATCAAACACACACCAATTCACTATGCATTAAGTGTACAACCTATCATTCTTAAAGCCTACATTCATCAATTTTGGTCGAAGTCAGAAATTCAAGAACGAGATGGAGCAGAGGTTATAAGGAGTGTTGTTGATGAGAATGAGATTATAGTCAAAGAGGAGGTGATTAGGGAGGTTTTGAAGCTGGAGGATGTTGATGGGGTTGTCAATTTGTCTGATGATGATATTTTTCAGGGGTTGGAAAGATTGGGTTATGAGAAAAATGTGGAAAGAATTAAGTATCATAAAGGTATGTTCTCACCCCAATGGAAGTTTTTAATACATACTTTGTTTATGTGTGTAAGCAATAAGACCACTGGCTTTGATGAGTTTCCATAAAAAATAGCAACTGCTGTCATATGTTTATCACAAGGGAGGGTGTTTAACTGGTCTAGGATGATCTTTGAGGGGTTTATGAAGAACATTAAAGAAAAGGGTAAATACTACTTATATCCTAGGTTTGTTCAATTAATAGTGGAGAAACAGATCACGGCACCCATTCCTCATAAAAGGGAGTATAAGGTACATCATATGTTACCTAAGGTGTTTACACACATGAGGAAAAAGAATGACAAGTTCTCAGGAAAGCTTACACCTTTATTCCCTAATATGCTTAACTTGCCAGACATTCCTGATAATGAGGAGGTACTTGAATCCCAACCCAACCAAAGCAATGATGCTCAACCCACTGCTACCACGTCTGAACACACTGCTAACCCAACTGAATCCACTGCTGAACCATTACCTTTACCTGAATCACAACACACCCAAACCACTAACGGTCAACCCAATGCCACAATATCTGATCCCACTGGTACCACATCTGGTGAGAATATTATAGAAGTAGTGAATGAATTGAAGTCTAAATGTAGACAAATGGAAAATACAATAAGAAGGTTGAAGCACATGGTTTCTGTGTTGGAGAGACTAAGAAGACCAAGTATTGCTGCATCTAATAGAGTCAAACAGAAGACTAAGAAGGCCAGGTCCTCAAAGGGGAGGAGCAAGAGCATTGATTCAGGGGAGGATGTAAACATGGATGTTGAGTTGGATTTGGATAGTGGAGATCATGGTGGTGACTATATGGTTACTGACAAGGAAGGAAAAGAAGTCGTGCTTGAAGCTTTGAAGGTTGTAGTTGATAAAGAGGAAGAAGTGGGGCAGGCAACAACCACTCCTATTGTTGCTGAATCCCCTGCTAGTACAAATGAAATCACTGATGCTACCTTAATGACAAGCACAGTCACACAACCACCCAAGTCTAAGGAAGTTGACAAAGAGGTTGCTGGTACCCTGATGAACTTATGTAAAACCTTACCCATTAGTGGATCGGTTACTGCACATTTTCCTATTATACTTAAACCCACTGGTCCTAAACCCTTGGCTAAAGGTTTGAAGTTTGTTGAGCCAGTCACGAAGATTGTTGGAAAAGCAAAATTGGTAGAGGAAGGAAAAGAGCAAGTGGTAGAACCTTTGAATGTTGTAGTTGAAGACGTAGAGGAAGAATTTGTGGAGCCTCTATCGAGTGATACTACAAATGAAAGCACTGCTGCAACCTCAGAGGTAATTTCATCGACAGTTACTTCAGATACACATCTTGCTACTACATCTACTGATGGTACGATAATCACAACTACAGTAACACCACCATCGAAGGCTAAGGAAGTTGAGAAGGAGGTTGCATGTACACTGCTGAACTTATGTAGAACCTTAGCAAATCCTGATTATGTTATTGCACCTGTTCCCATTGTAATTGAACCTACTGGACATAAACCATTGGCTAATAGTTTGAAGATTGGGGAGCCAGTTAAGAAAGTGGTAGCTCAACCAGACATAGGAAAGGGTAAAGCTATTGCTGAACCTCAAGAAGAAGAACTTGAATTTGATAGTACAAAGGATCAGATTGCACATGATCATGAATTGTCAAAAAACTTAGCTGAAACGTATAAGGCTGAACATCTTGCTTTTTTTTAAAAAAAGAAATAATATGATGAAGCTAGTCTGAGACTGATTGAACGGTGGAACAAGGAACAACCTTTACTTCAAGCTTCTGAAATGCTAAAGTTGGAATGGAGTACTGAAGCATGCGCACTATTAGACATTCCATCAAGGGCTAAGGTTCTGGCTGCGAGGGCGAGACAAATGCAGAAGGAAAGAACTGTCGTAGAATATAATAGTAAGAATAATAAACCTCCAACTAAGGCTCAAATGAGAAATGCAATGATCAAGATTCTCAGGCACATGGACATGTGCAAAGGCAAGGATTTGAAAAAATGCACGTACGAAGAGATTGAAGATATGTATGAACGTTGGATAAGAATGAACGATGATTTCAATCCTATGAATTCTGAGAAAGAAGCTAAGTTGATCAAGAACGCACAAAAGCGAAATGCAGAAATTCTGGAGGATGTGAGTTATAAGAAACAGAAATTGGATGAAGAGATGGAGAGGAAAGAAAGAATGGATGTGTATGTTATGGTGAGTGATGGACAAGAGCCGATTAATCCTACACCAATAAGCGCAACTCATCCAGTTAATGATTGGAAAATAATCACTGAAAATGGTAGAGAAGTGATTGAAATAACAAGAGCAGATGGATGCAGAAGTACATACTTAGATTTTGGAAGCTTGTTGTTCTTTCTATCTAAAGAGGATTTGGAACAGTTATGGAAAGTCATGGATTTTAGATATGGAAAGCATGGGCCAACTGGAGAATTAGCAAGGTTTGTGTGGACATCAGTGAAAAACATGTGTCAACCTAATCCAGTGGACAAATTTTGGAAAGATTTTAAAGTAGTTGAATGGATGCTTTATCAGCATTCCATAGTACATGTTGTACAATCTACTAAGGATAAGTTTTTCATGTTTATTGATAAACACTATCCATTGTCCAAAACTGTTGCCAGGAAAATGTTGGAAGCAAAGCTTGTGGTACAAAGAACCATATCAACAAATCCAATGATAGATCAATTGCTCTTGAAGATTCAAAAGATTGATGGTGTACAAGGTCCTATGGCCATAAAAGTCTCAAGGAAGGTTAAGTAGAATGGCAAGTATATCTAATAAGAAGGCTGAGGAGGCTGCTGGGTGAAACACGGCTAGAATCATTGGTGAAACCACGGCTAGAATCATTGGTGAAACCACGGCTAGAAGAATTGTTGAAACCACGGCTAGTAGGTTGGAACCACGGCTACTAGGATGAAACCACGGCTAGTAGAAGATTGGAAGCTGGTTTAATTGTAATATTATCATTTATACGTATTTAGTTTAGGTTAGTGATTATTATCATACAATGAAGCAATACTAATATCAACTAATAATATTTACAAACTTTCACAAAACATATTGGAGATTTACAGATTTATCATTTGAATGCTTACTACAATTGTTTATACATACACAATGAATGACCAAAGTACATATGCCCATGATAGAAGCAATATAACCTACTTAAAAGTAAAGGGCAGCAAATGATCTAACACCTTTCTGTTCCGATTATATACATACATAGTCAATGAGAGTTGACGATACCACAACTAGTAATAAATACAGTCAATGACCAGCATACTCAACCTTGTATTTCCATAGGTACTCAAACATTCTTTCGCGATAGGCAAGAGCTGTTTCTGCAGGATCGTAAGACTTTAATGGCATGTTATGACTCAGCCTATATAGGTTAATGCAAGCCCATATTCCGCAGTCACCGTATTGACCTGCTTGGTTGGGGACATCATGACATTTTTGAAAGCTAATCTGATAAGTATTGATATCTATGCCTTTTGCTGAAAACACTCCCGTTTCGTCTAGTAATTTTGGCAGCCAATATTGAAATTTTGCAGGCATGGTATCCTTCCACCAAAGTCGTCTGTTTGTAAACTTTGGCAGCGAATCATACAATGTCAAAACACCCATACGTAGATGCAGCTCTCCTACCGCCCAGTGCTTGTCAGGTTCGTTTATTAGAAATAGTACCTACATCATTTACGACATCAGCACAACGCACCCGATGAAGAATCTAGTAAAACCACAATACTATACGTAATTTTATATGGAAAGATATAAACAACTTTTCGACATCACCCCAAGGCACCGGGTACTTTACACCATTTGCCCAATAGCTTCGTACGAAGTCATTAATGACTTGTGGTGTGAAAAAGGGACCCACCATAGCCCAGTCGGCATCTGATGGTCGGAATTGCCACATCAAATCTACCCATAGGTCAAGGTGTTGTTTATACCAAGGTTGTCAAAATCGCGATCCTGCTCGTAGGATCGTACGATCCTACGATCCTACACACATAAAACGATCAGGATCTTAATAAGATCGTAATTCAGGTAGGATCGCAGCAGGATCGTAGGATCGCGCGTAGGATCGGATCGGATCGTATAGGATCGCCTATTATTAGTTTTTTTTTGTTTTTTTTGTTTTTTTTTCATATTAACTTATTAAGTATAAGTTCATGTCTTAAAGTCTAATGACTAAGAATTTTTCAAAAAAATTATTATTTTAGTGCTGTTAGTTAATTGTCTCTTGCAAGATTAATGAATGTAAGATCATTATATTTTTATGGACTATTTAGAAATAGTTTAGACTTTAGATGTGTCTTTTTGGGTTTATTATGAAAAACGATTTCGTGCTTTGTAAAATGTAAGAAGCTTGTTTTTGAAGTAAACTATTTACATACTTGACCCAATTTTGTTCATATTTTATTAAAACAAGAAGTAGGTGCACCGTGCACGTATGTAGTAACTTTGTGCAAGTATGCATTGCAATATATCTAATATTCTACTACTACGGTACTTCAACATATAACTTTTTCTTTTATCATCCATTTAGATTCGTTTATCATATGAAATATTATATAGAAATATAAAACTACAACCCCTATAAAAAAATATATACATTTTCATAGGATCTTACGATCCCGATCCGATCCTACGATTACGATCTTGCAAACCCGAAAACGATCCTAGGTAGGATCCCGATCCTGACAACCTTGGTTTATACATTTGGGCACATTATTAAAAACAAGTGGGAAACACAAAGAAACATATATGGTACAAAACTAACAATTGATTTTATACGCACCTCGTCCCTCAGCCATCCATCCTTGTTATCACCCGTTGCCAATAAACACTCCCAAAATCGGCGATCAGCAATAGTGTCTTCATTGTCCCATGGGAAAATAAACCTAGTACCATTATTCTCATTCAAAAATTTTTGAATGGAACATGGCACAGTTACCTTTTTTGTTTTTTTCTTCCCCGTTCCAGTTCTCGACAGATTCTGAATTAGAACAAATAACCTCTTTTAGTGAATGTTTGTATTAAAAAGTTATAGACATATAATTTTACACACTCACATACCTCCACAAATGGTTCCAATGTATCATCAAAATCTGGAGCGTTAGGAGGGGATGGGTTTTGACAATTAATCCGTGATGAACGCCTTCTCTTTGGAGTAGTGGTTGGTGGAGTAGTATAGGGTGAGGTGCAATATCTCCCTGGCTTCCTCTTCCGTTTAAGCGAGTTGAAAACTAATCTGATATTTGCAGCCTAAATAACAAAAACGATTCATCTTTTACCAAACAGCTCTACTATCTAACAATTAAATAACTTGAATACTCAACTGAAGTAAAGTGGAAATGTGATATTCTACGGCATAAAATATTTCTAATCATGACTTAGCATGTGATTGAAAATTTTAAGGACATGTACAACAAATCATGACTGTTTGTTGAGGGCCCTTTATTATTTTCAAAAGTAAATCTTCTACAAAGTTGACTATGTATGTTTTAACTGTTTACATGTGACTTAGCATGTGGTGTCTATTTAATAGTGAAACCATGATCTATATGTTCAACATATTTGCTCCTTATTATTTTCAGTTTCATAACCATATTTCCATCACATTAATTGAATTATGTTGAGTTCTAAAAGAGTTAGGTTTGAGAAAAATCACGATGAAAGGGAGTGGTCAATAAAGGTAGCAAGAGATGTAATGTTTCCTAAGATATATGAATTATATGGACCAAATGCTGAAGCTAGTTACCGTTTACCAGCTGAAGTGCTAGAAGACCTAAGAAGAGAGATATACGGTATCGAACAAGAAGTTGTAGAACCAACTGGCGGTGGTAACTCTAAGCAATCACTAATGTTGGGAACCAATCCGCAAGATGTGGGTCCTAATAGCCGTAACACTAATGTTCGAAAGCAACTAAAAATGAATGAGACCCTAACAGGCAAGTCAACCATATTGCGCAAGTGTAATGAAGATCCAAATAAAAAAGGAAAAAGAAGCTAAATGATATTTCCTAGTTTGGAAAAGTGATGTAGTTGCTAATAATGTCTTTGCTCAAGTTATGTTTCTCATGTCTTAAGGGATTGTACTATTATTATGCATGCATTCTTCATAACAAATGATAAGATGAATAAATGTACCTTGACAACATCCTGCCCATCATCATAATCAAGGCAAATCACTTCAACAGGTTGTGTATCAGCCCCTTCCCTAGCCGTTTCGTCAACCTCCATATCCACTTTGTCTACTTGTGCAGCCCCTTCCCCAGTCGGATCATAAACGTTTTCTACTTGTGAATCCCCCTCCTCCATAGGCGGTTTTAACACTTTAAGAGTCCACTGCACAAACCATCCAAACCAAATAGGTGGCCGCCACACAACCATTTCCTTACCCTTCTCCCGGTCAATTTCTTTTTCCGCACCATTCATATCCATCGATTCCTAGATAAAGATTAAATAAAGGGTATGTGTGTTTTATATTGAAATAGAAAAAGTGAAACAAGGGAAAAATAAAACACTATATATATACGTACGTCAACAGGAGTTGGATCAAACCCATCATAAGCAATGTCTGAGAATGCATCATTCAAATTCGGTAAGGCGGCACAGTCAAATTTGTTATCCACCTGCATAAAATTGTTGGAATGATGAGCATCTTCAGGAATTCCCGATAAAGCAGCTTTCACAACTTGCGTCATAGGTCCGGTAAACTCCTCGGGAATCCGTATTAAACAGCTTCTGCTTCTCATCGGATCCTACATTGGTCCTGATGGGGGTGTGTGCATCAGAAGTAGCCAACTGGTTGTTGGCATCAACACTCTCAACCTGTAAAAAAGTGAACGTACTTTCGTCAAAGAGACCATTTTGTACATAATGAAGTAAAAAAATTTCAAATAACAGCTTGTTACCTTATTCTCACCAACATCATCTTGTGACTTTATTCCTAAAACTTCCTCAATTACCCCAATTCTCTTTTTAACGTTGCGTATCTCACTTATCAACGTCTCCTACACGTTCTTCGATACTATCAACCCTGGACTTAATGGACACAAGCTCGGCTCGAATGTCATCTTTATCCAAGTTATGTGACGCTTCCGCTTTGTCACATTTGTTCCCATCTGGAACCTCAACATTACCGACTACAACATCTTCAAGCTTCTCAGGCTCATTCACTTTCAACATTTCACCAAACCCAGCAAAAATCTCTTCTTCTTCAGCTTTGTCATTGACCCTAGACGTTTGACCTTCTGTAACAACTTCATCAGCATCACAGAAAGGAACATTTAAATCGGCTTCAATTCCACCACATACATCCCCATCGGCCATAACTTCCTCTTCTTCCACCATCAGTTGGTCAACCAACTCTTCTCTTCTTTCAACAAGTTGGGAATCAAGTCCACGGATGTAGTCCATACTTCGAATGTACCACGGATAACTCAGCTCGGCATTTGTTGGTACAATCTTCTGTAATGGTCTGATAGCCTACATAACAAAGGAGATAACCTGATATGCTAAATGCAATAAAAACATACAACACTTAACTAATTTTGAGTTTTTACTTACCGGATCAAATAAAATAGTGTAATGCTTTTTTTCAAAGTTTTTTACTTTTGACCATGCTAGACAACGTGGGATCTTCTCTGGGTATTTGGTCCAAAACTGGGAGCTGTTAGGGAATGTCTCCATAATCCAAATATGAAAAAACAAATACAACGTATTAAGACTTAGTGGTTGTGATTATAGTGGCTGTGATTATGGTTGCAGTGGTTAGGATAGCAGTGGGTGTATCTGTAGTAACAGGGGATACAATTACATAACATGTAGTTGCAGCAGTGGTTTCTTCTGAACTAGCAGTGGATGAAGCGACATTGGCAGTGGTTTGAACCAACCGTTTAGACCATCGTTTCTATGTATTTATCTAGTGCGAAACCATCAACCATAACATCCTTAAATCTACACCAAGCCTTACAATGCCTAAGGAACAATGACTACAGAACAATGCCTAGGGAACAAAGCCAATGCCTAAGGAACAATGACAATGCCTATGGAACAATGCCAATGCATGAATGACTATTCTGCTAATCTATGTTTCTCAAATTTAACATATAACACATTATTTAGATTAACCATCATAATATATACAAGCACAAATAATGTATGTTACAAGTAAAATCTAACCTTCAACACCCATGTAAATCCATACAGAGTGTATGTTTGTTCTTTTTTTGGATCTTTGAGAACGGGCTTATTTGATTCTGCCTCGAGATGCCTAGGAACAACATTCACCGTTCTTTTATACAGATGAGCCCACATGTATTCACCCCATGGATACTCATTCCATACACAAAAATCCTCAACATTCTTTAGCAAATGGTCAGGAACATTAAACCTTCCTTCCCGACCAATAAATACAAATGTTGCAATCACCAACAAAGCAACCCTCACAACATCTTCATCGGATAATGAATCCCACCTTTCCCCCGACTTCACCAACGCCAAAAGGTCATCACCCTTAACTTTTTTGTTCTTAATTCTTTTTTTATCGGGAAACAACCGATCAAAAAAAGGACTATCTGTTAAACCCTTAACAACATGGCCGTGGTCACTTTCTCTTTTATCTACGGGTCCTAAACGAAACCCAGTTAGAAGACTAAATTGTTCACGGCCAAAATCAAAAACATTATCACCTAGTACAAAAGTTAGAGGTGGACAACAATCACTAACTTTAGACACCTCAACTGCATTTTGATATAAATAATTGTATAAGTGGTGGTCAGGGTAATATTTAGGAAAATCTAACCAAGGCCCAAACACAATGTCTCTAAACAATTTGGTTCCATTCACATTCAATGCACCTTTAATTGTAGCAATATGTTCTAATCTAGATCTCACCGTTAGCTTTGCATCAAACATTTTCGTCGTTGGATTCTTGAGATGTGGAAGAAGAGCGATTGATTGTACGAATATGCGTGGGATTGATTTGATTGTACGAAGAAGAGTAGTTGGATTAGGGCTTCGGTTTTGCAAATGTAGAGAAGAAGAACTATTGATTTGATGTGGAAGCAGAATGAGGCAGTAGGATTAGGGCTTTGAGTTCTTGAGTTTGAGAGGGAAGGAGATCTGTTTCAAGTTGCAGAATGAATGTTTGCGTTTGAGAGGGAAGGTGTGTGTGGTAGAAGCAGTCAACTGTGTGTGGGAAGATTTAGGTCTTTTGTGTTTTGTATTTAAGAAAATATGTGTATTAGAATAATAAATTTTTTTTGAGAGGTATAATTTGGTTTATTAAAAGTGTATTTGTATGTTATAAAGTGGTATTTATAAAGAGTTGACCAAAAGTACATATGTGTGGAACCAAGTTGCCCAAGTTATATGTATTTAAAAAATAAAAAATAAGTATTTTGCTTTTTCAGTAAAAGACAAAAAATGCAGTTGCCCAATATAGTAGGTCAAAGTTGCCCAACATATCAACTCTTACAGTTGTACTATGTAAGTACAAAGTGGGCCCAAATATATGATATAGTTGCCCATGCGGCATTATGAGAAGTGAAAAAAAAGTGAGGCATTTGGGGTAATTTAGTTGGCCAACTGGAGCATTTAGAGAATTTGCCCATCTTTTTATCTAGTAAATTCAATAATAAGTAGTAAAAAATCATGTTTGACAAGTTGTTGTCGGTAGTAGAAGGCATTTTCAAATGTCATGTGTAGGATGACAATCCGTGACAATACTTAATCCACCAATCATAAGAAACTTATATCAATCACACGGATCAGCATCTAACGGTTCTCCACAAACTTTATTATCTCTAATCCAACGATCAAAAAGCTTTCAACCACCATATAAAGACCCACCCTTGGCCCCAAATTCAACAAATCAATTTCATTTCTATCAAAAACAGAAACATAAAAAAATAAAAAAGATGTCAGGACGTGGAAAGGGAGGAAAAGGGTTGGGCAAAGGAGGAGCAAAACGACACCGTAAAGTCCTCCGTGACAACATTCAAGGAATCACTAAACCCGCTATTCGTCGTTTGGCACGTAGAGGTGGAGTGAAACGTATCAGTGGTTTGATTTACGAAGAGACACGTGGCGTGTTGAAGATCTTTTTGGAGAATGTGATTAGAGATGCTGTTACTTATACTGAGCACGCCAGAAGGAAGACTGTTACTGCTATGGATGTTGTTTATGCCCTCAAGAGGCAAGGAAGGACCCTTTATGGCTTTGGTGGTTAGAGGGGGGCGTTTGGTTGGGGTATTCCAGAAGGAAGTTAGGGTGTTTGGATTTGTGTTTTGGTGTTGGTTTAGTGTTTGGTTATGTTAATGTAAAGTTGTTTGATTTGTGATATTTGATGGAATGAATGGACTTATGGTTACTATGGATCTGTACTTCTAATTGATTGACTTGTGTTTGTTTGATTTTTATATTTGAAATGGCCTATTTAAACTTCATATTAGCTTAAGTATGAGTTGCTTGGGAAAGATTAGAAGGTTTAAAACAATTGCCAGTAACAGTTAGATTCTTATATGAAATCTGAGTGTAGTTTCTTATAGCTGGAGATTTAAAAAACTTGAGAGCATCACTAGCTGAACTAAAGTTGATGTCACAGGTCTTTTTACATCCTACAATAACCATTTCAAAACTCATACCATTTTGACCCATCAATATGAGTTCACCCATTGCTAGCCAAACAGACCTATGTATCCAGTTAATCGAAAGAAAGAAAAGCGTATTCTGGGTGAAAGGGTCTATGCATTGTTACATGGGTGGCCCGAAATTGGTGGGTCATAATTGTTTATTGAGACGAAGTTATTTCTAACTGAAGTCTCTTGACATACCGGATTCTCTTGGTTCAACACAACTTTTCTACCAAAAGACCCAATAAACCCAGGGGTATGAACACTAGGGTCAAAGTGTCGAACCACAGGGAAGTTAGTACGTGAAAAAACTTAATAGGTAAATATATTTTGCAATAATAGACGATTTTGACCTACCAATTTCATTGCACCCATATAGCAAGTGAAGACCGTTATATTTGGATTAATCGAACGAAACAAATGGGTATTTCCGGATACAAGGGTCTATACATTGTTATATGGGTGACCCAAATATGATAGGCCAGAATTGTCTATTTTGCGAAAATTATATCTGTCTAACTGTCTAACTAAGACCATTTGACATATTAGCTTCTCTTGGTTCCCACACACTACTTCTCTTGGACCAAAAGACTTGTCAATCATTGATCTTAGATTTAAAGTAAATTATATAGAAGAGACAATAAAACACCCTCATGTGAGAAGATTTGTAACCATTGCATTCGGTAAGATGGCCACTGTGGACTTACTCCCAGGGAACTATTTCAAACTGTAAATTAGTGTAGGCTCCACTATTTCAAACTGTAAATTAGTAATCAAGTTTCACCTAACAGGCTACCAAGAATCAACACTCGTTGGACTGTTGGTTTCATATATTTGACATTTTTCATTTAATTTGGAGAGTTTATGCCATTTTTTAATGTGCTTGGAAAAATATTGTCAAGCTCGGTTTGTGATAGAGGAGTGGTTATATCGTATTTGTAAATTTATGCTTTTGCCTTTAAATCAAATTCGTTTTTATATAATACGTGAAGGTTTCTTCCTACTCTTTTGCAACAAAATGTTCATGTTCTTAAGCACTCCGGTTTTCTTTTACTACAGGATGACGATTCATACATATTGCCTGTTCTTCTGCGTTTTGATGGTTAACACAAGTGGATGAAGAGGTATGTTACTGTATGAATGATCATTATGTAGTCTGCGTATTAAAATCAATAAACAGAAATTTAGAATTGTTTTAGACGCTTATATTTTAAATGGTTCAATTTGGGTTACATTTTTTAATTGTAATAGGCCAAACGTTTGTGCGGGTCAAACTGGTGGGAACGGGGAAATCACCCGTAATGTATGCAACTACATAAGACATACTTCATGAAAAGTTGGATTTTGGTTGTAAGGACATAATTTGTTAGCCTGACCCGTTCTAAAAGATAGCCTCTTGTGATATGTTACCCAACCCGCCCGACTTGCCCATTTTGCCACCCTTAATCGACACAATTATCAATTTCCAGCAGTCTCAATCGTCTATTGATTTATGTCAGTAAGGTTTGCAGATGTATCTTTCTTCTTTATCTAAATCTCACCTGTCTATTCAGGGGAACATCCTGTATCGGTTTCCATCACTTCAGCGTATAGCTGCACAAACAAGGGTTAGGAAGGAATATGTGGGGAGAAGATTTAGTGAATGGGTGGGACGAGTTGATAAGTTCTTCAAGGAAAATAAATGGGATTTCAGGTCTTATTACTTTCTAAATCCCTTCTATAGTTTATAGAGATGGCATGGTTGCAAGTTGGCTTATTTTTTATTTTACTCGTATCATCTGTCCACTTTAATTACAAAAAAGTATAATCTTATGTTAATAGGTTTGTTTGAATAAAACTGTGAACTGTTAAATGTTATTTTACCTGTTAGACCCGTTAAAGAACCCGAAGAACCCATACATATGTAAAAGGGTCGATATTGTCACCTCTATCTCATATTGTGTTTGCATTTAGCTTCTTGACATGTATTAGTGCTCACAATGCAGCTAAAATAAGCAACAGAGAGAGGGCCATGGTTGGTGGTCTGGGCGCACTCAATCTCTTTGGGGTGATTGTTCTTGGAACCATGTTAAAGTGCGTTTGTTACCAATATATTGCTATCAATCTATTATATATAATCTTCACGTCTCTGACTTTTTATCTCCTATTGTATTCTAAGGAATATGACAAAGTGGATACCGGGCTACAAGAGAAAGCGTTACACCTTCTATCAGATTTTCAATAAAGTGAGTTAGCATACCGCACATAAACAGTCTGCGTTGTGCTCTAAGTGTGTTTAAAGGATCTTTATGGACTAAAAAATCATGTGCAGATGGTGTTTCGAAATCTGTAGGTAATATGTTGCCTAATCAAGTCACTCTGGTTTGAATTCAGAAGCATATTTGTATCTCAAGTCAATGACCCAAGATTAAAGAACCTGAGACCGAGCATTAGTCATGTCTCCTTAATGCTCATGTACATATGTTTGGAAACTTTGGTCTCAATATATCAAGTACATATGTTTGTTGATGAAGAAAAGTATATGATAAGGTTGAGGATTTGGTAAGATTTGTACGTCATTGATTCAGGGTCTGTGTTGCTTTACGGACAAAAGATGAAAAAAATAAACAGGCGTTGCACGAACACAGGTACACGGAACGAATTGTACTCTATATATGTTGAATAAATGAGTGTTCAAAGTCAAAAGTCTTTATCGTTTATGTTTTACTTGTAAGATATCAGTGTTGGAAACAAACACTGATTGACAGAAAGAAATCTACTACTAATCATTACCAACCATTTGCACATAAAACAAATTTCTAACTAACAATTAATGTAACAATTGGAACAATCAAAGAATTGATATTTATAAATCATCCTAAAAATGAATGTGTGATTACAAAGATGGTAATAAATGGAACAATCAAAGTGTTATTAACATTGCACGTTAGTGCATCTTTTGAGTTGCTTGTTAACAGGCTTGATGTGATGATTTTGTGGTGGGAGTTCATGAAGCTGCAACACTTGTATCTTCCGCTTCTTCTTCATGCATTCGACTTCCTTGTAACTCCTTTGCAACTTTCTCTTTGACGCCTCTAATTTCTTTTCAATAATAGTGCTTGTTGGACAATTTTGATCCCCTGTTTTTACATCAGAATCCCTTGGTTTACAAGGTTGATCACAAGTGACTGAACTCTGTTGATGTTTTGCTCTTTCAGAAACTGGTTTTGCAATGCTTGATTCCTTCTTTAGTGATGTATCCACCATATCCTTCCATGCTTTGACGAGTTTCCTGGCAGTCTCGCTAACATCTTTTGATACATGCTTTCGAAGAAGTGAAACAGTTTTTCCTATCCCGGTTTTTTCCAAAGTTTCCATAGATATCTCCATGTTTTGCAGCTTGTTTAATGAGTCGCACAATACCAATTCATCTTCGATACTCTTGTCAATAACCCCTTTGATCATCAGAACTTCATCAATCACATAAGTACTATTTTCAACTTTCAGATCAGGAGTGATTGGACCCTTAGCAACATTATCTTTTTCCGAATCAGTTTCTGCCTTTTTCAATCTAATCCTCACTTTCAATGATGATCGTTGTGGCATGTCTTGCTTCTGCTCTTCTTGATCCACAAGGCCTGTATCTTCATTAGCAGCCACATCATGTCTCCATTCTCTATTTTCTTGATCATCTTTGTTTTCAGTACTACTTACATTAATGCACTGGAGTTTGTTACCGTTAAGCAAGTCACACGAGTACCTGTACAACATCTCAGTAATGTTGTCTCGCTCAGTTCGAAAATCATTGAGGCGATCAGCTGCAGCAACCCTTATCGCCATCTTAATGAACTCGAATATATCGACATTCGTAATGTGCAAGTAATTTCTCAAGTCATCCAGCAGTAAGTTAGACATGGATTCTTCCATCGAACTAATATTTCCTTAAAAGATTTATGATTTCGATAATACCCACAAATCAAGAATCTGAATTTGTTGTAAAAGTTGATAGAAACTTGGGATACAAGGTTATGAATTTGTTTTTTTGTGAGGGTGAATAATAAGATAACAAGCCATTGAATAGAGAGTTGTAGTAATTAGGTAATAGGCGGTTAGTTAAAAAAAAAAGGTAAAAGGCGGTTAAGAGAATTAGATGTAATCATAGTTTTTCATCATATATGTTTTTGGAAAGTATCTTAGCTTGTTCGAATTTAATGTTCCACCCGCGTTTTAGCGGAGATTATGTAGTCATTCAACTTTCTTTCAAGTTTTTTTTTTTTTTTTTTGGGTTTAGGGCGATTCTTTTACCGACCAATCTTAGTGACCATTTCCAAAACTTCTCAGCTGATTTTAAATGTGTAACTAGTGAAGTTTAAGCCCTCGACCTAAGGAAGTGCCTTATCACTAAGCTATTTGATGGTGGTTCAACACCATGATTTTCTTACCTTCTATGAAGAAAATAAATAATTTCCGGGAGAGAACAAGTTTTTGTTACTGAGTTATCCTAGTGACCGTTTCTGACTTTTCCCGGATCATACAAATTATGTAACTAGTGACGTTTAACCTTAGTAAGTCATGCGCCTTGTCACTATGATATTTGATGCTAAAAAATATAAGAGTAAATTCACCGTTAGTCTTTGAGGTATGGCCAGATTTCATACGACATCCAAAAACGCGAAATCTTGCACCGTTAGTCCAATATGGATCCTCACCATTTGCAAAAGGTATCGTGAAGTGAAGGCTCGTCGTTTCCTATGTGGATCCTCGCCGTGACACCGGACCCTCTCGTCATTGCTCACCGTTTGCATCCTCGCGGGGGAAGTGGAGAAGTAAACGACAAAACACTTTTGCAGATGTATTATGTTAGGATTTATAAAATCCATATAGAAGAGTCGGTCACCCCGACTATAGTCTAACATAAGTTAGCTCGTAGGCTTAACGTTATTTATTAGTATAAGATTAGCTTAAGTAACACCGTGAAAGAAGGACGGGTCTTTACCTACTGTACACCTGATCTACAGCCCGCTGGAGGGCGTATTATGTAACTATATAAGCCCTCTCCCTCCAAGGAATAGGGTTGGATGTTCATTGCAATCTAATCTTTCACATTTTACTTTCTCTCTCTAGCATCCCATTTTCTCTCATCTCTTTCTCTCTCTAGCACACAAATCACACATCAATTTCATAAGGTGTTATGATACCAATTATCTTATAATTGGTATCAGAACCCATGGTTTGATTAGCTAGGTTGTATGTGCATTTTCTTGGTTGGTTTAGATTAAAAAGTTGGTTTTTGAAGGTTTTTGGTCTTATTATTGGCTCCCTTTGATTCTCACGTTTGTGGTTTTAAAGTAAGTGTTTTTAGGGTAGTTATAACATTCTAGGATCAAGTTGTGCAAAAGAAACCAAGTTAAAACGTTCAAAAGGATGATTTTTAGGTGTTTTTAGGTGAAAAAGTCATTTTTTTCAAAGTTGCGGTTTGACCCTCGGAGTTGTTTCTTGGTTGCGATTTGAGGTCTGCGGTTTGATAGTGACGTTTTTGTCTCTTGCGGTTTGACTCTGAGAGTGACAGATTTGTCCTGTAGCAGTTGCGGGTTGACACTTCTGCGGTTTGACAACTGCGATTTGACAAGTTGCGATTTGAGTCACTGCGTTTTGAGGCTTGCGATTTGGTCTTGCGATTTGATACCCTTGTTTCTCTATGTAGACATCTTCTTTTCCTATTCGTGAAGACCCTTGTTTCAGTAATATTAAAGCTTGGTAGTATCTATAAGGCTAACTTGAATTGACTATAGGACCCTAGTCGAGTAGGTTGCGAGGAATGGTAAGAATTGACCTAAGGACTACCATCTCCTTGTGTGCAAATTGACCATAGGATCACCTACCTTGTGGAGGTATTTAAGAAGTTAGGGAACCTAAGAGCATACTAATGCACTAAGAATAGGTCTATTAGATATGGTTCTTCATGACTAAGGTTAGGGTTACCTAAGACTTACATCGAGTAACTACGGTGAGGATAGGAATCTTAGACTTATAGACTAGACAAAGTGACCCAAGGAGTCTAGTGACACTTAACCACTATATGGAATTAAAGAGATAGATTTAGTGCACCTAAATTCTTGATTAGTAATATCATTTTTCTTTATTTCCTTACGTTTTAATCTTGTTAGTTAGAGTTATATTCATAATTAAATATCATTTTACATAATCAATCTATTCAATTTAAACACCTCATTTCACCAGACCAACAACTCTTGGGACGACACTCGGATTTACGGGCTATACTTTACATGACCAGTACACTTCCCGTTAGTATGTGTTAGTCCTAGTATGTCTTAGTTTATAAATGTAAAACAGGATGAAAGAATACACATCAACGTCGCCGACACTTTATCTTGGTGCAAGGCTAGATACCAAGTTCCTTTACAATGGAGGAACTAATCCAAGCACCACTAGCTAACACAACACACATATGACATACTTGAGAGGAACCAACAAAAAGAGACACTTCTGTGATCTTGTGATGAGGATTAAGTCTAGAAACCCATGTCTTTGAGCTTGCAAGTCTTCTAACCTAAATGTCGTGATCTCGCCTTTAAGAGGAACCGAGAGAATCACTACAAGAAATACTAAATAGAGGATCCTTGGATCTATGGTTAGAGAGATTAGAATATAGAGAGAAGATATATCTGGAATGCTAAAGAGAAATGAGAAAGTGACCAACTGTTGATAAGTAAGTTGTCTTCTGATCAGTCGGATCCGCCAGATCCCTTTCCAAAGGGATCCGGCCAGTGTAATCCAATGGATCCGGCTAACTCGTAATACCACTTCGGATTTTGGGTTACAATTTTGGGTTTTGGGTTATGGGTTAAGGTCCATGGGTCATGTGATGTCATGCATGATGTCAAAGACATATTGGGTCATGGGTTTTGTACTTTGGGTCATGGATCATGGACTTTGGGTCATGAGTCATGGATATTATCCATTTTTTATGTCATGCAATGGGTTATGGGTTTCGGGTCAAGCTCCATGAGTAATGGGTTTTGGGTTATGGATAGTTCAAGCTTTTGTATTACAAGTTGCATTTAACTAGTATGTATTTTTATAAAATGTAAGTAACCGAAGTTACTTATAAGTGTTTTATAAAAATGATTTTGGTAAACTATTTAACTAAATATGTTTAAGGGTTTATTTGTTTAGTAAAATGAGTTAGTAACTATTAAGTCAAAACATTGCGTATTTTATTTATTTTGTTAAAACGATTTTACGTTTGTTATCGACATAGCATAAGAAGATCGTAAAATATAAATAAACATTTTTAAGATTTATTTGTATTAACATATAATTTGCAACCAAAAGAGAAGTCATTTCATTTCCGTATTGTATTTTTATTTCGTAATTTCTTTTATGTCGTACTTTCTTTTATGTAGTATTTTTTTATTTCGTAATTTTTTTTTATTTTGTATTGTAATTTTTAAATTTATTAATATAATATTAGGTTGTTTATTAAATAAAGTATTAGTTTAGGGGTTATATTTGTAATTTTTATATTTTAAAGAAAAGTGAGTCTCAAAATGTGGTGTTGAGGTGGTGTTATGATAATGTATGTTTTTTTTTTTTTTGTTAATTAGGGATAAGCATAGATACCGAAAAAACGATACGATACCAGAACCGTATTGTAACGACCCGTACCGGTACCGGTTCTCTTTACCCGGTACGGTACCGGTACCATAAAAATCACTCAAAAAAATTTGGTACCGCTAAAAACTGTACGGTACCGGTACCATAAAAATCACTCAAAAAATTTTGGTACCGCTAAAAACGGTACGGTACCAAAACAGGAATTCCCGACTTTGGTACCAAAATACAAAGTGGCTAAATGTTTTTTTTACTGATTCGACTTAATAATCAATAAGCTACACACAACATGAGCGAAGCCATCAAAACATACAAATTACTATGAAAAAAGTTACAGGTAGCTAAGACCAAATAATGTCATCAAAACATACAAGTTATAATTTGTAATAATTATTTCCAGATAATTTTCCATATGGATTTGCATATCTATCAAATTCACTTGGCCGTTGCTTCACATTTTTTAAAAGCTCTCCATCTGATATCATACACAGTCTGTCATAATGTTAACATAAATACTATTTCTCTACTTCAATTGCAATACCAGTTCGATTAATCCATAAGCAACACAAAGGTTGTGTGATGCCAACAGTAATAATCCATAAGCAAACATAAAGGTTGTGTGATGCCAACAGATAACATAAAAACCATCATGAAAAAAGAAGCTAAAAATGATCATTTATGTACTTTCTTCCGGAAAAAATATGAACTCTAAAGCGAATTCATTGACTAACATGGGTACGAACTCCGTGCATTTTTAGCTTCTGCTAGGTGATTAGCTTGAAAAAAGAGGGTTAATACATTTTTCTCCACTAATAAAGAATGAACTCTAAAGCGAATTCACCGACTAAAAAGTTCAAAATTTAAGATTATCTTTTATACTAAACGGTACTCGTTTTGGTTTAATACCGGCATACCCGAACCGGTACTAGTACCGATATAGTGATATACCTCTCGGTTCCAGGATGGGGACTACATTTTTTGATCGGGAAAAAATACGGTACTTCGTAAACAGTGTCGGTACGGTACCAAAATGGTATGGTGCTCATCCCTAGTTGTTCATGTTGAAATGTTAAAGTTGACGTGGCGGGAACTTTTTTCATAACTTGAGTTATCACACCTTATGCGCTAAGTAAAGTTTTTTCACGTAATAACTTCCCCGTGGTTCGACACTTTGATCCTAGTGTTCATACCCCTGGGTTTATTGGGTCTTTTGGTAGAAAAGTAGTGTCAAACCAAGTGAATATGGTATATCAAGAGGCTTCAGTTTGAAAGACATAACTTCGGCTCAAAAAACAAGTATGACCCTTCATTTCAGGCCACCCATGTAACAATGCATAGACCCTTTCACCCAGAATACGCTTTTCTTTCTTTCAATTAGCTGGATATAACAGTCTATGTTTGGCTAGCAATGGGTGAACGCATATTGATGGGTCAAAATGGTATCAAGTTTTGAAATGGTTTTGAAGGATGTAAAGAGGAATAGTTTCTGATGAACAAGTTCCTTAGCCTACTGATGAACCATGCTTCTTAGAACTAGATCAGTAGCCGCATCTGCACTTAAATAGCAATGTGAACCCATCTTTATTACCTTAATCATTTGTCAGTAACAAACAACTCCAGATGATCAATAAAATATAAATTGAAACACCATCAACTTATTTTCACTCAGATTTTATTAACCGTCTAATTATTTAATTTAAACTTTTTAATTTCATTCCCAAGCAACACATACTTATTAAGCTGATATACAGTGCAAAGAACTATCATATAACAATCAGAGAAAACACAAATGAAACAAATACAGTATCAAAATAACTAAAACTTCATTAATTTCATTCCATCACAAACCAAACATCTTTACATTCAGATAACCAAACACCAACACACAGATCCAAAAACTATTCCCTCAACCAAACGCCCCCCTCTAACCACCAAAGCCATAAAGGGTCCTTCCTTGCCTCTTGAGGGCATAAACAACATCCATAGCAGTAACAGTCTTCCTTCTGGCATGCTCAGTATAAGTAACAGCATCTCTAATCACATTCTCCAAAAATATCTTCAACACGCCACGTGTCTCTTCGTAAATCAAACCACTGATACGCTTCACTCCACCTCTACGTGCTAAACGTCGAATAGCGGGTTTAGTGATTCCTTGGATGTTGTCACGGAGGACTTTACGGTGTCGTTTTGCTCCTCCTTTGCCCAACCCTTTTCCTCCCTTTCCACGTCCTGACATTTTTTTTTTATCTTTCTAGTTTTGTTAGAAATGAAATTGATTTGTTGAATTTGGGGACAAGGGTGGGTCTTTATATGGTGGTTCAAAGTTTTTTGAATCGTTGGATTAGAGTGTATAAAGTTTGTGGGAGAACCGTTAGATGGTGATCCGTGTGCTTGGTAGGAATTCTTCTGATTGGTGGCTTAAGTGTTGTCACGGATGGTCATCCTACACATGATATTTGAAAATGCATTCAACTACCCACAAATATAATCAACTTGTCAAACATGATTTTTTACTACTAATTACTGAATTTACTAGATAAATAAATAAATTATCTTTTTACAAAAAAATATATTTAGTCAAACCTATAACATCAACGGTAGTCTATATTGCCGGACCAGAGTATGAGAATTAGGTAAAATCTGCAAGAATGAAATTATTTTTCAACAAATTTATGACAATAATATACATTTTGTTTGATGTAACTCTTTTAAGTGTGCGTATTAAGGCTGGACGCACTCGTGCTTTTGAAATCGGTTGGACGTGCAAAATTTAACTCGACGACCGATATTAATATCGGTCGTTTCGAGTGTGGAGATCGGTCAGAACATCGGTCGAAAGGTAGGAAAAATCAATATCGGTTCAAATTTCAATCGATTTCAAACTTGGCTTCCCAACTCCTTTTTGCCCGTTTGGGGGCATTGAATGTAAAAAATAAAATATAAAAAAAATTAAAAAAAAAATAATAATAATTAAAAAAAAATCGGCCATTTAATTTAAACTAAAAAAATAAAAATAAAAATTTTTTTTTTAAACTTTACCACTTTATAAATACCAACTTCAAACATAATCTCAAACACAATTCAACCTCAAACTACTTCTCATCTATATTCACTTTCAACCAAGAATACCGTTGAACCATGGACAAAGGCGGAAGAGATCGCACTTTGTAGAGCTTGGGTTTATGTGTCGGAAAACTCGGCGAGAGGAAACGCCATGAACAGGCACCGCTTTTGGGGGTTAGTGATAGCGTATTTTAAAAATGAAACTGGCTCAGACAGAACCTACGACTCCATCACTACCAAATGGAAGAATAAGATTCGTAATAGGTTGGTAATTATTGCGCTATCATTGATAATGTAAAGAATAAGCATTGAAGTGGTGAGAATGATATAGACGACACTTCAAAAGCTTTTAGAGAATATCGTATGATATAAAGTCATGATTTTACCTTGGAGGAGTGTTGGGAAATTTTGAAGGGTCATGATGCTTGGAAGAACTGTGAGATGTCGGCTTTCCAAACGAATAGTCGGAAGAAAACTAAGGGTTTTACAACTACCTCAGGGTCAACCCAAGCTCCTTTGAATGCCCAAGACGTTGATGATTCTGATGATGAGGAAGAGACTAGAGAATCACAACCAGTAGGTCGTGACGCAGCAAAGAAGAAATCATCCTCCTCCTCTCGTGGTGATCAACCATCAAAATCATTTGTAAAATTGTTGGCCAAAACTTTCTTCAAATTCAAGTCGTCAAATGGGGGAAAAGGTAATAGTAATGAGGGTTTAGAAGATGCGTACATAAGGTTGAGGGAAAAAGAGCTGGAGATGAAAAGAGAGAAACTTGAGCTCCAGAATAAGACGATGGACCTCATGACGTTATCAAAACGGGAGACCGACATAATCTTCTACAATACCCCAGTCGACCCAAATTTGACCCCACGGCAACTAGAAGAATTGATGAAAGTCAAGACAATAATCAAGGAACGCTACGGTTTAGATTATTAGTTTAAGTATTGTAATGTTTATTTTAATTTAGTATTGTAATGTTTATTTTAATTTTAATGAATTTAAATTTGTTGTTTAAAATGTTTGAATTAAAAAAAAAAAAAAAAAAAAAAAATCGGTCATCGACTGTGGCATCCTGGTTGTATCTGGTCACTGGAGAGAGAAAGTTGATGTGACACCTGGTGACCTGGGTCACAAGTGTGCCCAACCTAAAACTGTTGGATCGATATACTTTAATCAAACTAAACTAGCTTGTTAAGGTTTAATAACCTCGGATAAATCCTAAGTTATTAACAAAGAAACACTGAGCAATCTTTATTAAGTACGCGGAATTTACTTAACAAAGCTAAAAAGAAACTTTATTAATAAAACTCTAAATCTGCTTATTATGCAGATACTCTAATACAACTCTAAGATATTCGAACTTTTCTTCTAAACTCTTAATTCGTAAACTCTAAAACTCTTTTTCTGAAATCGTACCTCTAATGCCAATCTAGGAGTCCTTTTATAGGCTCAAGGATATCCTAGTCGGTTTACAATTGATAACCTTGTACGACAAGTAATCTAAACATGGAATACAATACTTTCCATAAACGAATATAACAGTTCTTCTAATCAAGCAGTACTTTGACTTTATCTGCAATACTTTGACTTTGTCTTTAGCAGTACTTTGACTGTTTAACTTCTTCCAGTACTTTGCAGCTTACAGTACTTCCATATCTTCAGTACTTTGATATCTTCAGCACTTTCATATCCCAACAAAAACAGTCACGTTCTTGTTGATTTTAAGATTAAGTAGATATATATATATTGTGGTGAGTGTTTTGTGTAGCGTTTAAAATAAAATGTGAACCGATGAAAATGCAATTGCAAACGGTTGTACTATATGATAACTAAAGTCTAGACAAAATTCTTAACATCTATCAAACATCATATAAAAAGATTTAATGAAAATGAAAGTAAACATTACATCAGTTATGAGATAAAAACTAACAAGGATGGGATTAATGGTGCCGTTGTTAAGAAGAACGCAAGTACCAAAATTAGCATGAATGTGATTAGCCCAAAATAAAAAATAAAAAATAAATGGCTAATTTTGGCTATTTTATAAAAGATTTAGGCACATTTAGCCCTATTTTTCTTTTTGAAATGGGCGTATTTTGCCTATTGAAAAGTTAAATGTGTACTAACGGGCACATATTTTCTCTTAATTGTAAAACATTATAATCGTTTTTGAAAAAAAACTTATATATATAATATATTTATATAGCGACATATCGTTTTGTGTTAAAAAAAAGTTTATGGGTTCTAAACGAAAAATAATAAAAGTTTGAAGATTTGGGGATTAAACATAATGTTTTGAAACCCGGTACGACCCGTAAACATAGTTTCAAATTTTCACTTTTTACTTTTTGGTTTTTCCTTTATATATAGTGTAATAGGGTACCTGCCCGTTGCGGCGGCGGGTACCCTGTGACGATTAACCGGATAAATAGATCTCGAAGAGACCTGATTCACCAGTTTGTATCGGTTTCAACGGGTCCTCTCTAGTTCGTTTTCGGATGGCTATTATTGGTTAGCCGAACTGGTGGCGACACCGGTTTCCGGTTGAACCCATTGGTCCGATCCGATTTTCAAAACTATATGTACCATCAACTTGTTAGCTTGTATGAAGTTTTGTGTGTTTTATTAATTTGTATAATGTATATAATAACATGTACTTTTCATTTTAGGTGTTTTAAAAATAATATTAATTAGTATGTTTAATTATTTTATATTTAGAATTATGTTGTAGCTTGTTTAAATTGTACATTGTGAAAATTTTATTGTACTTTTTAGTAAAATAGTTTTAGTGATAAAAAAAGTTTATGGGTTATAAACGAAAAATAGTAAAAGTTTGAGAAATTGGGGATTAACATAATATTTTGAAACCCGGTTCGACCCGGGAGGTTCAACTGGTTGAACGGTTCTGGTTAAAAAATGAGTTAATATAAACCGGGTCAACCCGGCGGGTTGGGTCGAAAAACGGGTCAACCCGACGGGTTTGAAGCGTTATGGGTCAACCCGGTTTTCGATGTGTATTACTAGTTTACTTTTGAAACATATTTAAGTATTAATAGTTGAAATTACTCCTAATTAATTATTTCAACATTTCATTTTTAAATTTGTTCACATTTCACTTTCTTGATTTTTCACTTTTCACCTTGACCATTTTTCTATTATAGATAGTATATATATATATACTAGCTTCATAGCCCGCCCGGATGGGCGGGCTAGCTGCATGAATTTACTTGACGTAGTTTAACAGGACGTAAACAAATATTGAATGAAGACAAATCTCTTAGGCACATAAATTGGAAGACAAAAAATGAAATTGTTAATGTATCTTATGTAAAAATAATAATGAAAGGTTTAAATAAGGACAAAAACGGACAAAAATGTAAGAAAAATAGACGTATAAAAATAGGCGAAAACTTATAATAAATATAATACTAATATTAATAGTTAAATAAATAATTAAAAAAAATTAGACTAAATCTGAAAAACATGGTAAGACACAATGACCATTTATGTAAGAAACTGAAAAGATGGACTGAAAAGAGAATAGGAAAGAAGAAGACAATGGTATTTTAGTCATTTGATGTTGATCAGGGACTAAACATGCAACAAAAACTTGAAAATGGGGACCTCTGGTGCACTTTCAAAGTTTTAGGGACCAAATCTGCAATTTGGCCATACTACAGGGACCAAAAATGCAATTAACTCTTATGAGAATAGATCAAATCATTTTGTAAAATTTTTCTTCAAATCTCAAGTACCTTCTTCCAGATTGCAACCTTATCTTAAAGTATATCGAAAATATTAATAATAATAATAAATAAATAAATATTGTGCCACCAGATTGGAACCCTTTAGAACTTTATGAGTTATGACATACGCGATTATAGGAAAATTTATGAAAACAAAACTTACACGTATAAAAAGTACTTAAAAAACTCACATATGGGAACATTGACAACAACCATCAAGAATCTATGTTCAGAACCTCGAAAACACAACAAAGATATTCATAATCGAACCTATAATTGTATTTTTAAGGATCTACCATGAATGGAAAACACCATTGTAGAGTATGAGACATTAGCTCTAAGGCAATATGTAAAGATATTAATATATAAAAACCATTGATAATTCATTTTCGTACAGATATTTTCCGAAGAAATACAAAGGAATGTATTTCCCGGGTCGTTCTCCCAACGAGGGATGAATGGAGTAAACAACTCACGTCTCAAATATCGGGATTCGAATAAGAAAAGGGGCATAAGATGATATTATCTAAACTACGGGATAAGGAAAGTAAATGGAACATAAAATCTACGGGGAATCCTAAAAACTAAGGCAAACTACGCAATTCTACACTAAAACGCAAAAACGGAAATCAAACGAAACGCGAATAAAAAGCAAATACGACTAATCTAACTCCTAAAAATAATCTAAAATTACTTTTACTCTAAAAATGATATTAGAAAACTATTTTAGAATTAAAATTATTTTTTTGGAATTTTCTTGATTTTATAAAAATTAAAAACTAATTTAAACTATTTAAAATTCTAAAAATTACCAAATAAAGGTGGAAAAATAAGGAAAAATATTTTTTATGCTTTTTATATTTGTCTTAAACTAAGAAAATTGAAAAATTATTTTTTGGAACTTTTTCTCAATTATTTTCAATAAAGCCTATTTAAAATTGATTAAAATCTAATTTAAATTGAGAAAAATAGCAAATGAAGACCAAAAATTATGAAATCTTCAGGAAAATTCTAAAATGATATTGAGAATCTATGAAAAATGAAAAAATCAGCAGGTTATGTGTAAGATTAAAGAGCTATAGTGCAACTGATTAAGAAATAAGCTAGGAAAATTAAGCAAACAAGCTACTAAGCCAACCAAACAGTAACAGAAGCTATCTTATACTAGAATAAGCTAATTTCTACTGAAAGTACCTACTGTTAACAAGCTAAAAGGTTAGAACCTTGATTTAAGCTAACTGCTCAAATGAACAAACCAGTGAACACCCCTACTGTTGGGGCTAATGTACCAGCTTATCAGATAAGCTAGACCAAAAACTAAAAGTTCAGACCTATAGAATACCTGGCTAGCTACAATTAATCTAAAAACCAGACTCTAACTCTCTAAATTGCACCTAATGCATCAGCTGCAAAATCTGCATAAACTGCTGCAGACAAGTTTTTTGACTTTTGAAAATAGATTTGAAGTTTGACTATATTGAGATTTGATCCAAAGTTATGAACTGATATTGATGAATTTAGACTACTGATGATATCCAAAAGCTAGATCTACTGATTTAGAACCAAATTGCAGCTAATGAATCCTATTGATTTCAACAGATGCAATAACTAGAACAGTTAATAGCTGATTTTGACTTTTAGAGCTAAACTTGCTAAAACAATACCTCAATTATCTTTCAATTAACTACTTAAGCTTGAATCAATAACTACTAACAGCTAAGCTACTCTCTAGCACAGATTATTGACTACTACCAAACACTACTTAATCTACTGTTATAAGAACTAACAAGCAGATAATGCTAGATAACACTAAACAAGCATCATACTAAGATCAAACAGTAACAATGATAACTAAATGACATATTCAAACACAGATTTACTGATCAAAAACAGATTTGGACTTACAAGTCATCCACAGCCACTATGGCTTGCACTTTGAAGACAATAGAACCACTAACCTATTTAACCACTAATCCTAATCCAATACCAGCTCAAATCCAAACCAAAATCAGCAACTGTAACATCCAAATCCAGATCCAAAACCAGAACCTTATCAGCTTACTGTAGCATCTGATCTCACTTGAGATTTTGGTGATTTTGAGATTAAAACTAATATAAGCTCACACTAAGCTACTGAAAAGCTTAAATGAACTTATGAAACAATAGATCAATGGTAGATTAATCCAGAACAAAGATCTAAAGTGATTTTTTTTATTTTTCAATGATTTATTTGATTTTTTTGTATTTTTGAGATTTTGATGAAACAAGCTAAAACAACTTTGATAAAACTATAATAAGCTCTGAAATAAGATAATAAGCAGTTTAGATTATAAGAAACTAAAACAATAACAATAATAATTGAAGTGCAAATTCTATTAATAAAGGAAATGTTGAGTACAAAAACGAATTACAAACTATTTAAAACATTTGAAATTGTAAACCACTACAACTAAATCTAGAGAGAAGGAAAAAATTACAGAAAATAAGATACAAGATGTGAATGACTAATGAGGTCTATTTATAACTGAGCTAGGCTTGAGAAGCTTCTCGAATTTCTTCTCTTTGTGCTTCTTTGCATTCATTTGCCACCCTTGGATCAAAATAACCGCTTCCCACTTGATATCCACCTTTGGATCAAATCTGATGACAAGCTATTACCAATTAGAGAGCGACAGGTGGCCAAGGCACACGGATTGATGAAGTGTCAGGCCCTTTGTGTCAGGTGTGTCAGTGAATGTACCAAAGTACCCTTAATTGTGGTCAATTTGGATTAATTACACGCGGGGTGAATTAGGGTTCTTATTTTACCAGAATTGGGTAAAATAAGCGCGGGTGGTTTATTCGGGTTTTTTTAATATTTTTCAAATGTGTTGACCGGTTTAAAGAGGGTTGACCTGGTTTAGGGGGCGGGTATGGTTTGGTTTAACGGGTTAGGATAGAAACCGGGTGTGAGTTGTTTTTGGTTGGGCTCGGGTAAAACTTATTTGGGCCGAAGGTTAGTGTAGGTTTTGGATTGGATTTAATATGCGATATAAGAGATAGTTAAGGGTCCAAACTTGTACACTTTGAATTTTCCAAGGACCAAATGTGTAAATCTGGAAATCTCACATAAGGACCAATCTTGTAAAGCTCAAATAATCCAAGGGTGCATTTGTAATTTCTGAATCTTTGAGGGACCAATTCTGTCAAAAACTGAAAGTGCAGGGACTAATCTTGTCTTTTCTTCAAAAAATCATTTACTGAGAATAAAATCTTTCCAAATGCACAATCTTGACTTTCCAGCTCAGCTAAAACTCTCTTGATCTCTCGTGCTCGGATTTACATCTGATTTGGATCCTTTTTGCGTGTTTTTGCATATCCGTACCTGCACAAGCACAACCTCAAGAAAACCACAAATATTAGCAATAAACGGCTTTTCCTTGGTTGTTTTGGGTCAGTTTTGATAAAGAAAAGATATGTGAATAAGCACATATCAACCATGAAATGGAATAAAAATGTGATAGACTAAAAACTTATTGAAGTTGTCTATATAATGTTCTCCATACACCCTGTTAATGGAAAAGGCAATATCCATTGAAAGATACACAAAGATCTATTGAACCTTTGTCGAGATAGGTGGGTGTGTAGAAGCCCATTGATATACTCCAACTCTAGTTTCAATCCTCAAAATCCTACAGCTTCAGTTTTAACATTCAATTTTATTTTCGGTTAATACCATAGAATTCAGTGATTAACAAATCAAAGAGCAATCTAAATTCTTAATAAATGTAAGAAAAAATGATGGTTACTAATAACCATACCAAAAAAAAGAAAAAAGAAGTCAAGCCTCAAATTTAAGATTTATTTAGTCTTACTACTTAATAATGCATTTGGGACTTGCTTAAAAAATAAGTCTTAAAAAGTGTAAGCCAACACACTTGCTAATATAAGGAAGTCTCACATTGTAATATAAGTCAACACTTATATACTTGTAACAACCTCAATTATATATGTCATTAATTATATATGTTTGTAACAACCTCAAATATTTACACAGCCCATTAAAGCTTGTAATTGCCCATCTAATCTATGTGATTTAAAGAAAAGGAAAAAAATGTCTAGACATTAACTACCTTTACTATAATATAACCCAACCCCTCTTTTTTACTATTGCACCATCTTTCTTTTATTCCATAGTTTATATCTCTACTTTTTTTTCTTACTCTCTCTTTCTAATTTGTTTTCTTTCTCTAACTTGCAGGTTATCTATAGTTGAATCATCCACAACTCTCGACAGTCAAACAAACCAAACGTCCTTCGAGGGCTTTTTCCCATTCAAACCACATCACAACCGAACCAAAATCAACCTCCAATTATACCAAGTTATCACCAAATTGGTTTTCATCCAAAACCCGCAACAACAACAATAATAACAAGAAAAGTAACATCAAAATGCAAGAAATAAATCAACCAAACAACCCTCACCGAGAGCCAAAGCCCTCGGCTTAATCATTTCCCCATGTTTTTATTCATCAAACCCAACAAAATAGTGAGTCAACTCGTGACTCACCACGAGTTACCAACAAAAACGAGTCAAACTCGTTAGTTTTCGAACCTACCTTTGTTTTGACTCATTAAAATGACCGGTGGTGGCATTGTGGTGGTGCTAGGTGGCGCGTGTACGAGTTTCGAGAGGGGAGGGGAGGGTTTGGTGGCGCGTGACCTTGGGGATCGGGTAGAGGGGAATGAGCGGAGTGTTTTGAGGGTGGTGGTGTGGTTGTGGAGGTGGCGGTGTGGTGGTGGTGGCGGCTTTTAGGTTGGCCGGCGGCTAGGGTTGCCCAAGAGAGAGAAAAATGAAAATGGGGAGGTGATGATGTGTGTTTTTATATTTGTGTGTGTGGTGAGGTGGGTGATATACCACCTAGGACGATTTTATGTAATTTACCCTTAAAAATTTGATACATTTCAAAAATGGTGTGAATGTGGGGCGCGGCCAACATAAACCCACGAGGGACAATCCGTAGTTTTTCTAAAGTTCCCCGATTCCTCTAATCCCGAGCTCAAATATTTCAATTAAAAGTCTAACGAGTTCCTCTCGAGTGCACCAATAGATTTAATTACATTTTTCCAATAAAACTGATCACAAATATGCTTATCTTATCTTATCTTACTACTTAATAATGCATTTGGGACTTGCTTAAAAAAGAAGTCTTAAAAAGTGTAAGCCAACACACTTGCTAATATAAGGAAGTCTCACATTGTAATATAAGTCAACACTTATATACTTGTAACAACCTCAATTATATATAGTTAAAGAGTTGAAATACATGTCATGAAATTTTTGACATCCGTACATTTATCGTAAAAGAAATATAAAAATTAAAATGCGTAATTTACCGAAAATAAAATACGTAAATTTATTGTTAGAAAAAACATATAAATGAAAAACATTTACTCGCTACAAAATTTAGTCATCGGGTACCCGCCGCCGCATTGCGCGGGTACCCTGCTAGTATCATATTATGAGTCAACCCAACCCGACCCATCCAAATATTGACATGTACCTATACTCACCCGTTACCTATGTCCATTTTGCCACCAATGTGTCACACGCACCTTAAATACTGATATGATATTAGCAACATCTTATCTTTTTTAAGCACATGCATTTTGTTTAGTAGGGAATGTTCTTGCTTAATTTCTACAGTAGAGAATGTTCTTGACACTTTCCTTAGGCTTTTGTTCACGTTCCTTGTTTGGTCCATTCTCATACTCCTCACTTGCCGATATGAAAAATATTCTCCTTAGCATATAGAAAACATAATATAGAAGAATTGAATTACTAAAGTTGAAGACTGATTACCTCCTGACAAACAAATGATATGTCTTCTATTTCTTCCTTGACAAACTCTATAGGCAGTTCATTCAGATCCTCCTTATTGGAATCCGCCACTTGGTTTCTCATCTATGAATGCTTCAATATTGGTCATCTTTATTTCTTCCTGATCTTCATAACCCTGTAATCGCAAAATAAACACATTCAATCGATTTGGAAGTGGAAACGACATAACCTGCAAATTTAACATATGAACTCACATATTGGTTACAATACCTCCATTCCATCTTAAGAATCATTCAAACTAAAACCTTTTTTAATCATAGTATCTTCAAACTCATTAAATAAGTTGAGAGTAATAATAAAAACCTTAAATTCTGTAATAAAAAAAAATTGTTTTTGCAAAATTATGACTTACATGATTTAATCATAGACATTTCTTATAAAAATTATGACCATGAGGCTGCTTCCTCAAGAGCAAAGAGGACTCCATCAACTGGGGCACCGAAGGCAGCAACAACACCAGTAGCAATGGTACTTGCAAGAACCTCCTTGTCCAAGTAATTTGGCTATGCAAGCCTCGGTGTGAACCATTGGTCCTTACTTTCCAACAACAAATCCAGCCGCAACTCCAAAAGTTGATGAAAAAATCTGATCAAAGACATCATTATCAGATTGAGGTCTTTCAAACTTACTATGAAATAATTATTTAAATTTAAATCAGTCTCTCATAATAAGGATAGATTATTATTAATTGTTGCACTATAACTATTTACATCAAAACGTGTTACCATACAAAAAAAGAGAAAATGTAACCAACACCTTAATGTTCTCGACCACACTTATAAGCAAATACTTGATTTCGCCCAACTGGACAATCGAGATGTTCATCATTACATTGAAGCCCTGGTTTCTTTCTAAACTCACTATCAGCGGTTGCTTTTAGTTGTGCTCATTGTTTGACCAAGCCAACGTGTTTCTTACGATTAGAATCATTTACAGAAGCTAAAAACTAACAAACCAAGCAAAAAAATACAAAAGATCCAAAATGGCGATGCTTAATGTTAATGGTCCCATTAATGTCTACTTGATCTCGACTATAAACCGAAGCATAAGATGCCTCTTTATATAACATGCATTCTTCTTTTTCCATTCAACATTTCATCCAACACATAATATGCATATATCATAGGCTTCTCCTCAATGTACTTATGACGTTAACTCCATTCACACTTTTCTAATGAACATTAAGGATTCAATTTTAAATAACTCCATTATGTTTCTTTAGGCTATGAAGCTTATGAATTAAATAAAACATTTCATTTTAACACAACATTTAGATTAATAAAATAAGATTCAATATAAACTGATCAGTTACCTTTTAGACCATGGAGTAATCAAAGTGCTGTGAGCCGCAACTTCAGACAGAAGAAAAACATGCCTACAAAAAATACGAACATAGAATTCATCAATGAAACTCAAAGAGTTATATGATATACGTATATTAAGAACATAGGCAAGCATATTTTACTGTAAACACATACCGCTAGTAGCCTGAATGGGCTGAGTTTACGCTACCCTCTTCGACCATACTTTAAAGTATACACCCCTTTCTTTGAAGCCACAATTGCCTGAACATAATTAAAGATCCTAACAAAAGTAAACAAATACCTTTCTTTGAAGCCACTTTGAAATACTCCGTGATTTTCTGTCATGATTTTGAAAATCATATAATCAAAACCCCGGATTATCCTCAGTTAAATTGATTTGATGATTAATCTGTTTTGATAAAAATTTTGAATGTGCGAATGAAATGGGGAGGTTATGATGAAGTGTTGACTGACATTGAATTTTTAATGAAAAAGCTGCATATATGAGTAAAAAGTGAAGTATATTACTTTGGAAGTAGAAGATAAAACTCAAGTGTGTGCTGAGCCTCATTGGTTGGGGCGTTTCGGTTTGAATGGAACAACCCAAGTTCGATTCTTGGTTGCATCATAATTTTTTTTTAAGTAACCGGATAAATATGCCATGGTGGCATTTCCAACTCATCATAAAATGTGTCATGTCAATATTATTGTGCCTAGTAAGCATTATACATGTGGCATACTTAGTCCCATATATATATATATATATATATATATATATATATATATATATATATATATATATATATATATATATATATATATATATATATATATATATAGTTAGGATCAAATAAGAAGAAAAATTAAAATGAGAATGATAAGAAGAAACCACAACCACACATTTCAGATGCATCTATTAAAATAGATGCATCTCCCCTTAAAAATCTCCCCCTTATTTGAAATATGTGGCTAGAAATTCTTCTTATTCTTCTCATTTTAGTTTTTCTTCTTACTGGATCCCTTCCCATATATATATATATATATATATATATATATATATATATATATATATATATATATATATATATATATATATATATATATATATATATATATATATATATATATATATATATATATATAGTGTATTTTTATTTTGAGAACCCTGTTAAGTGCTAGAACTACGAAAACCCCATTTTTACTCATAATAATACATGATGTACATCATGTAAATGCATAATGGCATTTTTGAAAATATATGTAACTTAATTTAAATGAAAAAATGAATTAAAGGCAAAATGGGAAATTAATTCTCCAAAAAAAAAAGGGATTATATACCCAAAACCATTTTCCATTTTTTTTTTTTTTTAGATCTACTCTCTTTCACTTTTAATCTCTTTTCCTCAAGAACCCTAGCCACCTATTTTTCTCCATCTCCCTCACACAGAAAAAACCTAGCCGTCTATCTCTCAATCTAATTAAATCTCGTCACTTTCATCTATAGATCTTCACATGTAAGTTTTGACTTTTCTTCAGTTGTTTATCATAGATCTTCACATGTAATTATATTGATCATGGATTCGTATATGCTATAAAAAAAGAGGATAGGTTAGAAACTCGTTTTATACTGATCATTAATATTCATAAGCTTTTTTTATTATACTGATCATGGATTCTTATGAATATATTTTTTTTGTAACTCCTAACCATACTCGTTAGGATGGTTTCTTTTGTTTTTTAAATTGGTCATGGATTCTTTTTTTTTATACTGATCATGTTTTTTTTTTTTTTTTTTTTTTTTTTTTTTTTTTTTTTTAATTGGTGAATGTGAGATTAGTGATTAAAAAACTATTGTTAGTGTTAGTGAAATAGATTATGTATTACCGATGTTGTTAATTATATATGTATGTGCCTAAGAATTATTTGTAGATTATGAATCATCGATGTTGTTAAGATATATGTTGTTTATAATTTTGTAGCCTAAATTCTTATACTTCCATGATTAATAAAATGTATTGTATTTGAATAAAAACAAATAAGATGTAATTTATAAAGATTGATTGTAACATGGCTCATCTTAATGCATTACCCAACCTTAGTTGAAACATGACTACCATCATCACGCGTGGTGGTGGATATTGTGCACTCGTTTGGTTAGAAACTTGACCGAACGAGATGTACAAGCTCATTTGGTTTTTGTGTGTTTTGTGTATGGGTTTTGTGTGCATGTGTGCATAGACGAACTATTAAAGGGCAAGCGAGCCCTAAAAAAATTAAATAAAAAAATAAAAGAAAATGAATAAACTTGTGGCAATTATTGTAAATAAGTTAAGGCATGTTTAGTATACAGGTATTAGTAGGTTTGGATTGAAAGAAACAACAAATAAATTGTTTCATACCATTTTGATTCTCTGACACACGATTTAGAATGATAGATTCAATCATGTAAGAGATTGATTATCATAAACACACTAATAATATAAGATAGCGGTTGGTGAGGGATACACTAGATCAATTTATGATGTCAAGGAGCATAGTTATGATGATGGTGATGAGGAAGAACCACATTGGTTAACTAAAGAAAGGAGACCATCATGATATGGCCCCCGACTTAATGGATATTTCATAGGACCTCAACGTCCTTTTTTTTGGAAGACGATTTCGTGAAAAATACACCATACGTGGAACAAGAGTTGGATATAGAGACGGAAATCAACCCATTTAAGGATCCTTTAGTGTTTAAAAAGATGCATGAATTCCTATGAGCTATACCAATTAATCTTAAGGGAAACAAATGGGATTCGAAGGACTCATATAAAATTTGGAATTGGGATAAGCCACCAAAAAAAGGAGATGGATTTTGGCATAATAAGATATAATTGATAGATCCTGACGGAGAAAACTTTGAAAGGTCTTACCGAACAATACTTACTCAGAGAAAATTGTCAAAGAAAGGTGATCCAAACGATATCCTTGATAATATTATTTTTTCCTAATTCATACGTGGTCATTATTACGTGCGTGAAGGCAGAAGAAAAGAGAAAATCAATGGCGCATGTTGAAATATATTTTTTGTGCGTGTTGTGAGCAAGGACAAAACAAGGGCTAAAAGTGACCAGAATCACAATTTTTTTAACTGCAGTACAACGGAAAATTTTAACAAAAAATATGTGATTTCAATAAAGTCCATCGAGTTTAGTAAATATTGCGTTCACTATTTCACTTATTAATGGACTAACTAAGCAATAGCTATAAACACAAACCATCAAGACCGGGTGCATTTTGAAAATTTCGGTATTTTTCACGATAGTTAACACCACGAACAAAAGTTTTATCGAAGTCCCGCGATACCGCAAGACCTCCGCTAGTTCTTGGTTGCGAGGTATACATGTGTTATAACTTTTTTATTCTTTATCAAATTCATTTCTCTAAATTATTTTTTCTATCTCATTTCATTTATATGAATTCCTTTCTGTCAAACGTGCTTTAAAGATAAAATGTTGTGGAAAAGAGATGGTGCTAACATTGACGATAGTGAAACCATGAAAGCTTCACCAACTTTTAGCATACACTTAGGGGGCGTTTGGTTAGGGTAATTTAAAGTATATTGGGGGCATTTTCATTTCAACTTCCTTCAAATATCCTCTTTGGTAACTCAAATGCGGACACTTAAAGTAATTTACAATTCCACGAATTGCCAAAATGGAGAGAATTAGAATGCCTCTAAAAAGTAAAGAATTTTAATTTACTTGAAAAAAAAATTTATAAACTTTTTTTTCTTATTGTTTTTTTATAAACTTTTAAATAGAATATTTATGATTTTTTTTATAAACTTTTTTTATAAATTTTTTATAAATTTTATTTAGACTTTTTTTTTTTTTTTTTTTTTATAAACTTTTTTTATAAGTTTTTTATAAACTTTTTTTATAAACTATTTTAATAAATTTTTAATAAATTTTTACAAACATTTTTTTTTATAAATTTTGTATAATTTTATTAAAAAATTTTTATAAACTTTTTTTATAAATTTTTATACACTTTTTTTATAAATTTTTTATAAACCTTTTTTACAAATTTTTTTATAAACTTTTAAATAGAATATTTATGAAATTTATATTAAAAAAATAAAAAAAATATTTATAAATTTTTGTCAACCAATAATGCGAAGGTATTTTAAATTCCGGAATTTCAAATTACCTCAACCAAACGCCCCCTTAGGCTATGTTTGGCGACACGTAGCAGTAAGTAGCAGCCGTTTGTTTAAAAAATGTGTTTGATAATGTAGCTGTAATTGTAAATATACAGTGTAAAATTATGAAAAGGTGATATACACATTAAAATAAAATAAATGATTAAACAATTAATGAGGGTATATATGTAATTTCAAAAACCAAATGCTTGAAACAATTTTGGAATTATTTTAGATTGGAGCAGTAACACAACATTTAAACGCTTGTTAAGGTGTTACCAAATAAAATTTTCATCTAAAATGTTTATTGCTTGTCGCTTCTAAACGCTTTTAAATGCTTGTTGCCAAACATGACCGTGTAACATGCTTTGAATATTCGTTAGAAAAAATGCATCATTTTTCTTGTAAGACAAATTTTTAACTCCAAAAACTTGTACGCTTGTATTTTTAAAATCTTCTTCCTAAATTTTGTTTATAAGAGGTTTATTTGGTTCAATTATTATTTATTTATTATTATTTTTTTCTTATAATTTTATAATTTTTTACTTTTTAGGACGGCATTTTTTAACTATGTCACAATATATCTATCTCACACGTTTTAAGTAGGACTTGAACCCACAACTATTTAGTTGATGAGCTTTTCACATAACATGAGATATCATTAAGATACAAACCCTTTGGTATTTGGTTCAACTAATTTTTTTTTTAATCTTATTCTATTACTTAGGTGTTGTTTGTTTAATGTTATATTTTAGTTCGTACAAACTAAAGTATCTTATTCGTACGAACTAAAATACCCAACGGCTGAATGATAAACTAATAAGCTAAAAAATAAGCTTAAAGAAAAGAGATATTTGCACGAAAACGTAGCTTCTTTGTAAGCCTTTATAGTTTTGTGTAGCTATCTATATGTATATTTTTTTTATATACGTAACATATTTTTTAATTCAGTCTTTATGATGTACAATATAACGAGTTGTGTGTATTATTTGATCGATTTATTTATCTTTTGGTTAAATAGAAATGTATAAACTAAATGATAAACTAGTCAAATAATCTACACAACTAGTCACACGATACAAAATCCAAAAATATACTACATACATAAAATTAGGGGTGACAATTTATGACCCGACATGAAACCCGACCTGAAACCGACACGAAAATTAACAGGTTCGGGTTGTGCTAAATAGATTCCGGGTCAGGTTTGGGTCGACCTATCTAACCCGTTTATTAAACAGGTCAGGTTCGGGTTGGGAATAAAATAAGCGGGTCGACCCGCCAACCCGTTAATTTTTTTTTTCATAAACTCAAAATTATTTATATATTATTATGCGGGTTAAATGTATTAAACGGGCCAACCCGACAACCTGTTTAACCTATTTAACTCGTGTAATGGACCAACTTTTGTATATAAAAAGGGAAATGGGTCAACCAAAACCCGCTAAACCGATTCAACCCGTATAACCTATTTAACCCGCCAACCGAAGTATATTATACGGGTTAAATGGGTTAGGTTCGGGTTATGTCTAAACAGGTTAGGGTTGACATAGCTGACCTGATGATTTAAATGGGTCAGGTTTGGGTTGAGATTTTCTGACCCGCCAACCTGACAACCCGAACCCGACCCAAATTGCCACCCCTACATAAAATGACAGCACAAAACTATAAAAATTTGCAAATAAGCTACATTTTATTACGATTAACAAACCAAATAAACAAAAGGTAAAAAAAAAAAAAAAGAAAGCTTAAACAAACCCCTTTGATGTTGAAGAACCCACCCAAAACCAAACTAAAAAAATAAAAAAATGGCCTCCATTTCCACTTGTTTCACGATCACACCTTCCCGCCAATTCCACAAATCTCTGAATTATCCTTCTTTCCATAACTCAATTACGAGATCACCAAAAAAAACTAGTCACACGATCAGTTACAGTAATGTTAGAAATAGTTTTCCGTTCAAAATTAGGGCTAGTACGACGTCGTTTTATAGGCCAGGGAATGTTATAGAGAGTGATAAGCTGTCTGCGGATGTGCGAAAGCTTGCGATGGACGCGGTCGATAAGTGTGGGAGGAGAGTTACTGTTGGTGACGTGGCGAGTGTTGCTGGTGTTAGGTTGAATGAGGCTCAGAGAGCTTTACAAGCTATTGCTGCTGATACTAATGGCTTTTTGGAGGTAGTTTTATATTTTTGTTGTTAGGTCATTCGTTATCGCGTTATGTATTTAAGTAAAACACGCGGCTTAAGAAAAATGCAGATATTACGGTTTCGATACAGTAGATAAATACTTCCTAAGTCCCATAGTTATAGCCCGCGGAACAAAAGAAACACGCAATTTAAGAAAAATGCTGTTATTTATGTTGATAATGATTATTTTACATGCCTATGTTGTATCAAAATGTAGTAATGATTAAATGACTAGTGGCGCAGTTAGGTCTCAGGTTCAAACCTCACTAGGCACACATTGTGGGGGTGGCCACTGGCCAGGGACAGGATTGGAAACGGTCATGGGGATACTCCAGTTAGGGCGTGTACATCTGAGTCAAAGACTCACTTTCCCCGAGTAAACAGGAAGAGGGAAAACCTCATCCGCTTACCTATGCCTAGAAAGGACTCAGACATGAATGAGAACATAAGACAGGAAAGATGAGAGCGAAATTAGCATAAGCACTTGTAATAGGTAAACCACTACCAAATGGCCTAGTGGTAAGACACCTAACCTCCTCACAAGAGCTCTAGGGTTCAAACCCCGATGGGTACACATTTAGGGGTGGCCAGGGAAAGGGTCATAAACGGTCACAGGGATACCTTGGTTAGACTGCGTACATCTGAGTCACAAAATCTCCCTCTCCGGGTAACCTCAACAGGAAGACCTCATCCATATTTACTTGTAAGAGGTAGTGGAGAGGAGGTTATGAAAACAACTTTAGTAGCTAGTGAGGTTAAGCTGTTTGGCTCCATTGAAACACTCCAAACAGCTTATTGAAATTTGGAAACATTATGTAGCCGGTAAACTGCTTAAGTAAGTTGTTAAATATACACGAGTGCTAAACACTCGAACACTATCTCCTGCGTTGCGCTAAGTTTGTTACTGTTATTTAGCTATATGAACCACCCCTTGATGCTATTGTAGTTTTGTATGATTTAATTGCAGTATGTGTTTGAGGTTTTGAATTGAATGTATGATGATGAATGTTGATGTTTACCGATTAAATAGCGAAAAGTGATTGCTTAAATGACAAAAAAGAAAAATTAGTCCTCGTCACTTTTCGGTTATAGTGTGCATGCTCTTTGTTTTTGTTGCTGGAATAATAGTGTTAGAACCACACATTTTAACATGCTAAACGTTCTAAAGTCAAGTTTATTGCTGAAATGAACATCCATGGATCTATCATCTAGATTGCTCGTTGAGGTTTTTGATGGGGTGAGTTCAAACATCTTAATAATATTTCAACAGGTTTCAGATGAAGGTGATGTTCTCTATGTTTTTCCAAATGATTATCGTTCAAAGCTTGCAGCCAAGTCATTTCGGATCAGAACAGAACCTTATCTTGAGAAGGCAAAGGTATGCTATCTGCCTATCTAATCCGAACTGCTAGCTACTTTTTACATGCTATAATACGAAATTGAGGGATCAACATGATGCCTGAAACTTACAGTTTTAATCCAATTGTGATTTTGGTTTTACAGTCTGGTGGTGAATACTTGATCAGGGTCACTTTTGGAACTGCATTGATCGCTTCAATTCTTATTGTTTTTACAGCAATCATTGCCATTCTCACAAGTAGTAGGTGATTGCTTCTTCTCTTTATATGTTATTGATGAGTATGGATGCTCTTCCTATCTATTATTATTGATCAAATACTTTTATAGCCTTTGATATCTTATTAAGGCTGTTAAAATATTGCTTTCGATGACAGTGAAAAAAGTGAGCGAAAAAGCAGCAGAGGAAGATCGTATTCACTATACAAATTGTATCCTCATCCATCTGATTTGTTCAGGTAATGTTTCTTTCACAGTCTTTGTAATTTCCTGTGTTCATGTAAACTATAGAAAAAACATTTCACAACAATGTATTTATGACAAAATTACATCATGTGTAGGCTTTGGGATCCATATTACTATAGAAGGCAGCGAGGTCGAAAAGACGATAGTGGAATGGTTTTCATTGAACCCGTAGGCCCAAAATAGTATTTCTAGATTTCATTTCGATAATCATTTGGACAATGAACTAGTATAATTTATCATTCTTTTGCAGGTCTTTTCTTTTGTGTTTGGCGATGGTGATCCAAATGAAGGAATTGAAGAACAGAGATGGAAATTTGTAATTACTAGTCTCCCTTACTTTCAATGTTTTGTCTTGCTATATGTACTTCTGTAAATTTAATTATTTTTAATGTTTTGTGGCAGATTGGTCAGTACATTGGATCATTGGGCGGCGTTGTTACAGCGGAAGAACTTGCTCCATATCTTGATGTAGAAACTGCAGAGAAGATGGTACCGGTTTTATTGGGAAATTATACTAATCATAAGCAGCAAAGTAATGTAGGAGAAATATATTTACAGGAAAAACATGTAGTTCTGAAGAGGGAATCAGTTATCATGTGTGATGCTACAATGGCGGCCATAGAACTTAGTATTTTATCTAGAGGTGGCAAAATGGGTGGGTTGGGAACCGCTTTAAATGGCCTATGTAGGGAAAGACCTCAAAATTGTATAAATAGACTGTGTATGTTGTCTTGCAAAATTTTATATTATTTCAGTATTAATATAAATTCTTGAGTAAAATAATTTAGGAAAATTTGTGCATTATATATATACTTTGGGTGACTTTCGACCTTTTTTTTTTTATTATTATTTTTTTTAATTTAATTTTTTTTTGCTACTATTTGCCTATATTATTTGTTTATTGGCCTGTTTAATCCATTAAGAATAAAACATAACCTGAATAGGTCAAAATTGCGACCTTTTTAGAGGATCATCAAGTTGGCTAATGGGTCATGAACTTACAGTTTGGACTCTGGCACTCGATGTCATATATTTGGTCATGCATTTTGATCTTTGCATTTCTGTAGCTTTAAATACTTGAGAATTATGCAGTATTGTGATAATAAGATGTTTTTTGAATCCTTGATTAAAATTTTTAAGCTTCTGATTCTGTAATTAAATGTCTTATTTTCTTTTACTATAGGATGATGACTCGTACATGCTACCTGTTCTTCTGCGTTTCGATGGTCAACCACAGGTGGATAAAGAGGTATGTTGCTAGATGAATCATGAATGATCTAATCCGTGTCCATATGAAAGTTGAACTAAATAGAATTTGACCTAGAATGGTAAAAGTGTTAGATGATACAATATCTTTGTTTTCGCTGTATCTTTTTCGCCAGTACTCGGTGTATGTTTTCATTCTCTGTCGTCTATTGATGTATAGTGGAAGTGGCAGAATAGATGGGTTTGGCCGAGTTTACCCGAAATTACACTTTTTTATCCCATAAAACATTTTTTGTTAATAATTGGTGTGTCAAATATGATGATAAATTCGATATCATATTCAATTAAAGTCTTATCAACTTGTCAAAAATAATTTAGGTGTTATGCATACTTTGGATGTCTTTTGACCCATTTGACCACACTTGAGTAGTTTTCTTTTGACCTAATATTTATAATGTTCGTTAGAGATGAAAGGTAACCTGAATCCATTCATCCAGTCAATAGCTGTAAGATTTTCCAACACCTTAATTTATACATTATCTCTTTTCAGGGGAACATTTTGTATCAGTTTCCCTCACTTCAACGTACAGCTGCTTCAGAAAGAAACAGAAAAGAGGACTTGCGAAGAAAGTTTAAGGAACGGGTTGGAGGGGCTGACAAGTTCTTCAAGGAAAAAAATTGGAAATTAAGGTCTTTTTAACTTTTTAGTTCATTCTGTACTTTGTAATGGTGAGAATATGGGTGGGTCATGAGGGTTGGTAAATGGGTCGAGATTAGCACCTGCTGATAAGTAAATGGGTCGAGATTACCACCTCTAGCCTTTTGTTTGCATCTGTTATTCTAACGTGTTGTTGCTCACCATGCAGTAAAATTAGTGAGACAGAGATGGCACTGGTTGGTGGTTTAGGTGGGCTTAATCTCTTTGGGGTGATTGTTCTTGGTGTCATGTTGAAGTACGTTTGTAATAGATTTTTCGTATCATAGCTTTTACTCTTTAATCCTCTAAATGCCTATATAATGTGTGAACTTTCTTTTTTAAGGAAAACAACGATTGAACCAAGCGGATTCATTTCATTCGTGTCTCGTATATTTCCTCTTCTTCAGGTACGTAGGGGCAAACCTAACCAGTTATGTGAACAGTTCAATTTGGGTTATGTATTAGTGGTAATGGGTCAAATAAACCACCACCAAGTGGCCTAGTGGTAAGGCACTTGATTTCCTGACAAGAGGTCAAGGGTTCAAACTTCACTAGGTACACATTTGGGGGTGGCCTAGGAAGGGTCGGAAACAGTCACGGGATACCCCAGTTAGGCCGCGTACATTTGAGTCAAAGACCCTCATCCGTTTACGCGGGTCAAATAGATAAAATGTCTCCCAAAGCAGACTCGATATCTTAATTATAGTTTTTGTACAGAAATGTATGATATCTTAATTTATGGAAGTGTTGCCGGGTCAACCTAAACTGTCCTAAATTTTTACCCATTTTGAAATATTACCAACAGGTGGCAAAACGGGCGGGCCGGGCGGGCACGGGCACGGGCTAAAACGGGCACGGGCTAGAATGGGCACGGGCTTGAACGGGCGCGGGCTAAATGGGCACGGGCCAAACGGGCACATATTATACAAATCGCTTAGTAAAAGACCTAAAACGTCAAAATAAATTCCTTAAACGTAATATCCTAGTTATATTAAAAAAACTTAAATATATTATATAAAAAGAATTTATTTAAAACCAATCGTAATGTTCTACAATTGAGAAAAAAAATGTGTCCGTTAGTGCCCATTTAAGTTTTCAATGGGCTATATGTGCCCATTTTAAAAAAAGGAGGGGGCTAAATGTGCCTAAATCTTTTAAAAATTTGCCCATTTAGCCCATCTTTTTGCTTTTGGGCACATTTTGCCACCTGAGTAGGCAACAACCCACCCATCTTTTTTACCACCTATATTGTAGCTCCACTTTTTCCAAGATTGCATTTACTTTTAGTGACCGTCGATTATCTCGTCATTTTTGGAACCATTCACTGCCTAAAACTATCAAGGGTTGTAGTTTTAAAGAAATGTTTATCCAGTGTAGAGGAATAAAACTTACTTCATATAATATTCAGTATTTCATTCTATTTTACATTAAAATGATCGACTACACAGGTCTATGCTGCCTCCTTTTTTGCTATTCCTTTGGTCCGATGGTATTTTATCCAACAGACAAACGCTGAAATAGAAAAAAGGAATCGTGCAAGAGAGCTGCGTGCGCGAGCACTTGAATTGCCAGATGTATTTCTCAGGCGAAAGGTATGACTGAATGGTACTCATTTATGTTGAGTTTAGTCAAATCTCCTTAATAAGCTCATTGATTTGGACAAATGGTGGTTTTATTTATTTATTTATTTTTTCTACTTTGTTTGAAGTTTTAGTTTATCATCACGTGTAGATAGTGGCCGTGTTGTGGTTGTTTACTTTTGAGTAGGTCAATTTGTGTTATATTTCTATCTCAAACGGATAATAGCAAATATTTAGCTTCAAGGGAAACAAGTCAACTGGGTCAAACAGATTGAAAGTCACCCAGAGTCAATGCAACCTTCTAACTGTTTTTTGTTTTTTGATTAATGAGTTAATGACTAACACATTTTAGGTATGTACAAAAAGTTTTTAAAATTGGACGGAAAAGGTGTTTACGGGTCAGCCAAAACTGACCCGACCCATACTAATGATGATCCATTTGGACCCGAACCCTTTCTGATTTTTGTTTATGCTCAGTTATTTTACTACCGCATATTGTTGAATTGGACATGCAATTTGGCATTATTAACTTGACCCCTGTATGATCTATACAGATTCTCAGTGCTCGAGACATGTCTGAGAGGACTGTGATTGGCCAAGATCGAATTGTTTATACTACCGGAAAAGACGTAGCTGAACAAGAATATGATACACAGGAGTGGGATAGGAGATTCAATGATATCAGCCGGTCTGATTAAAACATTGGAAACTTACACAGGTAAAGGTGTATATACTATGAAGGGGAACTAACTGTCAGGAGTTAGCTTTAGCTTTTGTTTTGGTGCTTAATATTGGAAGCGCATTGTCTTTGTGTGGATTCTAACTGATATCGTGTGTTTCTGATGAAAATTTAGGCTTCTTTTTGCCGGTGGCAGCATTAGCATTTGGTGTCTAAGTTTTCTAGTGGTTGAAGTAAATAGTCAATTATCTGACTGTTGATATTTAGTTATACTTGTCAAAATATATTGTTTCAGACATTTTCAATACCAAATATAACCTTATAGACATGTAATTACAAAAGTAGACCATTTCGCAAAGCAAAATGCTATTTAATGGCATTTTCCGCTGTCAAAAAATCGGTTATACTTACTATCTTGATTTTGTAGACATATCTTGTGAAATCAATCCGGATGTATTAATCATTTACTATCTTACATAACGATAGTTAGTCACGTGAGTTGGTTTTAGTAATAGCAATAGACAATAGTTGAGTTCTTTTTCTATGCTGGAAAGTCGATAATAGAATTGGTATACATTGAGGTGTTTTGAATATATAAATATTCATTTGTCAATTGTCATAGTCTTACAGACATTGGTTTGGTTTGGTTTAATAGTCATAACCAAAATCACCTTAACTAACTCAAAGGTATCATTGGACTTATGGTTGGGCACAATCATAGTTAGATCTTTTGTATTTAAGATACACATATGACATATGTCATATGTTTCATATTATTCTGTTGCCAGGTGAAATTAGCATCGGGCCAAATTTCAAGGCCATATTTTCGTCTCGAATTTCGTTGATACTTGCATTAGCAATGCAACTTACTTTCTTTTGCAACGGATTTTCGGGTGTTGCTAAGTCTCGTTTTTCTAGTAGTGACATAATACTTTTAGAAAAATGATTGTTGTGCCTACTAATCAAGCCTACAAATGAACCTAATGATTTGATTGGTTGATTTAAAAAAATGATTGGTGGGATTTTGGAGAGATAAAGTACTTAATTCAATTGTACAAGTGATTTATGCATTAGGCATATATTTAGGCTTGTGTTGTAGGTCTAAATAACATTACTCATATTTTTATATTGATAATAAATAAACATACTAAATAAAAGTTACAGTTGCGAAATATGGTTTGTACTAGACACTTCATGACATGTCTTATACATGTTGTGAGGGCGTTTAGTTCTTGAAATTTAAAATCATGAGATAAAGTTAACTGGATAAAAGATAATAAGTCTCAAAAAGTAAGTTTGTTAGAGAAATTTTCATTTGTTTATTTTTATTTTTATTAGACAAATCTTCACCATTCATCTATTTTGATCGAATGGTTGGATTAACCTAAGATTTAATATGCTTAACCTTAATTCTCCCAACTATATGAAGCCTTTTCTTCTTATTCTTTTTTCATTCGCTTTATTTTTTTTCCACACAGTTACTGTGTGTTTTCCTCCCAACCTGCTCTCATCATTTCCCTCCAAAAAGTAGTTATTTCAATCAACTATTACGGTTTGATCATCACCAGTTGGATCACCATCACCATCACCATTCCAATCACCATCACCATTCCGATCATTATTTTATCATCACCTCCTGATCATATCATCCTTTCTTTATGTCTTCTTTTGATTTGAATGAACCGTTTGTTTCAGAAGCTGATTTGATTGATGTTGTTGCGGTTGATAATGTTGTTGATCGGTTGTTAATTATGTGGATCAAGTTGTTAACATTCATTCTTATTAAGTTGCACACCAAGTGTTTGATGAAATGTGTGAGTGAAAAATGTTTGATAATCTTGTTATTTGCTCATGTAATTCTGCTTATTAATTAAGTTGTTAGTTGAATTTTTGTTTTTAACTGCATTTGAATGTTGTTTTTATGTCTTATTGAAGTTGAACTATATCACTGAAATTTTGTTTATTTGATACTTTTAGTTTATGTTTTAGATTGTGAGTAGCATTAGGTTTTAGTATGATATCATTTTGGGATGGGTGAATTGATGGAAATTTTATGCATGGAAGGTATTTGACAAAATGCCTAAGAGAGGGATGCACAAGTTGAGAAGCAATCACATGTTCCTGTTTGTCCATCATTTCATATATAACCAAATCAAAAATATCTATTTGAATAAACAAACTTTAGGGAATTAATCAAAGTGCACTGTAGTTATTGTAAATGAGTAATCATATCCTATGTTGCATTAGTTGATGCTTATTTTCATTTTTCTGAATGACGTCCTTTTGAATTATTTTAGTGCGTTTTGTATTTTGCTTTCTCCGTCACTCTATATCTGAGGTGATGCAAATTTGATGTACTGTTCGATAATTGCGCAGTGACCTAGAGCTTAAGCTACAAGGACTGCTTACCTTAACAATCGTGAAGGCAAATAATTTGAAAAACATGGAAATGATTGGGAAGTCTGATCCTTATGTGATTGCATATATTCGGCCACTTGAAAAGTTCAAAAGAAAGGTTGTTGATTATAACTTAAACCCTGTTTGGAATCATGTAATTCGGTTAATTGCAGAAGATAAGAAGACCCAGTGTGTTGTACTTGAGGTTACGCTTTTCTCCTTTTTGCTTTTCTGTATTGCTGGTTTCTCAGTTGTATCAAAGGTGATATCAAATGTGATATCACATATGATATCACAAGTGGTATCACAAGTGATATCAAATGTGATATCACCTGTGATATCACAGGTGTGTCAGCTTTCTTTTGGTGTGTCAGCTTTCTTTTATTTTGTTGAATCAGTTGTGGTAATGGAGGATCTTATGATATCACAGGCGATATCAAAGTTGTTTGAGATTCTTCAATTTGTTTTGTGGAGCTGTTGTGCTTTTTTGAACCACAGTTGCAGTTGTTGTTGATTCTTTCGTTTTATGGAGCCGTTTTTTGCAAATTGCAATCACAAATAGTTTGGTGATATCGTCTCTTTTTATGCCACATACAAAACAAACAAGTATGTTTTTTAATTTGTAATATCTCCTGTGAGATTTCATTGTTTTTTTGTACATTTTGTATATAATATCACCTGAGATATTTCTCTTTCCAGGTACATGATGGTTTTTGTGCCTTTTACTGCAATTGACAATCACAGGATATGTGTTACTGTTGGTTCTGGTCTGCTTAAGAATGAAACTACTAAATCTTGTGTATGGTTACTAAAAGCATTCAAGAAAGCTTTTGTGCGTTATCCGGATATCATTGTAACTGGTCAAGATGGTGCTATGCGAAAAGCAATTGCAATTGAGCTTCCTGGTTCCAAGCCTCGTCTTTGTCATAAATTAGAAGTTATGTATCTCTTGTGATAAATAGTTGGAATTAATTTTTATGAGGTCTTTGTGATAAAGCATGAAAATGATGAGATGTTTACATCATTTATGTGTTTACTTGTTTTTACTTGTTTCTGACATGTATCACTTGTGATATTATTCTTTAATTGATATATATGTTGACATTTTTTTTGCCCGAATCGTTATGTTACTCAAAAGCAATGCTTAATTAATCCTATTTTTGTTTGATTTTGAGAATATATCATTTTTTGTTTTCATAGTTTTCTTCATGAAGTCAACGGTATTTTTATCTGACTTTTCATTAATATCACTTGTGATACTCTAATAAAATTACCAAAAGAAGTTATATTCAGATAAACCAATAGCATTGTTTACAACTGAATAGAAATTACCATCGTTTATAATTTAAGTAGCAAGAGAAAATTACAATTTAAGTAGCAAAAGAAAATTACTAATTGATGCTTTTGTCTTTTTATTTTTACAACTTTGTTCTCGCCAGCTTTATGAGCATCCCCTCCTTTTGTCTTCTTTCCCACTTCATTCTTTTTAGTTTGCAGCTTCTTTTTCTTCATTCCTCTTCTTTTTTTTTTTTTTCTGCAACTGTCTTTGCTTTCTTATATGCAGTCTCTGTTGTCAGTACAACAGTTACTGTTGGTGGTGTTGGTGGTTGTAGATCATGTTATGTGATGGATCTAAACACACACCTTGTGTTAGTGATACTTTGAGTTATATTAATAAGCACGCGGAATATACTTAGTAATACTTAGAAGATGGATTATATGATGTAATGTAAGTAAGAACAGTTTAACACAAAGCTCCAATATTATTAAGAAATAATATGAGTGATCTTGCTTATCACTAGGGTTACACCTTGAAGCTTACGTGAGTATTTCGTACTCTAAACAATGACCTAGGATCTCCTTTTATAGCACAAGGAGTCCTTTACAAGATAAGTATAATGCTAACAATATAGAATATACACAAGATCTTTTCTATACTTATCAATACATGGATACATAACAATTATCCTAATACCAGTGGTAATATATGTACTGCCAGTGGTAATGTGTTTCCACTGCTAGTGTAATCTTTAGCAGTGTCTTCCACAGCTTATCAGTGGTAACTGTTAGCTTTATTCCCAACAATCCTCCCCTAAACTTATGATTTCTCTGCAAATCAATAAGTTTCTTCAATCTGCATCTTCTGTAAGGATTTGGGGAATTCTTTCAAACACTTCACTTTCTTCTTAATTCCTGAATAGCTCTTGAACATTGATCTTGAAGCCTAAGTAACAATGCTCTGACCTTCTCATTATCTTCATAAACTCTTATTGTTGTACACAACATCACAATGAGAGTTCCAGCTCTGAGTGGGTATTCTTTCTCAGCAAACATGAATGCATCCACTCCATCTGATGTAGAAACATGATAAACTTCACATGAATCATAATAAAACCATTTAGTACCAGGACATGAACATGAGAATTTCTAGAAATCATCATTAGTATCTGGTTCATAGAGCCTTCTTAGATTAATCAATAACTGCATTTCCTTCATATCTTTGAGATTTTCAGCATCAAACCTTTCTTGAACCAATCTCCACAAAGTATCCAGATCATGTCAGTCACATGCTTTGATGAGTTCTTCAAATTGAATGAATGATGAAGTTTCACCACCTAGCCTTGTAATCTTCCATGTTGGAGCAAAATTGCTAGCAGTAAACACTTCCCAATCAATAATAGGATGTCTGACTTGCAGTGGTTCAGGATAAAAATCTTCTTCTTCTATCAATATCATTCCAGTCATCTGTTCTTCAGTGAATTTCTCAGCTTGAACTTCTTGTTTTTCAGCAAATTTTGTCTTCTTAAATGTCTGAGATTCACTATCTTTGACCTTTCTTTTCAGATTAGGATACATTCTTTCTTCTTCTTCAGAGTTCATTGGAATAAAATCTTGGTCTTGCCTTTTAACTCTGTAGTAGATACCTTCAATTTTATCATCAGGCATTCCTTTGAACTGATGTCTTTTCCAGCCACAACACTGCAACAATAATCTTTCATCATTGAAATCACCTGTGCCTTGGTTGGTTGTCTTGGTTTCTTTTGACCCTTCTTGACTGAAACAATAGCATCTTGAAGTGCTTGATTATTCTTCATCTGAATGAAATCCTTTAACTGTGCTGTTCTTTTTTCTTCAGTTAAAGACTTATCTGCAACTAGGTCAATTGCCTTCTTCTTGACTACTGGATCATTAGTAATCAAGAACTCAATCTCTTCTTCAGTAGGTACATAGCTGAACTCTGGAGTCTTTTCTCTGAATATTGTAGGTGGAACAGTGGAAACTGGATTTACATCCATTGGATCAGTGGTGTCTATTCTGCCCAGCCTTTTAGCCTCCATGAAGTCTGCAATCTCTATCTCCTACAGTCTTTTCTTATTAGCAACTTGATCTTCATTGATCTTTCTAGCAACATCTGCATCATGAGCAATTTGAGCTTGTTCTTTCTTTGAAATCTTCCTTCGTGTTTGCTCTTTGCTCTGCATAACTGCTTTTCCTTTCTTCTTCTTGATTTCTTCCTTTGCAGTGGTAATAGCTTGATCAGCAGTGGTAGCTTCTTCTGCAGTGGGAATGAAATCAGTGGTTGCAGTACTGAAAATTTCTTGCTCTAGTTGCTGTTGAGGAACTTCTTGAGTATCAGCTTCCTCAGTAACACCTTCATCTCCAAAATCAATTCTCCTTCCCTTGGTTTCAGCATCTGTTTTCCTCCCCTGTTTGGGAGAATTTCCCAAATCTTTATTGAAATCTTCTGAATCACCATCATCAGGTGAGGATGGAGATGATATTACAATCTTTGCAGTTTTCCTTTGCTTCAACCCTTGCAACTCTTCCTTCAAGGTCTGAATCTCTTCATTCAAATGTGTAACATCCTTGGCATGTTGCTCTTTTAGTTGTGCCAAGTCTTTCTCCAGAGATTCAACCTGCTTAGCTGATTTGGTACAAAGTTCCATCAATTTCATAGGTTGCCCACTGCCCTCAACACTTCCAACTGTGTGACCTGTTGGGAGAGGTGAATCATAGGGCACTGGCTCAGATTCCTCCCTAGTTAGACTAGAGTGAAGCCTGGAACCACCACTGCTTGTTCCTAAACCAAAAGGATCAGGGACATGCTGTGTTATAATGAGAGAAGTTGGCTGTTTGTGCCTCCTCTCATAGGTGTGAGAAACTGCTGGAGTGTAATCAATGTTTGGAACAATGATTATGGGTGAGTTTTGTACATGTGAAATCTTTGCAAGCATTTGAGGAAAAAAAGGTGTAATAATCCTATTGCCATATTTTTTCATGTTTTGAAAAACTTTAGGATTAAGACAACGGATTTTATAAACTCTTGTATGGGGTTGCAGTTGAAATTCATTTAATACTGCTTGCACAAACCTTGGATACATCAAAATTTTTGTTGAACTCTTTACATTGCCTTTCATACTTGTAAAAATATATTTTGACCAATTAAAAATCTTATCAGTAGCTAGACAAACCAGAGGGTAAGCCATTGTTGAACTGAATTGTTCATAAAATGTTTTCTTAGGACTTAGGCAATGTAACAGAGTATGTATTAAAAATCTCCAATGAGGACAGAAACCACTCTTTTTGAAAGTAGCTTTTTTGTCAGTGGTATCATACCCCATGGATGCAAGATGTTCATGAATTTCTGGCATATGTAATGTGATGATACCATTGAGATCATCCAGTTGGAGAATTCTCCTTAAGGATGCCTCAGTAACATCAATAGTTACCCCGTCCACAGTGGCTCTAAGAGCATCCACTGTTTCATGTGTATCTCTATTTTCAATGGTTATGGACTGAACAGAAGTCCAAAACTGTTTGATTTGAGAGATATAGATTGTGGGATTAAGAAGTAAAGCATACCTTATATGGGTAGTATTTAGAAAGTCCACAATCTGATAAAAAACAGGGCCACTCTTGTCGTTTGACTTTTCCAAGTAGGCCACTTGGTTGTGCTCATCTGCAAAGGTGATTGGTGCCATAAAATCTTTTGATGAAAAATATATTATGTCAGTAAGAATTGAATAAATAACTCGCCAATTGAGAGAGAAAGATATATAGTGGTAGGGTTTAAGAGTTTTGCGCAAGAAAGATTATCTAAGGAAAAGATTTATCTTTAGAGGATAAATAGCAAGTAGGAAAGTAGACAATCTTCTAAAAATTTACCCTATATATATATGGAAAGCAATTAACTCTCAACGGCTAGTAAAAAATTTGTTATTGACACAACAATTGTAACGGCTAGATCAAAAGTGGTAAAAATAACACTATCAGTGGAAACTGTGAACTAGCAGTGGTAATTTTTCACAAAGATTTTCAAAGAGTAGTGGTAAAGAAAAACATATGAAAATTAGACTGCTCTTTTTCATAGTTTTTAGCAAACTAGCAGCTATCAACGGATTTGATATGTCTTTACCATGAGCCGTTTGCTATGGACTAGCCAACTCTTAATCATAATGAATATGGTGAGTTGATAACCATATAGTTTTTGGTAAACTATCAACCATAAACGGATTTGTCAAGTCTTTACCAGTAGCCGTTTGCTCTGGACTAGTTGATTCTTATGTGGATTAGACATGGTGAATCAATAACCATTTGTTGTGTGTCTCAGATACACACCTTTTATGATCAACTCCCATCTTTGCTGCATAAAAGTTATTGACAAGCAACATATACAAGCATTAAACAACAACAGCTCCAATGTATACAAGTAATCCTTCATACCTGCATATCACAAACATAAACCAAACACTGAAAGTATTGTTAAGGTTAACAGTGGTTAGAAAATAACTAGAAGTGGATAAAAATTTCTTCTGGCAGTGGTTCGACCAATACTAAACCACCCAGTCAACAGGTTAACTCCAAGTCATTAATCCGGCCACCAAAGTCAAAGACTTCATTTACTCCTCAACAACTTATACCTTCCCTATATTAACTTCCTGATATGCACTTAGCTTTATTTAAGACATATTAACTTACATACCACACACATCTCACACAATCCAAAAATTTCTCTTTCAAGATTCTCTCACTAAGAATGAGTAACTCAAACCCAATCAACCTATCAGACAACTCCTCATCTGATCCAGTTTTGGATGAGTTTGTGTTGAACAACCCTGGTAGAGTGGAGAAAGAGGTGTATGAAGAAGTTTCTTCAAGGAAGAGAACTCATTTGGCCATGAGCACTACCCCTTCAGTTGTTGGTCCATCATCACTCCAACCAATGCCACAGGATGCCATCATCAAAGAGGATAGCTCAGATTCCATGTCAAGATATATATCTCCATATGAAAGCACAGATGATGAAACATCTGGAAGAGTCCTGATTGTACCTCCCCTTGCTGCAATAATCCCTCCAGAAGAACTGCAAGCATCACTTTCTCTACCATTGTTGACATCACCACCACCAGAGGGTCCTTCATCATCCTCACCATCTGTCAGAAGAAATGTGATTGAGCTAGCATGCCCCAAAGTGTGGAGGGTGATTGATAGGCGAATGGCGCCTAAAGTGATGCCAGAGTGGGTGATGGGTTCCATCGGGGTTTTAAATTTATAATCAAGAATTACCGGTTAACTAGGAACACATTCGGGCAAGTATACCCTAGTCAAGTTGTAGTATAGTATATGGTAAATCAAGGTCGTCCCAAGAGACCTGGTTGCACTACAAGTGTCGTTTGTTTGTTTAAGCAAGTAACAAGTAACAAGTAGATGGTTATGATTGTCACGGATCAAACCAACAAGAAAATCATTATAAGAACAAGTAACAAGTTGATGGTTATGATTGTCACGGATCAAACCAACAAGAAAAGCATTATAAGAACAAGTAACAAGTTGATGGTTATGATTGTCACGGATCAAACCAACAAGAAAAGCATTATAAGAACAAGCACACAAAGAACATACATGTTTAGACAAATCATCACAAGTTATCATAAGAGCCAAACAAGTATCAAGACATTCATAAGACAAGAACACATCACAAGAATCACATAATCAACACAATCAAAGAACCAAACATGAACAATAGCATTCAACATCATAAAAGTAACAAGGTTTACCCAAAGTATGAATTACAATAGGCAAAGATGAAGGATTATAGTACTCCTTCAAGCCTCCAATCAACTACAATAGTTTTACCAAGCCGGAAAATGATGTCCAAACGCCTTCAACAACCCTTGAGCACACTACACAAATTTGGCAGAGGTTTGTGGTCTTTTGGGGAAGATAAGTTGGTGGAAATTCGTCCTTAAGTGTGGAGGCTTGAATTTCACACAAGTTGGGATAGGATAGTTAGTGGAAATTCGTCCTTAAGGGTGGAGGATCGAATTTCACACCATTGGTGAAGGTAAGTTGAGAGAGGGATGTTGTTTTAGGTGGAAATTCGTCCTTAAGGGTGGATGATCGAATTTCACACCTAGAGATGAGTGGTGGGTGAAAGGGATGAGAAAGATGGAGAAGGGATGATGAAATGAGGTTACAAAGGCTTCTATTTATACTACTTCCAAGGCTAGGGGTATTAAATGTTGAACTTGGCCTCCAAGGAGATTAGAAGGGACTAGAATACATGTAGGAATGGACTAGAATCGTTTGGAACATGATTGGAACTTACTAGGACTCTTATTGATGAAGAAATGGCAGAAACAAGCCCTCCAACCGAATCGGTTAAGCTCCAACCGTTTCGGTTGGTGTTCTTGACCATTCTCCAACCGGATCCTGTTGCGGGGCCCGACCGAATGGTTGGAGCAAATTGACAAAAAACCATAAGCACCAAAGTTGTAGATCTTTCTCTTAGCTTTTCGTGGCCGTGAACCGGGGGTCAAACGGAGTTCGTATGCAAAAGTTATGGCCAAAATGATGAAGGTGTGTCGGGAACAACGAGTCTTCCAATATGTCTTCGTTTTAGCTTCTTTTCTTCATTTCTTTCTCGTTTTCCTTCTTGAACTTTATTCTTGAGTCTTTGGACCACTAACTTGAAGACTTTATCTTCTCGAATATACTCAACAAGTCTTGCTTTTGTCGGGAATTCTTCGTATATGGAGAAATCTTCATATTTTACTTCTTTTCCCGCCTTTTTTCTCCACTTTCCTGTACTTGGCTACAAATGAACTAGCAAACGCACTTTTGTACGATTAAGCATCAAAAGCATATGATTATAACCAAATAATACACATAAAAGCACGGATAACGCTACTAAAAACATGCACAATTTGAGCGTTATCAAATTCCCCACACTTAAACTTTGCTTGCCCTCAAGCAAATCTAAGAAAAGAAAAATTAAAAGACAAACCTAAAGGACAAAACGAAAAGAAAATTTAAAATAAAAATATTTTTGGCTTTTTTCCTTTTTTTTCCTTCAAATAGACTCAAAATAAGCGAAAAATGAGCGCAAACTCCCCCACACTTAAGGGTTTGCTTGCCCTCAAGCAAATCTAGAAACTAAGAAAAATAAAACCCACATGGTGCATGAAAGATGATTAGAAAAAAATGTGATGCAAATCTACCAAGTACAAGTACAAGATATGATTCATCGTTTTAAGCTTTAAGAGGTGAAAAATCGAGATATTTGACAATACCCCATGGATTCTCTTGCTTGATAACATGGCTAAGCACCTCACAAAAAGTAACGGATGTATAATTCACTCAACACTCAATTTATTTAGTGATGGATAGTATTAAGGAATAGTACACTCATATTGCTCAGTCATGATCTAAATATTACCATAGGCTTGTACAAGAAACAAAACTCCACCGACGTGGCGTAAGTACCAAGTGTAAACATCTAAAGAGGGCTTTTATTCGGGTTATAACGATAGGCTTCAGGTGAATAAAGGGTATGGATAAGGCATGGGAATATTTATGAAATTGGTGTTAAAAGAAAATAAAGTCAAGTCTAATACCCATTGCTGCTAGTTACGAACAAACCGCAAACCCGAAAATGATTATAGTTACTAACTTCTCTTCACATATCAATCAATAATATATATCACGTCTTAGCACATTGGCTAATCGATATCTCAAACATACTCCATCCTTGTCATCACATATATTTTTTTTCATTCATTTTTTTTTCGATGACTTATTCTTTTTTTTCACATTTTTTTTTCAACCACATACATCACATCTCCCCCACACTTCGTATAAGCACACACCACAAAAATACAAATAAGAAGTTGGCCACCTTCATCTTTGTCAGAATGGCACACACGAATGGTAAAGTGCGGCTAACTCATAATCATCAAAAACAATCCAACATACCAAGCAACTAGCAACCAACCATATAGACTTTGACAAAGGGATAGGCTAAGGTTTAAAGTGTAAAATATTTTTGTATTTTTCTGGATTTATCAAAAACGAAAAGGATGGCTCAAAGGGTGTAACTAAGGGTATCTAACGCTAAAGATAAGCGCTAACAAATGGGTCCATGTAAGGGTGGTTAACTAACCGATGTGGTTAGCTAATATATCATTAGATGTAAACGGAAGGCCATTTGGTTTTATTCCTAAGGTGCCTCTTTATCACACGAATACACTTATATCACACGAATGTGATCTTACTGCGGTCTGGTAATGATTTACATGTACAAGTTCTAGAATAAATAAAATCACCGGCACACTCATAGCAAAAGATCCAAGCATAAAAGATGTATGCTATATATGAACAGGCTCAAATCCTCACAATTTTAGTGGAAGGGCTATAAAATGTGATAGCAAATGTCATCGATCCCAGAATGGATTGCAATATTAATCAGGACACATCTCAAGTTTTTCAAAATTACCGATTTCACCAGTGGGTTGATCCAGTTATTCTAATATATTATCCTATAAGAGTGAAAACAACTAGATCACAAGGGCAAACAAGTTCACAAAATTTGAAAATTGGCCCAAAAAAATTGGAATCTAAAAACTAGTTTCGCTTTTCGCAATAATATTTCCCCCCACACTTAAGTTAAGCACACAAAAGAAAAATAACTTAATGACTAAAAAAAAATCTATATTATTACTACAAGAAATTTTGGAAAAATAAACCAGTTAAGACTTTTTTTTTTCTTTTTTTTTTTAATTTTAATTTAATTTTTTTTATTGTTTTTTTTATTTTTATTTTTTTTAAAACCAAACATGACTTATTCTTGTCCCACGAGTTCTCGGTAGCTCTATTGAAACGCACAAAGAAGCGGAGAAGCAGGTCAGCGCGAAGCATATTAAAAACCCAACTTCTTTAGGGAATCAGGGAGACCCGCCTTATACTTCTCACACAGTTTGTTTACAATGGGTGAGCCTTACTTTCGAGGGACTTAAAGAAGTCAATTTATAAAATAATTTACCAAACACACAAACAAAGGCAAAATAACAAAGAAACAAAATAAAGCAATTGCGAAAACTTCAAAGCATGTAAAGTAGGGAAAATTTAAATAATAAGTCCAAGAGAAACGAAACCTCCCGGGCCAAAGAAATCGCGATCGAACTCCATATGATAAGATGCTAAGCAAACGCTAGCATAAGCGCGTGAGATCAATCGATTCCTCTTCCAACATGTCCAATCAAGAGTGTAAGGTTCATGATCCAACCAATCCTTCCTCCAATAGCTTATTGAATCTGCAAAAACAAAATAAACTACAAAAACACGTAAAATTCTAAAACTCACTTTCGTAGGCATCACGGTTGCATTTAGCGCATGCAACAAGCCTTTAAACCCCTCGGTGGCCCGAGTGGACGAGTTATAGTCTCGTGAGGGTTTCCAGTAAACATACCCACAAAGTTCAAAACACTTTTATTTAAAAAAAAACATGTACTTATTTATTCACAATGTACTAAAAATTTAACAAAACTTAAAATGAAAAAACCAAATAAAAGAAATGATACTCTTGCAAAAACAAAAAGACATTTAAACTTATTTTATCTAAACACAAACACACAAATACGAAAAATGATTTTTTTTTAAACAGAACACACAACCGGATCGGCTGCGGGTGAAGGCCGATCGGTTCGTGAGGATTTTATTAAGTTCGAGGCTTCCAACCGATCCGGTTGGAGTGTTAACCGATCAGTTGGTTGATTCGGGGTGGTTTTGGTGGTTTTTTCGCAAACATTTTTGAGCACACTTAGAAAGCAATCTCTGAAATGAGCATTTTTATAACACATGAAACGAAATCCCAACATCAAAAACTTGATTTTGATGCCAAGATCATTTGAGCAATTATGAGAAAATGAGAGATTTTGAAAAGAAAGCGCAAAGGAGCAATTAAGCAAACATCATGAGCAAACACCAAGAGCAATCAAACAAGAGCCAAGAAACAATCATTCATGAGCAAGATCAATATATCATTCGAACAAACTAGCACACAAGCAAACAATTCAAACAAACAATCTAACAAACAAGCAAACACAAGAATACAAACGCAAGTCTCCGGCAGCGGCGCCAAAAACTTGATGTGCTTCATCGGGGTTTTAAATTTATAATCAAGAATTACCGGTTAACTAGGAATACATTCGGGCAAGTATACCCTAGTCAAGTTGTAGTATAGTATATGGTAAATCAAGGTCGTCCCAAGAGACTTGGTTGCACTACAAGTGTTGTTTGTTTGTTTAAGCAAGTAACAAGTAACAAGTAGATGGTTATGATTGTCACGGATCAAACCAACAAGAAAATCATTATAAGAACAAGTAACAAGTTGATGGTTATGATTGTCACGGATCAAACCAACAAGAAAAACATTATAAGAACAAGTAACAAGTTGATGGTTATGATTGTCACGGATCAAACCAACAAGAAAAGCATTATAAGAACAAGCACACAAAGAACATACATGTTTAGACAAATCATCACAAGTTATCATAAGAGCCAAACAAGTATCAAGACATTCATAAGACAAGAACACATCACAAGAATCACATAATCAACACAATCAAAGAACCAAACATGAACAATAGCATTCAACATCATAAAAGTAACAAGGTTTACCCAAAGTATGAATTACAATAGGCAAAGATGAAGGATTATAGCACTCCTTCAAGCCTCCAATCAACTACAATAGTTTTACCAAGCCGGAAAATGATGTCCAAACGCCTTCAACAACCCTTGAGCACACTACACGAATTAGGCAGAGGTTTGTGGTCTTTTGGGGAAGATAAGTTGGTGGAAATTCGTCCTTAAGTGTGGAGGCTTGAATTTCACACAAGTTGGGATAGGATAGTTGGTGGAAATTCGTCCTTAAGGGTGGAGGATCGAATTTCACACCTTTGGTGAAGGTAAGTTGAGAGAGGGATGTTGTTTTAGGTGGAAATTCATCCTTAAGGGTGGAGGATCGAATTTCACACCTAGAGATGAGTGGTGGGTGAAAGGGATGAGAAGGATGGAGAAGGGATGATGAAATGAGGTTACAAAGGCCTCTATTTATACTACTTCCAAGGCTAGGGGTATTAAATGTTGAACTTGGCCTCCAAGGAGATTAGAAGGGACTAGAATACATGTAGGAATGGACTAGAATTGTTTGGAACATGATTGGAACTTGCTAGGACTCTTATTGATGAAGAAATGGCAGAAACAGGCCCTCCAACCGAATCGGTTAAACTCCAACCGTTTCGGTTGGTGTTCTTGACCATTCTCCAACCGGATCTGGTTGCGGGGCCCGACCGAACGGTTGGAGCAAATTGACAAAAAACCATAAGCACCAAAGTTGTAGATCTTTCTCTTATCTTTCCGTGGCCGTGAACCGGGGGTCAAACGGAGTTCGTATGCAAAATTTATGGCCAAAATGGTGAAGGTGTGTTGGGAACAACGAGTCTTCCAATATGTCTTCGTTTTAGCTTCTTTTCTTCATTTCTTTCTCGTTTTCCTTCTTGAACTTTATTCTTGAGTGTTTGGACTACTAAATTGATGACTTTATCTTCTCGAATATACTCCACAAGTCTTGCTTTTGTCGGGAATTCTTCGTATATGGAGAAATCTTCATATTTTACTTCTTTTTCCGCTTTTTTTCTCCACTTTCCTGTACTTGGCTACAAATGAACTAGCAAACGCACTTTTGTACGATTAAGCATCAAAAGCATATGATTATAACTAAATAACACACATAAAAGCATGGATAACGCTACTAAAAACATGCACAATTTGAGCGTTATCAGTGGGCCTTTCCTAAGAAGCCTTAGGTGGTAGTTGGTGGTTAGGTTGGGGTAGGGTTGTGAAGCTTGTGTCTGTGTAGGTTGTGTTAGGGAGTTGTCTTGTGGAGTAGTCTGTTGTTTGTAAGCTCAATGGTTGTAATCTCTGCATCTTTAGATGCAGCTTAATAAATAATAATAAAACCATGTCTTTTGCTTTAAGTTCCATTTGCATCATACTGGTTGTGATTTACTTCTTTTGTCTGCAAAAAGCTCTGTGTTGATTACCAGTTTTGATGACCCCTTTACCAGCAACTTTTCCATTAACTCCACCTCCAAAGCTGAGATAATGTCCATCATAATGATCAAAATTTTAGAGATAGGACTTGTTGCCAGTCATGTGCCTTGAACATCCACTATCTGTGTAGCCTTGATCTGATTTCTTTGTCCTTGGATGTTCCTGCACATATAAGAAAGGAGTTAGTTTCCTTTGGGGACCCAAGCCATGATTGACTTGGATCTGCCTCGTGTATCAATATAGTTATATCTATCAAAGGTCATTGATACACCATTGGGATTGGTTGTTGAGGTAATTTCTTTAGGTTTCTATTCCCAACGTGCTGAGGCCTTCACAGCATTTCCCATGTTACCCCTGGTCTTGTTTACAACCCTTGCAGTGGGAACTTTTGATTGAGCAGTGGTAACTGCTGGTTTAGATTTTGGTACCCACTGTTGGTTATAGTTAACCCTTTTATCAGAAAAAGACCTTTTCCCTGTTTGTGCAGATTTTGCAAAAGTTGTTTTGGATTTTGCACTTGTAACAGGTGATTTAGGGTGAGCAGTGTTAATAGTTTTACCAGTGGCAAGAGTTTTAAGACCACTTTTTAGTTGAACTGCTCTTGGGACCATTTTGCTGTGTGAATTAGGGTGTATTCCCATGGACTTCCCTTCTCCCAACATGATAGTCACAATTAGCATGTAAATGATTAAAGCTGCCACATATATAACATGCTTTATTGTACATCACAAAATCACTACCTAGTTGTTGAGATTTGACATGATTCCAACTCCTCTGGTTACCCCTAGGAGCTGATGTGTAACACCCCAACCCGGAAAGGGTAGAAGTGTCACATTCTGGTGTCATATCAGAACATACAATTAAAACCGGAAGTCTTAAGAATAACGTATCAAGTCATTTAAACAATGACTTACAAGGAAAAATTACATAATCCACAATGTCTAAAATAAAATGAAATCTCCGAACAATAGCCCAACAAAATAAATCCAAATAATAAGGTAACTAGGGTTGGTCCACTCAAATAATCCAACTCTCAGCCCATCAAAGCCCATCTTCAAACCTAACACCTGCCGCAGGAAAAGAAATGCGGCTGAGCTTAAAAATCCCAGTGAACAGATATAACAAAACAAAAGCTAAATAAAATCTGAAATGCAAAATGAACAAAGGAAACGGATAACAAAGTCGCAGCGAAATGAGAACAATGAGTCAATGAGGATCCTGCAGAACACAATTATACAGGTATCCAAACGAAACAGATAACAAGGAGAACGAAGCAAAGCAAGGTATCAATGACATATATACAAGCACATACAAACATGCATACAAGTACTGAAACATAAGCAAGCATAGCAGACGTCATATCCACACAACATATATAGCATGCAATCAATTCAGGAAATCATAAGCCATACAAGTCAAAGAGAAATCTAAAGACAAGCGGAAGCAATTAATTAATAAGTGAGCATGGCAAACATGCAGGTCAAAAACCCTTAGTTGAAAACATAATCAGTATCATAACAACGGTAGTACTAACAGTAGTCAAAATATGGCAGTCAGACGTAACAAGTAGGAATATAGCATGAACATTATAATTGAATGAATTAAAGACATAGCAGGGCAACTAAACAAATTAACAAACCAGACGTCACAATTGAACCATTTACCCAATCAAACCGTAGCATAGGCAGAATGTACACATGGCAGGTCAACAATAAACAGATAAGAATACAACGGAATAGTCATAGTCCACAAGATTAACCGAACAAAGCACACATAATAAACCGACAAAACTATCGATTACACATTGGCATGGTCACCAGACAATTCAGAGGTTCACATAATAGTGAGATCACATATCATCAGATGAAAACAGGTAACTCAGATAACCGCATATTAATCACATCATAGCAGGATAATCAGTAGTCACATAAAACATAAATAGCATAAACAAATCAAATAAACACGTAATAAACCCGGTACGTGAATGGAACGATAGTCTGGAGTAACGGAATGAGAGTGTAACAGATCAAAGCAATGGAATATATATATCTTAGTAGTAGAGTGAGTCATATAAGGGTACTGAGTAATGAACAATTAACGTAGCATATGGTGCGTTGGGGAATACAAAAGGTACAATATAGGTATATCAAAGGTGTAAGGGTTGTCAGAAATCTACCACGAGCCCGGAACATATCATATCATATCATATCATAAGTAACCATTGTATTCGGAGGGGTGACCTCGGAATACCATATATAGTAGGAGGGGAGACCTCAGTAACAAATGGAGTAGCTAGCTCCCGGAATGTGAAGACGCGTATTGCACACGACATCATTCACCATATAAATCATATCATATCAAATTAAATCCACTAATAACATATCATATCTAGGATGCATCCATACGCCCCCCGGAACATATCATAGTGGCCAAATCATATACATATAGTGAGCTCATAATCATATCATATCATAATGGGGACGGTGTGTAACATCACTCGTACACACTGGAGTCGTGCCATTGGTGCATCAATGACACGGTCATGTTACCTTCATGACTAGGAACACATATTTGGCTCGGGTATCAAACTGACGGGTCAAAGCATAATCATATCATATCATAAGGGTTCATATCAAAGTTCATATCAAAGTTCATATCAGAGTTCATATCAAAGTTCATATCAGAGTTCATATCAAAGTTCATATCAGAGTTCATAATCAGATGGTTCATAATCATGAGGTTCATAATCAGAAGTTCAGAATCATAACAAACGAATATCATAGCGAACAGAATCATATCAAAGGATTATGTCGGAATCATATCAAAAGGATCATAGCATGAGGAAATCATAGCAAAGGAATATCATAAGTGAAGTAAAGTCAAGGATCGAAAAAAAGTCAGGAGAAATCCCTACTGAAAAGGGATAGAATATCTGTACCTTAGCAACGAAATCAAAGCAAACAAGAAAGTTACACCGGGAAGCAACGTCGTATCTCCTTCAACGTATCTACACGAATTGATATCATAAATTACTTATATACTCATTTTATAAGCTTCTTATGCATGTGTAAGTGTTTTACTTATTGATATCCTTTTTCTATCTTTCATTTTCTTAAACTCATATTTGGACCAGACTTTAGCGATTTTTATAAAATACTTACGTAGCTCAAATGAAATCAAGTAAAATCCCAGGGGTTCCCATATGAGTTAAAAGAGTCTCCAAAAATTGGTGGGTTCTATTTCCATGCCAAATGGTCTATGGAAAATTACAAGTCCAGACCTGTCCAAAAAGTGATCAGAAAATACACCTTAAAAGTTTACGCTTATTGGACCTGTTTAGACACTTTGGAAAAATCCCCAAAACTCCCAGAAATTCATTTATATCATAAATGTCAATCCTGTAAAAGGAGAGCTCCCAATTCCTTATGGTTTGAAAATGAAAAATCAAACAATCCAACTAAATTTCAGACCCGTTTTCTCAGCTTTGACACTTGAACGTGTAAAATTCAAAAATACGACTTAGACAACTCCAAATTCGACCAAACCACTTGGAAAACTTAACTAAGACATAAAATAAACTTTTCCATCAAAAATCCAGATTATTGCACTTATAAAATTTGATATATGACACACACAAATTCGACATATGATGCTGTCCAGTTTTAGGGTCCATTAAAACCATTATAATCACATGTTTTACCTACCCAAACGCACCCATGACCCATGTAAGCTACACAAACTGATTTAATATCATCATAGCAAGTTTACCATTCCATATTTTCAGTCTTACAAAAATTATATACACCCTTTAACCACCAATAACCATTTTATACGCCCCGTAAATTAATAAAACAAACCCTAGTCCCATGATTTTATGTGATTAAAACTATTATTTCATGTGACAAGTTTTTAGTCGTGTATACATGTATTCGAAGGAAGATAACCACACGACCACAACCATGAAACAAAGGAAATTAAGGAGACGAGATGATGGCATAGGATGTTACCCTTGATGCGCGACATGAGATGTATTCGGAGGGGTGACCTCGGAATACCATATATAATAGGAGGGGAGACCTCAGTAACAAATGGAGTAGCTAGATCCCGGAATGTGAAGACGCGTATTGCACACGACATCATTCACCATATAAATCATATCATATCATATTAAATCCACTAATATCATATCATATCTAGGATGCATCCATACGCCCCCCGGAACATATCATAGTGGCCAAATCATATACATATAGTGAGCTCATAATCATATCATATCATAATGGGGACGGTGTGTAACATCACTCGTACACACTGGAGTCATGCCATTGGTGCATCAATGACACAGTCATGTTACCTTCATGACTAGGAACACATATTTGGCTCGGGTATCAAACTGAAGGGTCAAAACATAATCATATCATAAGGGTTCATATCAAAGGTTCAGAAGTCAAAGGTTCATATCAGATTTCCATAACATAAGTTCATAATCAGAGGTTCATAATCAGATGGTTCATAATCATAAGGTTCATAATCATGAGGTTCATAATCAGAAGTTCATAATCATAACAACGAATATCATAGCGAACAGAATCATATCAAAGGATTATGTCGGAATCATATCAAAAGGATCATAGCATAAGGAAATTATAGCAAAGGAATATCATAAGTGAAGTAAATTCAAGGAACGAAAAGTCATAGGAAATCCCTACTGAAAAGGGATAGAATATCTGTACCTTAGTAACGAAACGAAAACAAACGGGAAGGTAACACCGGAAAACAACGTCGTATCTTCTTCAACGAATCTACATGAATTACGATTCGTTTAATACTTATTAGCTCATTTAAGTCATAACGATTAATCGTATTAATATTTTTAGAGTTATAAGCGTATTCTCATTTTTAGTAATGGACGGAATTAAAATACTTTAGGGTAATAATCATTAATTTGTCAAATTTAAGGGTTACAAATGATAAATGGCAAAAGTAAATGTTTAATATGACAAATATCCTAATTTAAGGCTTTATTAGATAATACTTCAAGGTATAGGGTTCGCATGGTAAATATCTCAAAGTTTAGGGTTTACATGGTCATTATCTCAAAGTATATGGTTATTAGTGACAAGTATTTTGAAATTAAAACTCAATATTATTATTTTGATACTCCAAGGTGTAATATATCATTTTATAATAGTGCAAGGTTTGCATGCGATAAAATCTAAATATGAGGGTTTAAAATGAAAAATACCAATTATATAACATGCAAACATTTTGCTAATCATTCGTACATATCATGACATGCCGACTTCGAGCTTGATCGCGGTTCAAACGGCTTACCGACACAACTAGATAAACACGTATAATGACTAACCCCCGACTCTATTTTCCCGAAATACTTTCAACATGCCGTACAATGTACCCATAAATCCCGCGAACAACCTCGAAATGTCCCACGAGACCATAAGAGAATTTTCGACACAAACTAAACCAACACGTACCAGTATGTAGTTACCCATTTTAGCTCGACATAAAACAATTAAAACATGCTTATGGTTGAATGAATGCATGCCAACAGATTCTAAGGAAACAATATATGGGTCGACACAATATAAGTCTTTCCTTTGTCATTTCATGTGTTTCACTTATGATTTTTATGTGATGAATGTTATCATATTATGTTATAATTCTATGAGGCATTGATTTAACATTACATGTGAGGTCTTACTTACTTTAGCATGCAATCTGATGGACCAATACATACGACTCAAACAAGGAAACAAAGGAAGAACAATTTATATGAAACATGGATGAGCAAAATCAATATAGTTTTACATATGGTCGATCTATATGATCTTTTATTCGATACTGTTGGTAGCATGGGTATGATTTTTATGTGACCCTCATCATAATATTTCATGCGACGAGATTTACGTAACATTCATGTGACGGTTAACATATCAATTTATGTAAGATTATAGTCAATTACATGCATGCATTTGACCAGGCCTTCACGACAGCAAACCAAGGAAAAACAAAAGGAGTAAAATAAACAAGATCGAGACACATTACCCTTGTAGCTTGTCGAAGCAGAACCAAGAAAACAAGAGGACCAACACACGATCAAACCAAAACCAACAGCCACTTCGAACCTCGTACGCACGACTCAACACCACGATCACAGCAGCCTGGGAACCTTGCTTTGCTTGTTGGGTCAAATGGAAGAGAGGTAAAATTCCTTGCCGTCATTTTGTGTTTATGTGCTAGGGGGGTTTTTTTTTTTAATGTGTTTTACGTTTTCAAAAGAGGGGATATAAGGGAATTATATGGTGATAAGGTTAGCTAAAGTTGGCAATTATTTTGGAGCCTTTAGGCGTGTAAATGTGCCGAACAAAAAGGGATTCCAAAGACCAAATCAAGGCTCTAATTTACCTTCCAAAAATATACCTTTGTACAATTATTTATTTGATGTAGTATATGTTACAAGTAACCTTTTTTTTTGTGTTATAATCATTTTAATTTTAGATATAAGTTTTATTTTTATGTGTTACAATATTAATTATAAGGTGACACTTAATGTACTTAATGAGCTAGTTACATGTTACGGGTTTTCACAATGAGGGGTATTATGGTCTTTTAACGCGTTCACGATTTTTAGGGTTTTACAACTCTACCCCTTTAAAAGAAAATTTCGTCATTTGGCATACCTACCACGAGCCCGGAACATATCATATCATATCATATCATATCATAAGTAACCATTGTATTCGGAGGGGTGACCTCGGAATACCATATATAGTAGGAGGGGAGACCTCAGTAACAAATGGAGTAGCTAGCTCCCGGAATGTGAAGACGCGTATTGCACACGACATCATTCACCATATAAATCATATCATATCAAATTAAATCCACTAATAACATATCATATCTAGGATGCATCCATACGCCCCCCGGAACATATCATAGTGGCCAAATCATATACATATAGTGAGCTCATAATCATATCATATCATAATGGGGACGGTGTGTAACATCACTCGTACACACTGGAGTCGTGCCATTGGTGCATCAATGACACGGTCATGTTACCTTCATGACTAGGAACACATATTTGGCTCGGGTATCAAACTGACGGGTCAAAGCATAATCATATTATATCATAAGGGTTCATATCAAAGTTCATATCAAAGTTCATATCAGAGTTCATATCAAAGTTCATATCAGAGTTCATATCAAAGTTCATATCAGAGTTCATAATCAGATGGTTCATAATCATGAGGTTCATAATCAGAAGTTCAGAATCATAACAAACGAATATCATAGCGAACAGAATCATATCAAAGGATTATGTCGGAATCATATCAAAAGGATCATAGCATGAGGAAATCATAGCAAAGGAATATCATAAGTGAAGTAAAGTCAAGGATCGAAAAAAAGTCAGGAGAAATCCCTACTGAAAAGGGATAGAATATCTGTACCTTAGCAACGAAATCAAAGCAAACAAGAAAGTTACACCGGGAAGCAACGTCGTATCTCCTTCAACGTAACTACACGAATTGATATCATAAATTACTTATATACTCATTTTATAAGCTTCTTATGCATGTGTAAGTGTTTTACTTATTGATATCCTTTTTCTATCTTTCATTTTCTTAAACTCATATTTGGACCAGACTTTAGCGATTTTTATAAAATACTTACGTAGCTCAAATGAAATCAAGTAAAATCCCAGGGGTTCCCATATGAGTTAAAAGAGTCTCCAAAAATTGGTGGGTTCTATTTCCATGCCAAATGGTCTATGGAAAATCACAAGTCCAGACCTGTCCAGAAAGTGATCAGAAAATACACCTTAAAAGTTTACGCTTATTGGACATGTTTAGACACTTTGGAAAAATCCCCAAAACTCCCAGAAATTAATTTATATCATAAATGTCAATCCTGTAAAAGGAGAGCTCCCAATTACTTATGGTTTGAAAATGAAAAATCAAACAATCCAACTAAATTTCAGACCCGTTTTCTCAGCTTTGACACTTGAACGTGTAAAATTCAAAAATACGACTTAGACAACTCCAAATTCGACCAAACCACTTGGAAAACTTAACTAAGACATAAAATAAACTTTTCCATCAAAAATCCAGATTATTGCACTTATAAATATGACACACACAAATTCGACATATGATGCTGTCCAGTTTTAGGGTCCATTAAAACCATTATAATCACATGTTTTACCTACCCAAACGCACCCATGACCCATGTAAGCTACACAACCTGATTTAATATCATCATAGCAAGTTTACCATTCCATATTTTCAGTCGTACAAATATTATGTACACCCTTTAACCACCAATAACCATTTTATACGCCCCGTGAATTAATAAAACGAACCCTAGTCCCATGATTTTATGTGATTAAAACTATTATTTCATGTGACAAGTTTTTAGTCGTGTATACATGTATTCGAAGGAAGATAACCACACGGCCACAACCATGAAACAAAGGAAATTAAGGAGACGAGATGATGGCATAAGATGTTACCCTTGATGCGCGACATGAGATGAACCAAGAAACCAAGGGAAGAGAACCACGCCTAGGTCACAAAACCCACGAAAATAACACACCATTAGCCTCCCTTTTTGACCTAGCCAAACCTCCCGACCAGCAGGTCCAAAACCCACGACCAAACCCAAGCCAAAACCCACGACAGCTTCCTTGAACTCACCTCGATCACAGCCTTTTGGACACTCTTGATGTCGACAAAGAATGGAGAAGAAGGATAAGCCGCCATTATTTTTTTAGGGTTTCATGTGTTTATTTTGTTTTGTGGAGCGTATGTAAAAAAAAAGAAGGGATGTCCGTTTTTTTTTTGTTTGTCGTGAAGGGGGAAAAACAAAAGAGAAAGGCCTCAAATCAAGGAAGTAATTAAAGACTTGCCATATTCTCTTCAATCACGAACTTAGTCTTGTTTCTCGACCCGATACATTTGTGTACATTCAATAATTTTCGGCTAGGCTATGCAAAATAAATATGTGACGTAACATAAATGTGTAATATTTATTTTAGCATATGTATTATTTTTGTATTACTTTTACTTGTTCAGGTACTAACGATTTAAGTATTTAATTTATAGTCGTGACGATAAATTTTAATAATTAACTTCTTTCATAAGTTCGAAATTGGAGGGTATTTTGGTATTTTTAACGTGATTCGAAAATGTGGGTTTTACATGATGACTTGTTTCTATACATCTCAGCATACCTTACAGTTGATCTAGGTTTGTTAACTTGTTTCCTAGGTTCCTCTGTAATAGTATTAACAACTTTTGGGATAGAAGCCTCTACATTCTTTTTAACATTCTCATCAACAACAGATGAGTTACTTGCACTTTCAAAAACATCAGGTTCATGCTTAACCTCTTCCTCACTTGTCACAAATTTGAGAGGACCATATTCACGAATAGGTTCCTGAAAATAACAGGTGTCAACGGATAAATTGACATTCTCATTTATCTTTTTAAGTTTTTCAAACTCTTCTTTTAGTGCCTCATTTACTGCTGTCTTATGATCTAACTCTCTTCTAAGAACAATCATATCATCATTATATTTTGACTCAATTTCTCTATAATGCTCTAGTTGTTTCTCTAATACAGATATGCCTCTTCTAAGATTTGTCACAGCGTAATTAGCAGCAAACAACTCTGTTCTTTGGTTTTCAAAATATTCATTAAGCCTTTCACATTCTCTAGAAGCCCTACATGTTTTAGAACAACTTTCAAAATTTTGTACCTTAGAGTCAAAGAAAGCCATGAGAGCATGTTCTGTAGACACAAGAGCAGCATCTGAAGGTTGTTCCTCTTGTTCATCAGCCATGAAACTCCAATCATAGCTTACACCATCAATTGCCAGCATTGCCTTTGGTTCTTCCACAATTGGTTCTTTCTTTTGCTTGTACCATGTAGACCTTTTGTCCTGGTTCCTTGGTCTTCTGCATTCTATAGCAAAATGCCCCAACTTGTGACAGTTGAAACACTCTACTTTCTTTTTATCGAACCCTGCAGTTTCACCACCATTGATGTGAATTGGCTTGCCAGTCTTCTTATAGAATTTCCTAGCCCTCATGCTAAGGAGAGCTATTTGCCATTTATGTCCATCTCCTCCAAGTCGTCTTCATCAATTTGCTATATGTCTTCATGAGTTAATATAGAGCCATTAACTTGAGTGGAGATAAAAGCATAAAAGGTAGGATCTCCAATACCAGCAACCTTCTTCTTTGAACCTGCAGTGGTAACACTAACATTACCAGTGGAAACAGTAGAACCAGCAGTGGCAAAATCATCTTCATAGTCATCTTCAAAATCATCACAGTCAACATAGGTTGACAACAATGCCAAGTTGCTAGAGCTTGTACCAAGTTTCCCTGCCTTCTTCAATATTTGTTCAATGAGTTTGAAGTTGTTGTAAAGATCATTGAGCTTCATAGTTTCAATTTATGGTTTATTTTCCCAGATTGTAACATTAGTATGAAACTCAGTAGGCAAACTTCTTAGAAACTTCAAATTGAGGTCTTCCTTTTCTACCTCAATGCCAAACACAGTCAGCTGTGTGACAATCTTCTGGAGTTTGGTGAAGATGTTGTCAAGTGAGTCATTTCTTGAAGTAGAGAAGTTTTCATAACTTTTCTTCAACAATGTCTTTTGTGTCTTCTTTGTAGCATCATTGCCACCAAACACTGAGCAGATCTCTTCAAAAAGTTCTTTTGCTGTTGTGTATTTACTGAAAGCAATGATCTGGTCTTTAGGAAGAGTCATTAGTAATAAACTTCTGGCCTTCAGGTCATTCTTCTTCTTTGCTCTTTCATCGTTAGTCTCAGGTACAGAAACTGTTACAACTTCTGTGTCACTAACTTTCTCAGTCTTCTTCACAGACTTGAAGGAATCACCAGTTAAGATGATTTCCCATAAAGCATAGTCTTGTATGAGAAAGTATTGCTCAATCATTATCCTCCACATCTCAAACTCATTAAGTTTGAGCTTAGGAAGCCTTGGAGCATAATTAGACTGGTTGTTTTCCATCTCCATTAATTTGAGTGAGTTGGTTAAGCTTATTCCTTGGATCTTCTAAATCAAAGTATCAAAACCTTCGCTCTGATACCACTTGATGGATCTAAACACACACCTTGTGTTAGTGATACTTTGAGTTATATTAATAAGCACGCGGAATATACTTAGTAATACTTAGAAGATGGATTATATGATGTAATGTAAGTAAGAACAGTTTAACACAAAGCTCCAATATTATTAAGAAATAATATGAGTGATCTTGCTTATCACTAGGGTTACACCTTGAAGCTTACGTGAGTATTTCGTACTCTAAACAATGACCTAGGATATCCTTTTATAGCACAAGGAGTCCTTTACAAGATAAGTATAATGCTAACAATATAGAATATACACAAAATCTTTTCTATACTTATCAATACACGGATACATAACAATTATCCTAATAGCAGTGGTAATATATGTACTGGCAGTGGTAATGTGTTTCCACTGCTAGTGTAATCTTTAGCAGTGTCTTCCACATCTTATCAGTGGTAACTGTTAGCTTTATTCCCAACATTATGTCACAGGTGATATCACAAATGTTTCTTTCAGTATTTGTTGGTGGTGTATCTGTTTCTGTTTTTGTTCTTCGTGTTTGCTAAGCTTAAATGTCTAGCAACGGATTTTGTTAATTTTCTTGGTATTGTTAGTGTTGTCGGTGATGATGTTGTTTCTTTGTTCACTTCTTTAGTTTGACTTGGTTGTTTTTTCGCGAAGGTATTTTTCCTTTCACCTTTAGCCCCTGCTTTTTTGCTTCTTGATAGTTCTCAGTTTTATATTCAAATCTGCATAAATTATATACCATGTTAGTTTATGAATAGTTCATTGTTTTTTAATATCATACGTGATATATAAACTGAATAAGTATACGTCATCAAATATCATAGGTGATATACTACCAATAAGCAATCATTACAACTGTTGTATCACATATACTACCAATAAGCAATCATTACAACTGTTGTATCATAGGTGATATACTACAAATAAGCAATCGTTGCAACTGTTGTATCACATGTGATATACTAACAATAAGCAATCATTGGAACTGTTGTATCATAGGTGATATACTACCAACTAATACTAGAGTCAAATACCGCTTTTAAACATATCGAAGCATGCCCAATCTATCCATTATGCACATATATCTACCACAAATCTAACAAAAGCATGTTACAGTCACAATATTTATTTTAGCTTGTTAAGTCTCTCATATTATCACAATAATCATCTAACTTTCACAACAATCCCTCAATAAACTACTAAAATCTACAAAAACAGCTAAGTGTTCATACTATAGAATAAATATCCGTGGTTTTAGGGATACCATTATAACATTCTACTGAAGTATACATACACATTCTATTGAATGTGTATGTATCACTGGTGATATAACACATAAGCTAAATGTTAAATCAAGTACGCCGCATACATGCAAGGTCTTATCACAGTTAATTCTTCTAAAGGAGACATGCTTATACGTTACAATATACCTTTACTTTTATGAATCTCTGGAGATGGAGTCAAAAATTTGATTGACGACAGAACTGCATTTACTCACAGTAAATAATATATCATCAAAACTTTTAGCAAAAAAAAAAAAAGTTTAACTATGATTACAAAACAATAACAATAAAATATCAAAAGTGATACTATACATGACATATAATAAATCTTAACAAGTAAACAAAAAAAACCCATCAAATAACATAAATTTCACAAGTAATAATACAAATATCACTAGTGATAATACATATATACAGTTTAACTTCAAATATCACTGGTGATACTACACGTATGATACTTTTCACTCACACATTTCATCAAACACTTGGTGTGCATCCATGTATATAAAGTGTTTTACTCAGAAACTCAACCAAATTTAAACACTAAAAAACACAACCAAACACATGTCACAATCACAATAAAAATCACACCAAAACAAATTCATTTTTATGTATAACATTCATCAATTTATTATAACAATCCCTCAATAAAACTCAAACAAGAACATAATCATCACATGCATCACACAGTATCACATCAAAAATCAACAAAAAATACACAAAAATCTTCATAAGTAGCAATAATATTCATAAATAAATACAAAATCACTAGAGATTCTAATAAAACATATACATAATTAGTCGGAAGCATCGTACCTTCATCTCGAGACTCAGTAGGTTCATTTTTAACCATTTTTTTGTGGATCTGCTTCTGCACTCGATGATTCTTCAATTTTTGTGTTTTTTCTTTGATTTTAACGGTTAAAAGCGGTTGATTTTGAATATTTATGGCAATTTTTTATTTTTGTTAGAGAGAGAAAGTGCGGATTTTGTTGATAGGGAATTTGTGAAAGTGAAAGGTCTGGGGGTGGGATTGGTGGGGTAAGTTTGCTGAATTGGCAGGAGTGGTCCATCCGTATTTTTTATTATTAAAAGATGTCTTTTTAATCCAACGGCTCAGATGCATCCCTGGGTATGTAGTGGATTGTCAGTATCCAAAATAAAGCGCCTCAAGTTTGTTAATGATTGAATAAGATTATAAACTCATCAAATAAACTTGGACAAATATCTCCTAAATGTACAATTAAAAACCTTTTGGTTCAAATTTAATAGAGTAGTGACATAAAGACCTAAAATACATTTTTAAATACTAAACTAATACTCGCGCAAAACTTGTGAACTTGTGTTTTGATGTTACTCTTGATATAACATTTACGAGTTCAATTTGTAGTCATTGCGATAAAATAAAAGTTTATGAGTTATAAATAAAAAACGATAAAAGTTTGGGGATTAAAACAATATATAAACAATTAATTTGGTGGTGGATGTTGTTACTATTTTCAATCCATGGTATTTAAAAATTGCAATTAGTAATTAAAAGGGTAATTTAGGCAGAATATTTTATTTAATTTTAAGTTTCAAGAATGAACATATACTCTCTTAGTAGAAATATAAGTTGTATAGATAAAAAGTCTTATCTTTTATTTGTGTTCATTTTTATTTTATAAATTCATAAAAAACCAAGCGTGTGTTTTAAATGTTGAGAAACCGTGTTGCCATTTATAACCGTTGATACACCGTAATACCACTTTACTCATACTCACTTTTAAAAGTTGACTGTATAAGTTGACTAAGTTTTCATTTATTAAGCGTGATATTTAAGAGTTTATTAGGGATTATTAAAGGGTATTAAGGGGTGATTTAGTTCAAACACTTTACTCACTTCTAAGCAATTTTAAATTGAGTAAAATGCAGAAATCGTCCCTGTGGTTTGCTCAGATTGCATAAATCGTCCCTAACATTCCATAAATGCAGACAGCCTCCCTGTGAGGAAACCTTTTGATCATTTTAGTCCCTGGCACCAACTCTGGTTAGCCCCTCATGGTTAAGTGGTATTATCTGGAGGGCAATTTCGTCTTTCTTCTTTGTGGTCCCAAATCCAACCCGACACAAAGTGGTTTGACTTTTCTTTTCCCAAATCCAACCCACACAAAGTGGTTTGACTTTTCTTTTCCCAAAGAAGAAAGACGAAACTGCCCTCCAGATAATACCACTTAACCATGAGGGACTAACCAGAGTTGGTGCCAGGGACTAAAATGATCAAAAGGTTTCCTCACAGGGAGGCCGCTTGCACTTATGGAATGTTAGGGACGATTTATGCAATCTGAGCAAACCACATGGACGATTTCTGCATTTTACTCTTTTAAATTTTAAGATTTGAGCATAAACTGTAACAGAGATATATTTAATAAAGGAGTGACATAAAGACCTAAAGCACATTTTCTTTTCAGTTTTGTGATCGTTGATACACTTGATTTTTCTTTTCTTTTTATGAAGTTAAATGTTAGACCAATGTTTATAAACTCTGGTCGAACCAACCGGAACTGTGCCCGGCCACAAAAATGGGTAAAAAAACCCGAGTTTTTAAAACCGGGTAGACCCACCGGGTTTTGACTGACCCGGGTCAACCTGGGTTTTAAAACCCGATCGGGTTTGGTTTTTTTCATTTGTTTTATTAAAAAACAAGTTGACCCGGTCGGGGAAAAAAAAATTAAATGGAAAAACGGGTTGATCCGACGATCGAACCGATGCTCGATGACTCGACCGGATCGATTAAAAATCCGGTTTTTAAAACGTAGTGTAAGACTATATAAATCCGAAAATAATTAATAAGGCAAGTATTTTTAGCTCAACTAAAAACCAAGATTACGAAAATATTAATAGCCCACAACTTCAAGTTGATAAAACGCTCAAACTATAGCTTCTGGTGAATGATAACCATAGCTTAAAGAGTTATGATTAAGTTAGGACATGCAATAATTGATTGTAACTTAAAAATTAACCCCTTGCCTTTGCATATTTCCGTTCTTTAATAGGATTGTTAGTATTATCTGAGTTCAGCTTATTGTGTGTTCTGAAGTCTTAGCTTGCTTATTTTAGTGCTTAAATATTGCCATTTCTGCCCTTAGTTTCTGTTGCTGCAGCATAACTGTTCTAAGTAGGTCTGTTCTTAGCTTTACAACTGCTTAATTAGTAGACATATAGGCCTGATTGTTAATGCTCTAGATAGCCTCTAGTATCATCTTAATATTATTTTTACTTAGGAGTTATGTAGTGCTTATTTAGTGGCCTTAATCAGATCTGCAAGTTGTCCCCTTAAGACTGCTGCATCAGTCCTCTTTGTGTCCCAATTAGCTTTTATTTTTGATTTTTAATTTCTCCAACTCAGGTGGTTTTCTAGCCTGAACGACACATAAATATGTTGCTTAAAATTAGTGTTTGGTTCTCTAAAAGCCAATTTTTTAATATGATTTCAGGGTGCAGTGGCTAGCCTACATATGGTGCAATGCTTTCACTTGGCAGGCTTTCCAAAAGGATTAATCTGTTGCTGATGCACTAGTCGAAAAAGTAAATTCCAAGCTGGCAAAGTTGAAGGTAGGACCACCCGAGGACAATTGTGACATCACCCCAGTTGTATCTGAGTCTTCAGCCAATTTCATTGAGGGGTTGGCTAAGGATGCAAAGACAAAAGGGGCAACCTTTTGCCAAGAGTACAAGCGAGAGGGCAACCTCATTTGGCCGTTGTTGCTCGATAATGTCCGGCCTGACATGAGAATTGCTTGGGAGGAGCCGTTTGGGCCCATTGTGCCGGTTATCAGGATCATCTCAATCGTAACCAGTTAGGGATAATTGTTTTGGTCAGTTCTGGTTAATTGTGTCTACTGTCTACGTCGAATATTATTATAGTATAAATAATTTTTAATGTTACTTCAGGACTTGAGCTATCTTCTCATATTATTTTCTTAATGAAAACCTTGTTTGCTGTACTTGGGGTTGTAGATATTCATGTGATATTGTTGGTTATGGAATATATATTGTGAGTTTTTGATTTGTTTTTGTAGTTATGGAATCCGTTATGTGAACTGATGTAATTGTTGTAAGGGATGATGGACGCAATTTTTTCCAAACGACAGGGACCATTTATGTAATTTAGCCTAGGGACGATGGATGCAATTTTCGCAAACCCACATGGACCATTTATGTAATTTGGAAGGGTAAAATGGTCATAATACTCAATTAAAGACAAACATGTCAAGTTTAATGTCCAGAAGAGCTATTTTTTTTTCGCTACGTTGAACTGACATTTGTAACAAGTATAATGCTCTAATAGGTTATTTGCCATAAAATTAAAATATGGGGTTTTGAAATTAATATAACCACTTAGTTTTGAAATTAATATAACCATTTAGTAATTAAAAAACTATTGTTAGGTATGAGATTGGTATGAGATGAGTTGAAGGGATATTATTGGTAGATGACTAGGCATGAAAAAAAATGGTAGGCATGACTGCCACCACCCTTAGTTTCTACTCATAAAGTTGCTTTCCACTTTTCCTAAAATATAACCATTCACTATTCCTTTCATTTCATGTCACCCACCAGCCTAAGCTAGGACCAACACCTTCACTTCTTCCAGCTTGTGTTTTAAAGGTTCGTTTTTCTTAAATTTCTTGTATCATCTTACCATTTCAAGTTATGTTTTCTAAACTTTTTACTTTTTCTTTTCTTTTGTACATTGTTCTTTTTTAGTTCTTCGTATGCTCTGTTGTTTTTTTTTGAGGAAGTTTTGGGTGTTTAGATCCTTGCTGTTTATTTCAAATTTTTTATAAAAAGCCACTAACTTAAGCATATTGCTTATCTATCTTTATAAGCTCAAGTTGACAGACGCATAAGCCCCAAATTTTTTAAAGGGGGTGTTTGTTTGGGCTTATTTACAGGCTTATGAGCTTATCTGTTTTCGGCTTATGTTTTATAAGTTTACAACCCCTTTTTGGGCTTATTTTGGGAATTATAGGCTTATATAGGTTTATTATTATGTCATAACAAACTTATATAAGCCAACAAGTTTCAAATAGGTCGAAAAACTGAGCTTATGAAATATAAACCGAAAACAGATAAGTTAACAAGCCCATAAATAAGCTTAAACAAACACACCCAAAGTTCCGCAAAAGTTTAGTAAGCCGATAAACCGAGAATAAGCTTAAGCAAACACCCTCTATTAACTTTAAGTTTTATGTAAACCGGGAGTTCTCAACTTCTCATGTTCGAATAGTGCTTGGGGCAAACAACAACTCACGCTAACCTCTTGTAAGGGGAGGGCTATACCCGATGTGAGTTTGTGTAGCGGTAGGCTCAAGCCCCGCGGATTAGTTGGCCAAAAAGTCAGAAACCACGGTTAAAAAAAGCCCTAGTATTTAACCCTTGATGACAAACAAACTTTCAACATTTTTTAATGTTAATTTTAAGAACATTTTACTGCATATTGATTAAATCTTCAAGAAGAATTTTGTTATAACAAATAAATCTCCATGAAAATGACCCAAAAGGTTTAAGTTAGACCCCGAAAGGTTTTACGTCAGGATTCATTAAAATAGCTCTAGATGAAAATGGGATCTGCTTGTTTGAGTGTTACTAAGGTATTCATTTGTGAAGTGAATGAAAATTTTAGTTGTTATTAAGGCATCAGTGTTGTAAAAAGCGGGCTAGGCGGCCGCCTAGGCGCTAGGCATACACCGCCTTGCTTTTTGGCAAATCGGCCAAACTAGGCGGAAAAGTCAAAAGGCGGTCAAACATCCGCCTAGGCGGGGCTAGGCGGAGCTAGGCGGCCAAGGCTGTCAAAAAAGTCAACAAAAACGATAGTTTTGAAGTTTTATTTTCAATGCTGTTACAGTCACTAAATGACATAATGATAGTTTTTGAAGTATTCCTCAATAGCAGACTTGATCATATCTTATACTCGTAAGAATTTTGTTACTGTTTGTTTCTTTTATAATGATATATAAATTTAAGTTTTTCTAAAGCAGAAAAAACATTAATGGGGAAAAGAAGCCCATTTTCTGAAATGCTAGGTAACAAGAACGATAAACCACTCATTGTGTTACCCAGAAAGGCGTTACCATTGGAGGCTATTTTCGAGGCTGTTGTTGAAAATGCGTTTAAAGGTGGTCTCTTCAGTCTCCTTTTCGATGCTGTTGCCCACTTTCTCTGTTCAGCTGTTGCAGCCCCTTCACCTGGAGTCACTGTTCTAAAGGTTTACTTTAAATTGTTGTTTAGTTTTTGTTTAATCTGAATTGAGTTACTAACTGAAATAACCTTCATAAATTACTTAGGGCCCGCTTGGTTCAAAGTGTTACTGATATGTTGTTTTATGTATAGGCTTATACTGATCCAAGCAGGCATCTTGGAAATGCTTGTAACTTTGCCGTTTTGAGGGGTACCGATGCAGGCATAACTTGTGCTTTAAATGATTTAAGAGGAAAAGAGGTTTTGCACACAAAGTAAGTCCGTATTACTAATTGACTATCTGATTTTGGAAGATACGTAACTAATATATGTTACTGCAGAATCGTGGCAGGTTTTGGTGCTGGAGTCATGTACTCATTGGTTCGTGGTGATCGTGAACCTGTCACAGTGATCTCATTTGGTGTTATGTATGCACTCTTGTCAGGTGGAAGATTTCAGGTGATCATTTGCTTCTTCATTTCCCTTTCACACAAGATATGTTATATGTGACGATTTGGATATATATATGCTCCTTTATTGTCAAATGAATAAAATGAATATAGATGTAGCTATAACCTTATATGTACACGCTTTAAAAGTTACCCAAATAGTACGTGTTGCTAAAGTATACAACCTCTGACATCGTTGTATTTAATAAGTTAAGATTATCATATACATACCTATTTTTATCATCCTAAGCATACTATGTAATTATTATTTTTATGGAAAAAAGCTGGACGACCCATTTCAACCAGTATAAAATATTACACGTTTTGACTTGAACCCTTGTGCAGATAAGGAAGAGCAAGGAGGATGGAGGGTGGTGGACAGATTGAGATGAGATGGGACCTATTTTATGCGAAGATCTTCATGTCTTGGTAGTTCTATTGGGGCAAAAGTAGAATGATAGTCTAACTTATTGCAGATTCAAAGTAGGTTTTATGAATTATATCCTTTTGAGTGTTAGAAAAAATCTCATTTGCTAGTGATCTACCCCTTATTAATTGTAAGAAGAAGATACACTGATTCCTAAATCTTTTGTAAGTTGTTACTTTTGGGAATCATAGCTACGAAACTTTGGCTGAATCCTTTTGGAAACTTTGCATTATCTGAGAACCGTGCTAAATGTGTTAAAATCTTTTGTGATGCATATCAATGTGGATATGTCTGGTTTACGAGAAATTGGTTCATTAATTTGATTTACCCGGTTTGAGAAATTTGCAAGTCAGTTGGGTAACCCAGCCGAATTCAGATATTCAATTATCAAAGTGAGTATGAAACTGAATTCTTTTGATGCTTGTGTTTGCTGAAAGTTTGAGTGCCTTTGTATAATCATGATGATTTTATATCTAGTTCATTACAATATATGTAGCTTAGATATATTTTTCGCTTAATATATTTTCTGTTTAACAAAGATTTCACGAGTTTATCATGGGGTTTTAGATATTTGTCCATCAAAAACATAAATATAAATGAGTACCAATTGTTTCACAACTAGAAGTGGATGAAAATATGGCTTGACCGTGCCAAACGAACACATAACAGAACTTGGAGCATAAACTTGTATTTTTCTGGTTTGTCTTCAATAATAAGGAGAGAAAATTTACGCTCATTCGAACATTATGGAAGATCTGTCTCTCTCTTCCATGCTGCAATTTCCCAACAGCAGCCAATACAGAGAACCTGCTTCAGCTAAAACTTCATTGTTCCTTTCGTTTTATCCAATTTTGGCTGCAAATGTGTCAAGCGTGAAGTGTCAAGAAGCTTCCTATATAAACACAGGTAATTTGTTATCAAGCACATTTAGCAAACTTAGATTAGACAATTTCGGGCCTATAAACTTCTGAATATGTCGAAACAGGTGATGTTTTATCCCTAATAAGTCAAGCACATACTGTACGTGAATCAGGTCAAACATGCCGGAAGTTGCTAACATGTAATTGAATTAGAAGATTAAATTATACAGAAATATCATGATTTTTGTAATCAGAATTGACACATTAACTATATCCTGAGAACTTAAAAAATTGGACAAAAAGTGTCTCGGTATAACCCATTGAACCTGACCGACCCGTCAACCAACCCACCCATTTTGGCACCTTTAGTTAATCTGTTAAATGCCAAAATGAACCACCTTATGTCTTTATCCCATCATACATGTGCATATGTGCCATGTGCTTATGTTTAAAGGGGCTAAAAGCTAGTAAAACCTAAAAACGATATCTAGTTTCAAACATATACGAAATCTACCATAAAAGCTTGCCTGCTGTGTTAAGACTGCACCCCTAAAGACAGAATTTGCTTGATGACAGATTTAGGCACAATAAAGGCTAAATGCTTCTTACGAAAAATCTTAATCAGCCTCTTGTTTTCGATTAACTTCTTCATTGTGTCAACATGCATTTATCCAGGGACGGAACCATGGGAGTCTCGGGGATCCAGGGACACCCGTGGGGTCATAGGAGTTTGGGACACCCATGGATTTTTGGGGGACACCAACGGATCCTTTAACCGTATTAGTCTCAGTTTGCAGTATGTAAAAAGAAGTACAATTCATTTCGTTTAGTGGCTTGGAGAAATACATCCATGCATTTTTAGGAACCAAACTATATGAAGTTTGGGCTTGTAACTCTACAAAGGCCAATGTTCGGCAACAAACATTTGGAAGTGTTTAGGAGCGATAAGCTACAAGCGGTAAGCATTTTAGATGAAAAGCTTGTTTGGCAACACCTCAACAAGCGTTTCAATATTGTGTTACCGCTCCAATTTAAATGCTTCTTGAATAAGCATTCCAGAATTGCTCCAAGCATTTGGTTTATGAAATTACATAGATACCCTCATTTATTTAACTATTTATTTTATTTTAACGTGTATATTACCTTTTTCGTAATTTTACACTTTATAGTTAGACTAAAATACACCGTTGGTCCCTAAACTTGTACCAAAGCATCACAGTGGGATGAAACTAGGCCTTTTTATCGCCACAGGTCCAAAACATGGTACAGTAAAACCTCTATAAATTAATAGTGTTGGGACCGGGATATTTTATTAATTTAGCGAGATATTATTATATCGATAAATTAATAATTTATTAATTTAAAGAGGTTTTACATATGACTTTAAATTTTCAAGTCTAATATACCAGCTAGTTACAATTTATACTTATTAGAGACGAAAAACAAATTTGAAAAACAAGTTCCAATTAACATTTTATAAATACACATTCACACTTTATGAAAATAAAATTAACACTTTTTGTTGCAATACGAGAAGACAACGTACCAACTCTTTAATCCAATAAGGAGATTTTATGATAAACTCAATATAGATTTGAAGTCTAACAAAAAACAAGTGACTATGGATTCATTTTTACTAAACAATCTTATGATTTAGAAATGTATCTCTCTCACACACACACACACACACATATATATATATATATATATATATATATATATATATATATATATATATATACATACATACATACATATATATGGAACTTTTAGTGATTATTAATTTATAGTGTCGTTGGGACTAATATATATACATTGGGGTTTCAAAAAAATTATTATCTTATTATTTTATCGATTGGAGTCCAAATTTGTACTGGTCCCAAGTTGGGACTGGACAAATTATTAGTTTTATCGAGGTTATTAATTTATCGAGTATTAATTTATAGAGGTTTTACTGTATTTAAATGCCAAATTAGTCATTTGACAAAGTCAAAGTCTGATTTTTGTTTTGTAGTCGAGGGTATTTTAGTCCATACACATTTATACTTTGATAACAATTTATATTTTAGCCCTTCATCTTTCATTCTCGTCATCATCTCCCCAAATTATTCTCTCCCCAAATCATCGTCTCCCCAACATTCATCGTTCATCTTTCCTGGTCTAAAATCCATTCATCATTCATCCTAGTACACAAATTTGCCATTAAAAATACTTTTTATCAAGAAAGATCATTAACAATTGTCGGTATTAGAATTTATGTATCGTAGCTGCTATTAATCTCACCCCTCTCTCATGTATAAAAACCCAACTAGGGTATTATAACAGCATTTCACCGGAATTTACTATTTCATAACTTTAACCGACGCATAGATCGAGACCCGTGCATCATTGCTGAAGAACGTTTGGTCGTGTTTTGGAGCTCCGCCGCCGCCCTCCTATGTTATTTCTTCATTTTATCAAACCCTAAAATAAAATAATAAACCAATGTTTTTAATTAAACATCTGGTGTGGATTTAATTAAACATCTGGTCCATATACTAGAACTAGAAAGTTGTTATATTTCTTTTATTTTGTGATTTTGAGTGGAGATAATTAATTTATAGTGTTTAAGGAATGAAACATGAGATTCTTATGTGGAGCATCTGACACTTTATTTGCATCTACTTTTTAATCTTATTTATTACATGCATATGATGTAAGATGAATATGGCCTAAACAAAGGAAGAAACGTTGTGATGAGATTGTTTTAAAGCAAGTTTTGACACAACCCCCCTAAGGTAATGTAGTAGATAAGCTAGAAGGGTAGATATCATGCTTGATCATCATAATCCCACCTAGCTTTTAAGTGAAATTGAACTTGTTGCGGATTCGTAAAATGTGACATGACGTCCCTAATATATTACTACCCTCTCCTAAAAAAATATTACAGTATAAAACTGACTTGAACGTGGTTGATTGCTTTGGGCATTATCAAGGCTATGAGATATACTTAGGATTCGACTTACCATATGGATAAGCCACAACCAAATAAATCAAATGTTTGTAGAATCTTGATAATGGCACACTACCAAATCAATGACAAAACATGAAACATCATGTACAAATTACAAAGTAGGAGTCTTTCTCAAGTATAAGTAACAGTAGTAAATGAATCTTGCCAAAGGTTAACACAATGACAGATAAGGTTAACTCTTGTAATGTGCTATACGGACACATTATGCAACAGTAGCATTATTATTTTGACGGTATCAGGTATTACAATCAAACTTAATGATGTATCAGGCTTACAGCATATCACTCTACTTATATGGCAATTAACTCAAAAAAAGTTAGCATCATACCCATCTAAAGGAAAATGCTTATCAGTCAAATTACTCTACATCCACAAAACTGTAACTTACACCACGGGAGTATCTACATGCACCCTTAATCAATTCAAACTAATAACATAGAGCGCACTGATAAACAACATAAGGTTAAGGGAGACAGAGACCTCAGTTTCTCTTCAGGCACGCATCCAAGGTCAGCATTGCATAAAACTGGATGTTGATGTTTCTGTTTAGTTGTATGAGTTCAGATGTTGTCTATTCTCACTTCACTTGGTTCCTTGTTCGACTTTTATTATCTCAACCAAAGCAATATCAACCGGAAACATGTTTTGTGCTTGATATATAGTGTATAAAGTAGGGCAGGTTAATATCAAGATATCATTAATAGCCGGCTTACTGATTATATGAAGGTCTAATAGTACATTTCACTAAAAGTTGGCTTTATGCATTGGATGCCTGCAGATGTTGGCCCAGTTTTACGGATCTTTAATCAAAATATACCAAATATATAGATGAAAAGGATTAAACTTTATAAACATAAACTACTTTTATATATAAAATCTGTAATAAAATCTGTCATTCTTGTTCATACATAATTCCTATCTATTTATACACATTGAAAAGGTACAAATGAACCATTGTGTTGGTTCAGGGGATATGGCAGTTACTTCATAACTGTCATATAACCGTTTTTTATATAACTGCTTCTGTTGACTTTTTAAAGTCTGACTTGTTTGGTTGACTTTCGTTGACCGGGTCGTAGTGGGTTGTGATGGGTCAGAGTGGGTCGATGGTGATTAACCCAATATTCTCCCCCTTAATCACAATCGTCTTGCCGTAGATCTTCAGTAGTGCTTGAAACTGCCAATAAGAGGGTTGGTTCTAAATCTTCTTCGATGAGGTTTGTCTCTTCTTGTCTTTGATATCTTCGATCTCTTTTATGGCAATGTGAGGCATAATGTCCATATTCATTGCAATTATAACACTTTATTTTGCTGAAATCTCTAGGCTTTTGTGTTGCTTCATTATAATCTTGTGAGAAATTTCCTTCTTTGTCTTGATTTTGACTATGTGGTGGAATGTATCTTTCTCTTCCTTGATTATGTCTTTGAGCATTGTTGTTGTGTTTTGTAAACAATAGTTTATCTTGATCTTGGAATGTTCTTCCCTTTTTTGCCTTTACTCTTTCTTCGAAGGTTTTCAATCTACCAATAGCTTCGTTTAGAGTCATTTTATCTAGATCGGAGTATTGCTCTATAGATGCGACCATGTGAATGAATCTTTCAGGTACAGAATTCAGCAATTTTCGTACGCGAGTTGATTCATCAAGTGTTGATCCAAGACTTGTCATCTTTGAAGTAATACTTGTCATCTTTGCGGTGAATGAATCGATAGTGTCATCATTCTCCATTTGCAATATCTCAAATTCGGATTTGAGTGTTTGTAGTTTTGCCTTTTGCACTTGTTCCACTCCAATATTTCTAGTCTTCAATGTATCCCAAACTTCTTTTGCGCTTTTGCTATTTGCTACTTGTAATGTCATTTCTTCCGATAGTCCTTGGAATAGGTATGCCATTGCAGTCTTGTCTTGCTTTTCATCGACTTGAGTTGTAATGGTAGGCTCAATCGTTTCCCATAGACCATTTGCTTGTAAAATGATCTTCATTCTTATCGACCATATCATATAGTTTGTTGCCTTTAACAAGGGGCATTGGAAATAGGCTGTCGATCCCATCCCCTTAGTTTTATCGTTGTTTGAACTACTACTATTATCGTCGTCTTTTCCCATAATTATTTTTTAAATGTCTTAAATCTAATAAAAATAATCTTATAAAACTTTTTTAATAACTTTATAATTCCTAAAGAACTTAACAATTAAAACCTAAAACTTTTAAACCTTTAAAACTATATAAAAAAACTTAAAAACTTAGAAATTTCAATCTTATAAACCGTAAACTTTATTTACTTCTTATCTTAAACCTAATAAAACTTAAAACTTAAAAAACTTGTTTTCTTATCATAAACCAAATAAAAAATCTTAAAACTTGTTTCTTATCATAAACCAAATAAGAGAAACTTTTAAACTTCTTAAACCTCTTAAAAACTTAAAACTTTAATAATCTTGGAATTTTCTTGTCATAAACCAAACAAAAAACTTTAAAAAACTTAAACTTTAAAACTATTAAAAACTTTTCCTTAAATCCTAAAAACACTTAAATCTAAAAGGGCAAATATCAAAAAAAGTACTATACTTGCCACCTATTCCTCTTCAGGGTAGCGAACAAAATTTTTTGCTTCTGCGGGTAATATACTTTCAAATTCATCATCTTTAGGGTATTTTCATGAACAGTTGGACAATTTTGCCCCTATTACCCACAAGAGGAAATGGAAAGTATGATATTTTTTTTTTTAAATAATAAATAATGTACTAGCCGTACGGAAAACGTGTTTTGGCTAAGAAAACGGAATAAGAATTAACAAGGGTAACGTATTTGTGATAGGGAAACGAATGTATTTTGGCCAGAATTTGATCGGCGACGATCAAACTCAATAGGTTTATGGGTTAAGATGCCGGAATTGACTGCTTTGATACCAGTTGATACACTCTTACAGGAATCAACGAGATTCAAATAAGAATTGAGCTCAAGAATTAGTTAATAGGATTTGTTATGGCTTACTGACTTGTAGAAGTTTATTACAAGAGAGAATTACAAAATCAAAACCGCTTACAAATGTGAAATGAATTGTGTTATATACAAATGAAATGATGAAATGGCTGTAACGGCTTTTCCCGCCTAAATGGTAAGGGTTAAAACTGCTTATTTGAACCCCACACGTGCCATGCACGCGTATACTTATTTAAACTCATGTCCTTTGCAAATGGAAGTGGCTGGTGGAACTAAATTATCTTAATAAGTAAATAGTGTAAACTTAAAACAAAACATTTTTATCATAGATTTAACACAATTATAAATCATTAAATAATTTATCTTAATACATATCCAAAATTTAACATAATAAAAAACTAGGGCAAATGATAAAAAAAAGTATCATACTTTCCATTTCCTCTTGTGGGTAATAGGGGCAAAATTGTCCAACTGTTCATGAAAATACCCTAAAGAGGATGAATTTGAAAGTATATTACCCGCAGAAATAAAAAATTTTGTTCGCTACCCTGAAGAGGAATAGGTGGCAAGTATAGTACTTTTTTTTGATATTTGCCCAATCTAAAAATACTTTAAAACTTAAAACAAAAATAATATAAACTTTTCTAAATACCAATATATCAAAAACTTAAATAACTACTATACTATATCTTTAAAAAAAGAGTGAAGGGTGTTTCTTGTACACTTTAAAACCTGATGGGTTAATAACCCGTAGTCTCCTTTTTTTGTTCCTGGTATACCCTAAAATGGTACGCCTCTTTTTTTTTAATAACCTGTAGTCTCTCTTCTTTCTTCTTAGATAAAAACCTCCTATCCTTCTTCTGAAAAACAACGCCTCCTGAATCTTTTATGGTTGACCGCTTGGTTCTTCTTCGGTATTCAGTGTTCTTCGAGAGCACCTAGGATCCCTCAATATGAAACCTAGGGTTTCGAATGAATTGGGGGTTTCTTATCCGAGAGATATTTGATGATTGGAGATTGAGATCGAGTCGATTGGTGACTCAATTAAACTTCTGGGCTTGATTCTTGATTCAGAACAGGTGTGTTTGTTCTAATTTGAATCTTTAATTCTGCCCTAATTGATGACTTCGTTTTGTTTTTGTTTGAATCAATTTGTAAACGGTTTAATCCATTTATTAATCCTATGTGGATTAAAGATTCAGTGTCGATTGAAAAAAAAGTTGCGAATGATTTTGTTGCCGGGTATGAGTAATCACTTGTGTGATTGTTCCCTTGATGCGACAAAGTATATGGAACACAAAAAATGATATCTTTGATTTTGTGTTCAGATTGTTTTGCGAAATATTTTTGTCGAGACTGTTTCTGGGTTCTAATTGATTCTGAAACTAAAACGAAAAATGGTATATGATGATTTTGGCTCTGATACCAATTGTTGGCCCAGTTTTACGGATCTTTAATCAAAATATACCAAATAGATGAAAAGGATTAAACTTTATAAACATAAACTACTTTTATATATAAAATCTGTAATAAAATATGTCATTCTTGTTCATACATAATTCCTATCTATTTATACACATTGAAAAGGTACAAATGAACCATTGTGTTGGTTCAGGGGATATGGCAGTTACTTCATAACTGTCATATAACCGTTTTTTATATAACTGCTTCTGTTGACTTTTTAAAGTCTGACTTGTTTGGTTGACTTTCGTTGACCGGGTCGTAGTGGGTTGTGATGGGTCAGAGTGGGTCGATGGTGATTAACCCAATAGCAGAACATAAAGATACTGATTGCAGAGCCAGTAATGGGAGCTGGAGGAGTGATACCTCCACCTGAAGGTTATTTCGAGAAGGTAGTTTCCAAATTATAAAAAATTTACAAACATTAGCTTATTTTTAATTGCAAGTGTTTCTTGATCTTTACTAAAAGCTCAATTTCTATGCAGATCCAAGATGTAGTTAAAAAAATATGATATTCTATTCATAGCAGATGAGGTACTGCTGTAGTTCATCCTTTGTCAAATATCTCTTTTTTAGAGGCAATAATCAGTTTTCAAGTATTAACGGCATCATGAATATGTGAAGCATCTTTGTAATACATCTGCATGTTTTTATAGGTAGTATGTGCATTTGGGAGGTTTGGATGTGATAAGTACAATATTAAGCCTGATCTTGTTTCCCTAGCCAAGGTACATTCATCAAACTATTGATAATTTTTTCAATATAACCCGTGACTCATAAAAATGAACTCAAGTCTTTTATAACAAAGTGGCAAGGAATAGAAACTTATAATGAATCAGCCCACTCATACCTATCTATGTTGAAATCGCCACCCATGGTATATGCATATATTTGTGAAATTCATGTGCGCAAACGATGAATGGAACTTGCTTAATGTAAATGAGACATTCTGCTTATAGGTGGCATTGTGGCAAAATGGGCTGTACTTGTAGGTGGAAAAATGGGGTGGGTTGGATAACGGGCAAACTGCTGTTAAAGCAGCAACACATGTAATAAATTATTCGGAATCGTCACTGTTTTTTGTCCATCTTTCCATTATTCTGATATTTGATTGACGTCTAACCAAATTCAAACTTTTGTTGTCCCTCAGCTGTGATGCAGACAGACGGGTACGAATACTTGAAAGAAAGTTGCCCGCAGATCTTGACTGAGCTTTTGGAGCAGGTGGCTCGAATCAGCCAGCATTCTTTGGCCACATGCAGTAACACAAATGCAATAATACTCGATGGAAGTGATGTTCATGGTAGAAGGGTGAAACCCATATTGTAATTGTAGAGCTTGTCTAGGCTTAGAACGTGTTCTCATTGATGTTGGCTTAACTAGTGTTTTCCTTTTCCCTAATGTATCGGGTTTATTAAGGAAAAAGTTCTAGACTTGTTTTTCTTTTGTGTTTTGAATTGTGGTTGTCGAGTTTTATACGTATATTGTAGTTTTGACTCGGTTATAAGGTTTTTGTTTGTGTTTATGTGTTTTGATGTGAGTTTATGTGTTTTGATGTTCCAAGGTATACCAGAATTATTTGGGATTAAAAATTTGAGTCAGTAGAGGTTTGGATTCATTGTTGTTGAATCTTCTTCAGAATTATACCAGGTATACCATGTCTTAACATAACGAGTTTGACCAGAGGTTTGGATTCATTGTTGTTGAATCTTCTTCAGATTACATGGTATACCTTATGTTAAGACAAAATAATACTGAAGAAGATCCAACAGCAAGAACATTGGCGAGGATGATGTTGGGGAGATGATGATTTGGGGAGATGAATGATTTGGGGAGATGATGACGAGGATGAAAGATGAAGGGCTAAAATATAAGTTGTTATCAAAGTATAAACGTGTATGGACTAAAATACCCTCAACTACAAAACAAAAATCAGACTTTGACTTTGTCAAAGGACTAATTTGGCATTTAAAGGCCATGTTTTGGACCTGTGGCGATGAAAAGGCCCAGTTTTGTCCCACTGTGATGCTTTGGTACAAGTTTAGGGACCAACGGTGTATTTTAGTCTTATAGTTATTGTTACAACTACGTTACTAAACACGTTTTTTAAACAAACAACTACTGCTTACTGCTACTACTACTGCCTACTACTTCCATGATCTCTTTGTCTAATTTATTATTATTTTTGGTTACATTTATTAAGGAAAAGAAATAACAGTTCAGTCAAATATGTTATGATTTTCTCATAAAATAGACTAGCAGGGTACCTGCGCGTTGCCGCAGCGGGTATCCTGTGATTGAAATTTTTGGCGAACAATATTTTGCTATTGTATGTTTACAGTGACAATAACTTTATAGTAAAGGATATTTTTTTTGTTGTAATATCTTTAAGCAATAGCATATTATTTCATATAAAAATATTAGTGTGATACATAGTTTGTACAATAGGCTTAATAATTTGTATTTTTCACTTAAAGGGTATTTTAAAAACTGCATTAATAGTATTTGTTGACCGGTCAATTTATGTATGTAGTCTTGCACAAGTTAATTGTACATCATGCTTTAATAGATGTATTTGCTTAAAATTTATATTAGGAAATCTTAAAAATTTAATAGGAGAGAATGTCTAATCTCCATTATAAGATAGTAAGATAATTTCCCTCGCGCGTTGTGACAAGTAAAAAAAAAAAATACTCATTTTGTAGCTATGCAATAATTTTTTTATTTAGTTAATTTATAACGAAAAAGCAAAAATCTAAAATAAGGATATGTATATATTATTAATTAACTAACTATATATATCAACGTGTACGCACGAACATTTAGCATAAATTTTACTTAATGTGTTTTACATATGTCACAATACAACTAAATTTAAATTATTTGTTTATACAAATTGTATATTATTTGATTTTAATAATACAACTGGTTAATGAATGTAAATTTTTATCTTGTAAATTTCTATTTTGGCATAGTATGCTTGTCTAGATGCATATACGAAGTTGATAAATAAGCTTTTTCTATAACATTATATAAAATATTTTATACTTATTTAGTTATAATACCCGTTCACATGTGAGTTTTTGCATAAAATTTTCATTATGTATTAATATCGATTAATATTTTGTATAGATTTTTATTGGACTCAGGATTTGACATTGTATATCTGGCATAGTGTTAATGTTGATATTGTTTAAATTTAACTATTGAAATCATGTTTTAGACATTACGTGTGTTTAATAGTAGCACATAATAACCCTTAAAAATGATTTTTGGGATATTCTTATTTACGATTTAAAGAGTCGGTGTAGGGTTTTCTATATTAATCAAGTTACATGTAATCAAATAATATTATCAGTTTAATATGCGGAAATAGTTTCACTACAAACCCTAGCCACATATCCATGCATATGTTACAATATTAAATTAACTACAAGAGTAGTTAGGATGTGTGTACATTTGATTTGCTCAGTTTAATCTCGTGATTACTTATACAAGGAAGCTGCAGGTATCCACCAGTAGTAGTCACGTTCAGAAACCGCTAGACAGTTGTACTTTGTTCGCGTTCAGGCGATCCCAAATCACCACTGTGTGCCGATCAACTAACGGTTTACAAACCCTAAGTGAAAGTCGACTTTAGGGTATCGCCCCTTTGTGAGATTCGGCCGAACAAGGGAGAGAGATTTAAGGATGTTATGTGTTGGTTTGTAATGTATAGAATGAACAAGGAACCGGTAGACGGTTCCTTTTTCCCCGAGATCAATGAAAAAGGGAGAAGTCACTTGATTCTTCCGAAGAATCGGAGGGGAAGCGCTATGTTGGGGCGGGGGGACGGGAAAAGAAACGGCTCCGAAGAAAAAATTGGGGTTCCCAATGCTTCTCCACACTTAACGAGATGTTCCAACCTCGAGATGCTTTACTCCTAACCCTACAAGGTTCCGAGAAGGAGCTTAACATGAGTCTCAGTTAAGAACGACGATGACCTAGGGGATGATTTCTTGTTCAACAAGAATTCCTCCGTCTTTTCATTCTACCCCCTATAATCCATATAATTTACATTTTTAATTATATTCTTTATAACCCATTATTAACCCCGTTAATTTAATTTTCTCTATCATCTTATTTATTATTTGCATAAAAAATATTCCTATTCATTTGTGATGCACCATTGTGATGCTTTAGACCTTACTTACCATACGTGATTAATTTTTATATATTTAAATATATAAATAAATAACATTTGTGTACATTACTTATTTAGACTCCTATTTGTGTAAGATCGTTACATACATGTGCAATCACTGCCTTACAGAGGTCCCTGGCAAGAAAGATATAAAGTAACCGGGTCATAAGAACTCTCACACATTGTAATTGTACTCATCGATCACTTTTAGTTGCCACAACTGGATAAGGTTCATATAATAGAGTAGAGACTATCCTTTTGCAAGCAATATCCAAGAAAGTACCATAGCATGGACTGTGCTTAAATATACTTTCTATTCTTGTTCTCGTTCCCAAATAACATTGACATAAAGTACATTCATTCAGCATGGCCACACAGTTATGCTCAATGTTATGTACGAGGGTGTCACACTCACAAATGTCGCAGCTGAAAGGTAACCGGAGGCGTGACTTCATAGCACAAACTCACCAGGTATATAGCACGACCTCTATATGAGCCGTTTTAAAAAGATACATCATTTGATAATTAAAACAATATAAGTTTTCAAATACAACTGTTCTCAAGTTCCATAGCAACATGAAAAGAGTTTTCGGGAAAAAAAATGTATAGTCAAATGATATATAAAGTCCGTATAGTAAAAGCTTCGTTTATGTGACTCCATGCATGCTAGACCAAGCAAACCTTAAGCACCTGAGGAATACATTCTAAAAATTTCAACATAACGTTGGAAAGTTCATAAGTTTATGTAAATGCAAGGTTGTAAAAATCGCTAGGCACTAGCTAGGCGGTTGGGTAGTGCCTAGCGATTAATTGGTTAGGCGGCGATAATAGGGGATTAATCGGATTGAATATATTTTGTATCTAAAATTATTTTTTTTGAAATTTTATATATATATTATATATATATATATACATAAATTTATGTCTTAACGAATCACACGTAGAGATATTGATAAGACACATAGAGTTAATGGTATTTCATAACTAATTGATTGAGCAGCAGCTCGTAGACCACCTAAAAAAGAATATTTATTATTGGAGCCATATCCTGACATAAGAAGGCCGACAGGAGCTATACAAATTTCGTAATTGATTTACCGAATATATATATATATATATATATATATATATATATATATATATATATATATATATATATATATATATATATATATATATATATATATATAACATAAACAAAATGCTTCAAAATTGTAACACCCCAACCCGACAAGGGTCCGAATCTCACAATATGGAGTCATATCAGAACATACTAACTAAAAATGCAAGCGAAAGTCTTATTAAATAAAATATCAAGTCATATAAACGAATGACTTCAAAAGGAAATACATAATCCAACATGTCTAAAAGAAAATGTAATATCAAAAACAAATGTTCTTCAAAATGAGTCCAAAATGATAAGGGAAACTAGGGTCGGTTCACTCAAATGCTCCTACTCTCAGCCCATCAAAGCCCAGCGTCCTACTCGGTACCTGCCGCATGGAAAAGAAAATGCGGCTGAGCTTAAAAAGCCCAGTGAACAGATATGACAAAACGAAAGCTAAACATAATAACAATACAAAAATGGATCAAAGGAAACTGATAACGAAATAGTAACAAATGAGCATAATGAGTCTATAAGGAACCTGTAGAACACAATATTAACAGATATTCAGAAGGAACATAAATCAAAGGAGACCAAAACAAAGCAGCGCATCAGTGAACCGATATAAGCACATATAAATAACCAAACATAAAAGTACCGAAACATAATCGAATAGGAGCTGATGAACAATATCATAATCTAAACAAGTAACCAAACAGTATACAAGCATATCTGCCAGCTGATCAACTAAACATAAATATGGCAAAACAAACAAATCAGATAATCAGATATATATAAGCTAAGCTGAATTCTATAAGCAGGCGGGAACAACTGAATAGAATGTAAGCATGGCAATCACACAAGTCAGATACTCAACAATTAATAAACAGAACAAATACCATAACAAGCGGAAATACCAACATAAGCATAAGCACGTTAGTCACATGTATCAGGTAGGAATGTTGAACGAACATCATAATTAAATGAAGTAACTGAACAAGGATATAAAATGGCAAACTAAACAAGTCAACTAACCAAATTCCATCATTAAACAGTAGCATGAACAGAAGTGTAAGCATTGCAGATCAACAAGTCAGGTAAACATCAATTCCTATGCCGAACCAAGATCATAAGCAACGGAAAATACCAAACAAAAGTACAAGCATGGTAGTCACAAATAGCATATAGGAATACTAAATGGTAATTGATTGGTGCTAAACAGTCAAGTTTAATTACACAAGCTAACCACTTGTGAATGGTCAACCGTAACAAACTTAAAACAGCTCAAACACTAATGCAATTAAGATCAGAGGAATATAATGGATTCCTGGGTCGTTAAGTCCCACGGAGGATGAATTGGTGTATAAACACTTGATCAGATGATAGAATGATCACTAAGGATAGTGATCAATAAGGATTTTGATGGATAATTATACCTAAAGAAAAGATTTATAAATTACAGCGACTTAAATGCAAATTAAAGAAAATTAAAAAGTTAAAATATATTGAATAAACGCTATCACTATTTTTACAATGATGTTTTTGTGATTTTATAAAACAAAATATCTTAAATAAACTATTTTAACTAAAACGTAAACTCAAATTATCTAAAAACTAGATTTAAAATGAAAACGTAAGTTAAGTCTAAAAATTACGCGAGTGCGCAAGCAAAAACGTAAAATTTATGAAATAAAAGTCCTACAAGTGTAAAAACAATTTTTTTACGTACTATATGACAAAATAAAATTTTAGAAAAAAGATTTATATTTTTTAGACTTTTATATTTTTTATTATGAATTAAATAAGATTTTACAATAATTAAATGATTAAAAATACTAAAACTATTTAGAAAAATATGAAAAATTCACAGAAACTACTTTGAACAATGCTGAATCTAGGAAAATTAAAAAACTTGGTGGTTGTTTTGTGAAATAAGCTCAAAATAAGCTAAAGAAGTGCTTAAAGTAAAAACTGCCAAACGTAGTTAAATATTTGATTGTGTAAGAAATGAACGAGACAAGTCCCAAGGGCAACTGGTATCCAGGTACTTTCCTATCACTCTCCTAAGGTGGAGGTCTCAGGTTCGAGCCTGCCTCCCACCTTTTTGCAAAAACATTTTATTTTTTTGATTTTCTTGTTAAAACTTATTAAGTACTATAAGATAAGCATTTTTTACAACTACCACTTTTTATGAAAAGCACTGATAAGCACTGAAATAAGCTGAGATTTTGTCACAGTTGGCTTTTAAAAATGAATAAGCACAAATTTAAGCTAAAATGGCTATTAGCTAGAGAATAAGCAAAAGGTACAATGAAATAAGCTGAGTAACTGTTAACAAGCTAGTTTGACTACTGAATAAGCAAGATTACTAAGAAATAAGCACTACAAATTTCAAAATAAGCACTTAATCTAAACTGTTTTGCACAGGGTACTGTTGGTATCACTAGGCACTTTCTATCTTATTTTTAAGCACTTAATTAAGCTAAAAAATGAAAATAAGCAATTGAACTAACTAGTTGACCAACTGAACTCTCTAAAAAGCTAACTTTCAAAGATTGGCTTTCACAAATGAGCTTGTGAGAAGCTTTTGAAAAACTCTACAAACACTGAGTAATTATTATACTAAATGAGTTTTACAAAACAAGAAGCTAATAGCAGGCTAAGCAAATAAGCTAGAATTTGAAAAATGAAAACTAGAACCTTGAGACAGCTAGGTAAGCTTCTCAAAAAGCTAAAACACACAGGCTAGAGGCCATTAATAAGCTCTCTAAGAGCTTGTGAAATGGGGTACCACAACTGTGCACAGGGCACTCTTTGACTTTTTGATTAACATTAAAAATTGACTTTTATGAGTTTGTGATTGATCTTAAGCACTGATATTGATGTATTAAGGTGTATAAATACTAAATTGAACTAGTATAACAACTTCTTAACACAAAACCATGATCATAAAACTTAAAAATCCAACAGACAGATAATAAGAGGAGAGTAAAAGGAATTTTGACTTTTCACAAAATGAAGACTGGTTTTATTGGTTTTAATGAGATGTTAGAACCTAGTGTGACACAGAACAAACAGTAACACTGTCTTAAACACTTTTTTTTGCACAGATAAATAAGCTAATCCAAACACCCCTTTTTATGACTGTTTTGGAATTTTTTAAAGCAACACAAAGATTAAGACCATGAGCTTGATTTCAGACCTTATATAATCACTTTATAAGACTAAAGAAATATAAAATAACAACAATTACAACATACAACTAAGAGATTATGATTATACTATTTAAACTGTGAAAATGAAATTTTTGCTTAACTACAATTTTAAAAGAACAAGAAACTGGTTTTATTGCTTAATTAAATTTAACTAACACTAATTAACATAAAGACACATGAATTTACACTTAAGAACAATTAAACAGTAAAATGCCAAATTAGAACAAAAAGGCTTACAAGATGGATCAAAGCTCAAACTGAGAACTGAGGCTTGAGAACAGATCCTATAGCTTACCATTAAGCACTATACCCAAGATAATCCAAGCATTGCCCTTCTTCAACCTCTGATCACCATCTTCCTTGTTTTTTTTATTTTTTAACTAATTTTTTAGTATTTTTAGTGATTTTCTGGTTTTGACTACTAAACTGCTTTTTAAAGTATCTAATAGCTTTAATAAGCTATATAGGAGCTTATGTGAACCTATTCAGTCCTTAATAACAACCATAAACAACATTTGATTACTCATGAGATTTTTGAAATTTAAAAATGCACAAACTAAAATTGGAATTTGAACACTGGATTTTATTATTGAAAAGGGTTCAAAACACACTAAGATTACTTACAAAGGTACTTGAAAGCTTTAAAATACACTTGAAACTTAAAATTAACTAAAACGACATTAAGAAATTAAAATTACACTAGATATTTCTTCACATAGCTTCCCACTTGTATTTATCGACCTCATTTGACCTTGTCGACATCTCTGAGCTAATCCCACCACTTTCTAGCCATTGGATTAAACCAGATCACCATATTTGCCATTTGTCAAATTTGGCGGGAAAAGTCATTGAGTTGGTTTTTCTCATTAATGGCTCTTGGATAATAGTGGAGGTGGAGGGAGTGGGTAACCAGCTGTAGGGATGAGGTGGTGAGGTGGAAAGGTGGAGAATCAAGTGGTGAAAACCACTGGTTTTGGATTTCAGGTGTGGGAGAGAAAGAGCTACAGTGAGCGCGGTTTTATCATTTAAAATATTGGGCCGGGTTTGGTTATTGGACTGGGTTGGATTGGTTTTGGATAATATATAGGGTCCGGTTTGGTTTAAATAAGCACAAGGACCAATATTGCAATTTATGAATTCTTGAAGGGCTGATCCTGTCACTTTTCCAATCATATCACAAGGACTAAACCTGTAAATCTTGAATAGTACAAGGACCAATTGCATAAAATTCCATTTATTAAATGTCCAAGGACCATTTTTGACAATTTTCAAACTCCAGGGACCAAACTTGCAATTTTTCTCTAAACTTATCATAAAGGACCAATTATGCCACAATTAATAATACAAGGGTGTTGTTTGAATAATTTCTATTTTTGAACACCCAGGGACTATTTTTGACATTTTTGTAAAGTTGAGGGACTAAAGTTGTAAATTGCAAATTTAAATTTCAAGGACTTGTTTTGACAACTTTATGAATCCCTAAGGACTTAAAATGATATTTTTCTTATTTTGATATACCAGGGACTAATTTTGACAACTTTTGTAACTTGGGGGACTAAAACTGCCAATTATGCAAACTTGATACGTTTTTCATCTGATTTTGATGTTTTTGCATTTAAAACATATAAAACACTTGTTTATGATATTTTCATCATTTTGATGTATTTCTGAGTGTTTTCAGATGTTTTTGTAGTCTAGACAGTATAAAAATGATGAGTATTTAGACACTCATCAGTAATCATAGCCCACAAAAATAATTGAACGAAGGTATAACATGGTAAATAGATGAGTCAAATAATTACATACTAGCATGGCAACCGGATGAATCACATATTAGCATGGTGACAGATGAATCAGATAATCACATAATAGTATGATAAACAGATGGATCAAATAATTATATAATAGCATAGTAAATAGATGAATCCAATAATCATATAATAGCTCGGTAAACGGATGAAGTGGTAATCTGAAGTATAAGCTTGGTAGCCAACCGAAATGGAATGAGAGTATAGCAAATCAAATGAACTAGAGTATAGTATGGTAGTCGGATGAATCACATAAGGATACTGAGTGAATGTGTAATCAAATGAAGAACTAAATAAAGTATGGCATAGCCAACAAATGAATAAGAATGTCAGAAATCACATAGTCACAAAATCAGAATACTGACCACGAGCTCAAATACTAAAGGAGACACTCCAATAGCCACATATCAAAGCACATATCATAATCCGTCAAATCATATTAAATTGTACATGGGAGCTGTAGACTCCAGATGTACCAAACTATGATGGGGTGTATTGCACACACTCACCACATCACCAAAACTAAACAAAATGCCTAGGATGCATTCATACGCTCCCTGCAAAAAAAATCAAATATACATATGCCAGTTCGATACTATAAATACGTGATGAGTGTCTAAATACTCATCATTTTTATACTGTTAGAATGCCAAAAACATCTGAAAACACTCAGAAACACATCAAAATGATAGAAATATCACAAACAAGTGTTTTATATGTTTTAAATGCAAAAACATCAAAATCTGGTGAAAAACGTATCAAGTTTGCATAATTGGCAGTTTTAGTCCCCCAAGTTATAAAAGTTGTCAAAATCAGTCCCTGGTAATTCAAAAACTTGTAAAATATCATTTTAGGTCCATGAGATTCATAAGTTGTCAAAACAAACCCTTTAAAGTTCAAAAATCACAAAATGACAACTTTAGTCCTTTAACTTTGAAAATTGTCAAAAATAGTCCTTGGTTAAATTAAAAAAGTGAAAATTATCAACTTTTAACCTTGTACTAGTAATAAATGACATAATTGGTCCTTCATGATAAACTTTGGAGAAAATTACATGTTTGGTCCCTCAAGTTTCAAACTTGACAGTTTTGGTCCCTGGATTTACAAAAATGGAAATTATCAATATAGGTCCTTGTACTAATCACATTTGGCAGTTTTGATCCTTAAGAAAGCTTTGGAAAATGTTCAAGATCAGCCTTCAACTTTCAAAGAATTACATGAATGGTCCTTGTTGTTAAACTAAACCAAACGGACCCTCTATTATAACTAAGCCCAATCCAACCCAAATAACTTGACCCGGCCCAAATAATTTAAAAACAGAAAAAACCGCCATCCCTGTTCATTGTCTCTCCCACACTGGTTTAGCCAAAACCAGTGATGGTTTCACCTCCACCTCACCATTTCCACCTCATTTTCCCACTTGATTACACTTTCCTTCCACCTCCACTATCAACCAAAGCCAATTAATGAGAAAACCTGCTCAATTGAAAAATGGCGCCAAAAGTGACAAATGTCAAAACTGATTATCTGGCTCAATCCAATGGTCAAGATGTGGTGGGATTTACTCAAGAGTGTCGACATAGTTGGAAAAGATCAATAAATAGAAGGTTAAAGCAATGTAATTACAAATCTAGTTTAATTTTAATTTTTAATGTCGTTTTAGTCTAATTCTAAATTCCAGTGTATTTTAAAGCTTTTAAATCTTGTATTTCATGTTTCCAGTGTAACATAAAACTTTTGATATCATCAATTTCACTTTTGAGGTCTTATCTCATTTTATGCAATTTTTGCATTATCCAAAAATCTCAATATGGTGAATGTTGTTACTTAACTGTTAGTTTGGACTCATAAGCCACATAAGCTCCCTATATAGCTTATTGAAGCTATTAGATAATCTTAAAAGCAGTTTATTAGCCAAAATCAAAAATTCACAAAAATACCAATTAATTAGTTAAAAATAAAAAAATCCATGGTGAAGAAGGTCAAAGCTGGTGCAGTGTTGATTTTGGAAAGCTTATTGGTTTAGAGCTTCATGGGAAGCAATATGGGTAATCTTTGAGCCTAAGTTCTCAGTTTTCAACTCAAAGCCATTTGTAAGCTTTTTACTCAATTTTGCATTTCACTGTTAAGTTGTTAATTAGCTTGTATCCTTTTGTTTCCATGTTCAGTAGTCATAATTGAGTATTATTCAGTCTTTAAACCAGTTGTCTGCTCATTTAAATTAGTAGTTGTTAAAAACTTTATTTTCACAATCATAATAACATAATCTTCAATCCTTGGTTTTATGTTTTTAGTATTGTTTTTAGTGTTTATTTAGTCCTAACTTATGATAATATAAGCTCTGTAATCATTGGAATAGTCTTAATTTGTTTCAGTCTTTGAAAAGTACCAAAACAGTTTGGTTAAGGCCTGTTTGGATTTGTTCAGTTCACTGTATAACAGGTTGTGCAAGCTTTTGCTTTTGCTTGTCTCATGTCTCACTAGGTCCTAATAACTCATACAAGTCAATAAAACAAGTCCTTATTAGCTCAAAAGTCAAAATTACTTATAACTGTCTTATTGTGCTTATCTGTTAAAAGTTTTAGAAATCAAAACCTTATTTCATGTTTGGAATTCAGTAGCATAGCCTAATCTAGTTTCATTTAACCATATTACATCATAATTAGTAAGCAAGATTGATTTAAATCTCATAAAAGTCAACTGTTTTATAATTTGTCAATAGTCAAAATCTGTCCTGTGCACAGATTTGGTAACCAAGTTCATAAGTTCTTAGAGAGCTTATTATTGATCATTAACCTTTGTAATTTAGCTTTCTAAGTAGTTTACCTGGCTGTCTCAAGGTCCCAATTTTTAGTTTTGAGTTTGGAGCTTATTTGACAGGGCTGCATGTGCTTATCATTTTGTCCAAACTCAATCAGTATTAACTGAGTTTTACTCAGTGGTTTGTCAGGTTTTGAAAAAGCTTCTCATAAGCTCATTTTAGCTTATCTTGATCTCAACTTTTGTTTCTAGGTAGCCAACCAGGTCTAATACAAGTTCCATTCATTGCTTTTCAGTTTTAGCTTATTTGGTGTTCTGTGCATAAGCTCAAAGTAGCTTACCAAATTCTGTTTTGTTCATTAAGTCAAAACATCAAATCTGTGCTAAATTGTAATCCAGAGGTTGTGGTTTGTTGTTTTCAGTTGATTTAGAGTTCTTATAGCTTATTCTAGCTTGTGTAACAGTTTGGTGCTTGTTGTGTCCTTCTAGCTTATTTCAAGTGCTTATTAATAAGCAGTTGCTACTGCAGTTGCATATTTCTCCAAACAAGCTCATGTTTTTCTATTTTTCCTAGATTCTACATATTAAAATAGACTTTTCCTGAAATTTTCATAATTTTTCATAACTGTTTGCTATTTTTCTTAATTAAAAACAGTTTTTAGGCATTTTTAAATAGCTTTTAATACTAATAAATTATAAAAAGTTCAAAAAAATGATTTTTCAATTTTCTTAGGTTAAGATAAATATAAAAGTAATAAAAAGTATTTTTCCATAATTTTCTTAGTTTAAAAAGTATTTTTTAGCATTTTAATTAGTTTTAAATAGTTTTAAATTAATAATAAATACATAAAAAGTCTAAAAAATATATTTTCAGTTTTAAAATAAGTTTTATCATATTTTAGATTTTTCCAAGTTATAATTTCATTTTTTTAGGTTAATTTTGTATTTTCTTGTGTTTTAGTGCATTTTAAATACTTAATAAATAGTTTTTAATTAATAATAATTAAATAAATAGTTTTAAAAATAATTTTCTTTTTATAATAATTTTCTTTTCTTATTAGGATTGTAAAAATATAATTTTCATATTTATAGGCCTTTTATTTCTTTAAACTCACGTTTTATTTTGTACGTAGACGTAATTTTATTTTAAACGTAAGTTTTAAGTTTTAGATTTTAAACGTTCATCGACTTTAAAAATAGTGATAGCGTTTATTTAATAGATTTTATCTTTTATTTCTTTTAATTTGCATTTAAGTCGCTTTAATTTGTAGATCTTTTCTTTAGGTAATTTTCCATCCAAAACCTTACTGATTACTATCCTTAGTGATCATTCTACCATCTGATCAAGTGTTTGATACACCAATTCATCCTCCGTGGGACTTAACGACCCAGGAATTCCCTATATTCCTCTGATCTTAATTAAATTTGTGTTTTAGGCAGTTTTAAGTCTGTTACGGTTAGCCATTCACAAGTGGTTAGCTTGTGTGATTAGACTTGACTGTTTAGCACAGATCAAATTTTGGCGCCGCTGCCGGGGAGGCTGTAAGCGTGTTTCTAGCATTTTCAGACCCGTACTTGCACATATACCATCGTTTGTAAAAAGTTTTCTGTAAAGTTAATATAAATCAAAAAATTCATTAACACTTTTCCTAAAGTGTTAAAAACACCAAAAACAATATAAAACAACAAAACAATCGTAACGTTTTCTGTCTTGTGTTTCTTTTAAGGTGATTCTTAAAGAAATACGATTTGGTTAAACGAGACGATACCAAAAATATTGTCAAAAGTTTTTAAACCCCTTTGCACAAATCATTACCTACGTCTTTTCAGTGGTACTTAAAATATACATAAAAATCAACCACCGCAAATCAAGGCAGTGCACTACCTAACTGGGGGTGCGACCATAATAAGTTCCCGAACATCAGATTTAAAACTTGCCTTTGTGTCACTTGTGATTTGGTGTACCTTTTTCAAAGAAGCCATTTCATTTGAGATTATTGGTTAAGTTCACTTGTGTTTTGCCTCATTTGTTTTGAAAAATTGATTTTTATACTTAGTGCATGCGCACTCGTTCTTCCAGTTCTACAAGTCCACTTTCAGAACTTGGAAAGATTCCTCGCAGACGTAGAGGACGTTCAGCTCCTTCAGCCGTGACTGAGGAACGTCTACCACCACCACCACCTGTCGAAATGGCAGAAGACAAACCCATGAATGAGCTTCTCCAAGCACCCATCGAGGGTTACGGAGATGCCATTGTTGTCCCAGCCATTGTGGCTGATACCTTCGAGCTCAAAACCGGGTTACTTAATCTAGTAACCCAAAGCCAATTCTATGGTTTTGAGCGGGATGATCCTCATGCACACATTCGATGGTTTAACAAGATAGCATCGACCATCAAGTACAAGAATGTCCCACACGAAGCTATCAAGCTTCTTCTGTTCCCATTTTCTCTAGAGGGACAAGCCCAAAATTGGCTTGAGAAACAACCCCCTCGTTCCATTGAGACATGGGAGGATCTAGTTACCAAGTTTGTTAACGAATTCTATCCTCCATCCCGAACCACAAGTCTTAAGAATGAGATAATGAAATTTTCTCAGAGATTTGATGAATCATTCGGGGAGGCTTGGGATCGTTACAAAGAATTGCTCCGCAAGTGTCCACATCATGGTTTTACCGAATTAATGCAAATGGATACTTTCTATAATGGTCTGAGACAAGCTGACCAAGACTCTTTGAATGCCTCCGCGGGAGGTAATTTCCTTAGCAAAACCACAAAAGAAGCCTTATAAATCATTGAAAACAAGTCCCAGGTCCGCTCTTTCCGCACTAAGACATATCAAAATCAGTCTAATGCTGGACCTTCTACTTCATCTCCTGTGAGTACATCTAGCACCAATGCTAAGATTGACAAACTCACGGACATTGTTCAGGCTTTGGTTCTTGCTAACCAAAAGAAAGTCACTTTCACTCAAACACCATCACATGGTGAAGTGAAGAAAGTTGAAGTTTGTGTTACTTGTGGTGGTCCTCATGCATACTACAACTGTACTGCCACCGATGGTAGTCCGTTTGAAGCTAATGCTATAGCCGGTACTTCAAATCAAGGAGGTAATCAATACCGTCCTCAGAATGAACCAAACTACCGTGCTAACACTTATCAGGCACCACCCGGTTTTAACCAAAATCCTAACCGGAATCAGAATCAACCTAGAATGAACCAAGGTTATCAAAACCAAGGTAATTTCTATCCTGGACCCAATCAAGGTTTCCAACAACAAGGAAACCTTCATCAAAACAATTTCAATCGAGGGAATCAATTTCATGGGAATGTGAATCCTAATCAAGGGAATTTTCAACAACAAGGTCCTAATCAAAACATCCGACCTCAGAATTTCCCTCCACATCCTCCAGTACCATCATCTGATGAGTTACTGAAGCAGTTCATGAAGTCCCAAGATGAAATGAACAGGTTGTTGGTCAGTCAGATTGCTGATCTCAAAAAGTCTTTAAATGATCAACCCTCGGGCTCAGGAAAACTTCCGAGCAACACGATCGCTAACCCGAGGGGCGATGCTAAGGCGATCACGACCAGAAGTGGTGTTTCATACAATGGACCCGCTATTCCTACTACCTCTTCTTCTTCTTCTCTTCCAAAGGTAGTAGAAAGTGAACCTCCAACACATAATGGACCTACGACTCCAATGCCCCCTCCTCCTGTGGCAATGAGTCAAGTTACCAAGGAAACAACGGACAAGGTGCATTATTCTAGCCCACGTAATACCGCACAAGTCCTACCTTCGGTAGTCCATCCTCAAGTTGTCCAGAAACCCAAGTCTAATCCAGGAGTTGTTTTTGAACCACCTGTAGCTCCCATTGAAAATACCAAATCCAAATCTTCTATTCCTTATCCATCACGTTTGAATGAGCAAAAGCTCCGTGAAAAAGCTAGTCATCAAATGGACAAATTTTTCCAAATTTTCCAAGAGTTACATTTTGACATAAGCTTTGCGGATGATATCATGCTGATGCCCAAGTTTGCATCAACTCTCAAACACATGTTAAGCAACAAGGAAAAGCTGTTTGAAATGGCTAAGACTCCTCTTAACGAGAACTGCTCTGCAGTTATCCTGAAGAAGCTTCCTGAAAAGCTTGGAGATCCTGGGAAATTTCTCTTACCTTGTGTATTTCCAGGAATGGTTGAATGCTTTGCCCTAGCAGATCTTGGTGCAAGCATCAATCTAATGCCTTATTCAGTATGGAAGAAACTTTCTCTTCCGGAACTCACTCCTACATGCATGACTCTCGAGCTTGCAGATCGTACAATATCCCGTCCTCTTGGCATTGCCGAGGACGTATTTGTGAAAGTAGGAAAGTTCCATTTTCCAGCTGACTTCGTGGTTGTTGATTTTGATGCTGATCATCGGGTTCCTCTCATTGTTGGTCGAGGATTCCTGAGAACGGGCCGTGCTCTCATAGATGTATTTGAGCAAGAAATCACATTACGTGTTGGTAATGAAGCTGTCACTTTTAACCTTGATCAAACTTCGAGGTACTCCGCAAATTATGATTCTGAGTCGGTTAACCGAATAGATATCATTGATGTTGCTTCTGAAGAGTACTCTCAAGAAGTTCTTGGTTATGATCATAATTCTTCGAGTGATAATCTCACTCATTCATCTCAACCCATCATTGCCAATTCTACCCCTTCTCTCACCCCATTTGAGGAAAGTGACTTCATCTTAGAAGAGATTGAAGCCTACTTATCCAGTGATTCTGTTCCATGGGAAATTGATCACGCTCCAATTGACATTGAGGGAGACATACTTCTCATTGAGAAGTTGCTTAATGATGATCCATCATCATCATCATTCCCTCCAGTCGAACTTCATAACAAGGAAATCAAGTCAGTTGAGAAAACTGAAGAATTTCCTGAGGTTGAGCTTAAGGACTTACCACCTCATCTCGAGTATGCATTTCTTGAAGGTGATGATAAATTACCAGTCATTATTGCTAGAGATTTGAGTAAAGATGAAAAAGCTGCTCTCATAAAAATCTTGAAGTCACACAAGCAAGCAATTGCTTGGAAACTCTCCGACATTAAGGGTATCAACCCTGAGTTCTGTACTCACAAAATCTTGATGGAGGATGACTTTAAGCCAGCAGTTCAACATCAGAGAAGAGTGAATCCAAAAATCCATGATGTTATCAAACAAGAGGTTATCAAACTTCTTGATGCAGGATTGATTTACCCGATCTCGGATAGTCCTTGGGTTAGCCCAATTCATTGTGTTCCGAAAAAGGGTGGCATAACTGTTGTCACAAATGAAAATAACGAGTTAATTCCAACTCGATTGGTGACGGGATGGCGTGTTTGCATTGACTATCGTAAGTTGAATGACGCCACTCGTAAAGACCATTTTCCTCTACCCTTCATGGACCAAATGCTTGAGAGATTAGCAGGGAATGAATACTATTGTTTCCTTGATGGTTTCTCAGGGTACTTTCAGATCCCCATTGATCCAAAGGATCAAGATAAAACCACATTCACCTGCCCATACAGAACTTTTGCCTATAGACGTATGCCTTTTGGCTTATGTAATGCTCCTGGCATGTTCCAACGATGTATGATGGCCATTTTCCACGACATGATCGGGGAAACAATGGAGGTGTTTATGGATGACTTCTCGGTCATTGGGGATTCTTTTCAAACATGTCTCTCCCATCTAGACAAAATGCTCAAACGGTGTGAAGACACCAATCTTTGTCTAAACTGGGAGAAAAGCCACTTTATGGTCAAAGAAGGCATAGTCCTTGGCCATAAAATTTCAAAGAACGGGATTGAGGTAGATAGAGCAAAAGTCGATGTTATTGCTAAATTGCCTCATCCTACTACCGTCAAAGGTATTAGGAGTTTTTTAGGTCATGCCGGTTTCTATCGTAGATTCATACAAGATTTTTCCAAAATCGCCCGGCCTATGACCCATCTTCTTGAAAAGGATGCTCCTTTTATCTTCTCACCCGAGTGCATCATAGCTTTTGAAACATTGAAGAAAAAGCTTACTGAAGCACCCATTCTCATTGCTCCTGACTGGGATTTACCCTTTGAGCTAATGTGCGATGCAAGTGATTTTGCTATCGGCGCAGTCTTAGGGCAACGAAGAAACAAGCATTTTCAGCCAATTCACTACGCAAGTAAGACTATGACTGAAGCTCAAACTCATTACACCACCACAGAAAAAGAGCTATTAGCCGTGGTGTATGCATTTGAGAAGTTTCGGCCGTACTTAATCTTGACCAAATGTGTAGTGTATACGGATCACTTGGCTCTTAAATATCTCTTTGCAAAACAAGATGCAAAGCCGAGATTGCTCCGTTGGGTTCTCCTTCTCCAAGAATTTGATATTATCATATGTGATAAAAAAGGAGCTGAGAACTTGGCTGCTGATCATCTGTCCAGATTAGAAAACCCTCACCAAGATGTTTTCGAGAAAAAGGATATAAATGAAACATTTCCTCTCGAGACACTCAATGCGGTTTCTTTTCGTGGAAACTCTTCTACCCCATGGTTTGCTGACTTTGCAAATTACCATGCGGGTAACTTCATTGTGAAAGGGATGTCGACCCAGCAGAAGAATAAATTCTTCAAGGATGTTAAACACTATTTCTGGGACGACCCTTTCTTATTCAAAATCTGTGCGGATCAAGTCATCCGACAGTGTGTTTATGGACAAGAAGCTCTTGATATTCTCAAAGCTTGCCATGCTGGACCCACCGGGGGCCATCATAGTCCAAACTACACCGCTAAAAAGGTGTTTGATTCCGGGTTCTACTGGCCCAAAATCTATAAAGATGCCCACGAATTTGTCAAAACTTGTGATGCTTGTCAGCGTCATGGAAACATATCTCAAAGAAATGAAATGCCACAAAATGCCATTCAAGTTTGTGAGATATTTGACATCTGGGGTATTGATTTTATGGGGCCATTTCCTTCTTCTCGTGGTAACAAGTACATACTCGTAGCTGTTGACTATTTGTCGAAATGGGTTGAAGCGAAAGCTTTACCTACAAATGATGCCCGAGTAGTTGTGAAATTTTTGAAAGCTCTCTTTGCCAGGTTTGGAACTCCTCGTGCTATAATTAGTGATCGTGGTACACATTTTTGTAATGACCAATTTGATCGTGTCATGAAAAAGTATGGTGTTACCCACCGTCTATCTACTGCATACCACCCCCAAACAAGTGGGCAGGTGGAAGTTTCAAACCGTGGTATTAAAAGAATACTTGAAAGGACAGTAGGTGAAAATCGTGCATCCTGGTCGGATAAACTGGATGACGCACTCTGGGCTTTTCGTACAGCTTACAAAACACCAATTGGGTGTACTCCATACAAGCTAGTGTACGGAAAAGCATGTCATCTTCCGATTGAACTAGAGCACAAGGCTTACTGGGCCTTAAAACATGCAAACTTCGAGATTCAGACAGCCGGTGATCACAGAAAAGTTCAAATGAATGAACTAAATGAACTTCGTGATCAAGCTTATGAGAACTCTTTAATTTACAAGCAAAAGACAAAGAAGATTCATGACTCTAAAATCAAGAACCGCGTTTTCAACGTTGGTGATCGAGTCCTTCTTTTCAACTCTAGATTGAAGATTTTCTCGGGAAAGCTTAAGTCCCGTTGGTCTGGTCCATTTACTATCACTAAGGTTTATCCTTATGGTACCATTGAGTTATCTCAACCTGATGGTCCAAACTTTAAAGTAAATGGTCATCGATTAAAGCATTACTTTGGAGAGGACATTCCATCTGTGGTTGTCCCGGATTTACAAACATTCCCCATGAACCAATGAATGCGGGGATCGAGTCAAGCTAGTGACTCGGGAATCAAAAATAGTAGCACACATTATATGGATTTTCATCCATATTTCTGTCTTCTTATCCCCTTTCTATCACCCTAGTGTGGGGGAATTTTTCCCACATGTTGTATATATCATCATCTCAAAAAAAAAAAAAAAAAAAAAAAAAAAAATGTGTATATATCAAAAACAAAATAATGGCCGTAGTATTTCCCTTTTTATGTTCTATGTTTCGGCATAACCGCCGGTACTTTGAATATTGAGGGCAATATTCATTTCTTAGTGTGGGGGGGAATTCTCACGAATTTCATCATGTAATTATTCCACCCAATTCCCCCGTTTTTGGCCAAAATTTTTTTTTGGAGTAAGTGTTTTTCACTTACTCAGCAAATGGTAATCAGTCCGCCATGTCTAACCCACATAAGGATTGGCTAATCCAGGAGCAAACGGCTCTTGGTAAAGATATCTCAAATCCGTTTATGGCTTGCAATTTGCCTAAAATTGTATGGTGTTCAACTCACCATATCTTTAAACTAGTGAAAAGTTGGCTAGCCCGCAAGGTTATGGCTTGTGGTAAAGGCAGTTGAAAATCCATAATTGGTAATCGGCTCACCAAAGATAATATTGATAATTTATCTAAGAGTTGGCTAGTCCAGAAGCAAACGGCTTCTGGTAAAGACAAATCAAATCCGTTCACAGCTTATGATTTGCTCAAAATCATTTGGTTATCGTTGTGCCAAGGTTCTTACTTGAATCAAAACAATTGGCTACTCCAGAAGTAATGGCTTTTGGTAAAGAGATAAAATTCATTATGTTTTCTCAAATCATTGCTAGGGACTAGCAATATCTTAGTGTGGGGGATTGATGAGTGTCTAAATACTCATCATTTTTATACTGTTAGAATGCCAAAAACATCTGAAAACACTCAGAAACACATCAAAATGATAAAAATATCACAAACAAGTGTTTTATATGTTTTAAATGCAAAAACATCAAAATCTGGTGAAAAACGTATCAAGTTTGCATAATTGGCAGTTTTAGTCCCCCAAGTTATAAAAGTTGTCAAAATCAGTCCCTGGTAATTCACAAACTTGTAAAATATCATTTTAGGTCCATGAGATTCATAAGTTGTCAAAACAAACCCTTTAAAGTTCAAAAATCACAAAATGACAACTTTAGTCCTTTAACTTTGAAAATTGTCAAAAATAGTCCTTGGTTAAATTAAAAAAGTGAAAATTATCAACTTTTAACCTTGTACTAATAATAAATGACATAATTGGTCCTTCATGATAAACTTTGGAGAAAATTACATGTTTGGTCCCTCAAGTTTCAAACTTGACAGTTTTGGTCCCTGGATTTACAAAAATGGAAATTATCAATATAGGTCCTTGTACTAATCACATTTGGCAGTTTTGATCCTTAAGAAAGCTTTGGAAAATGTTCAAGATCAGCCTTCAACTTTCAAAGAATTACATGAATGGTCCTTGTTGTTAAACTAAACCAAACGGACCCTCTATTATAACTAAGCCCAATCCAACCCAAATAACTTGACCCGGCCCAAATAATTTAAAAACAGAAAAAACCGCCATCCCTGTTCATTGTCTCTCCCACACTGGTTTAGCCAAAACCAGTGATGGTTTCACCTCCACCTCACCATTTCCACCTCATTTTCCCACTTGATTACACTTTCCTTCCACCTCCACTATCAACCAAAGCCAATTAATGAGAAAACCTGCTCAATTGAAAAATGGCGCCAAAAGTGACAAATGTCAAAACTGATTATCTGGCTCAATCCAATGGTCAAGATGTGGTGGGATTTACTCAAGAGTGTCGACATAGTTGGAAAAGATCAATAAATAGAAGGTTAAAGCAATGTAATTACAAATCTAGTTTAATTTTAATTTTTAATGTCGTTTTAGTCTAATTCTAAATTCCAGTGTATTTTAAAGCTTTTAAATCTTGTATTTCATGTTTCCAGTGTAACATAAAACTTTTGATATCATCAATTTCACTTTTGAGGTCTTATCTCATTTTATGCAATTTTTGCATTATCCAAAAATCTCAATATGGTGAATGTTGTTACTTAACTGTTAGTTTGGACTCATAAGCCACATAAGCTCCCTATATAGCTTATTGAAGCTATTAGATAATCTTAAAAGCAGTTTATTAGCCAAAATCAAAAATTCACAAAAATACCAATTAATTAGTTAAAAATAAAAAAATCCATGGTGAAGAAGGTCAAAGCTGGTGCAGTGTTGATTTTGGAAAGCTTATTGGTTTAGAGCTTCATGGGAAGCAATAGGGGTAATCTTTGAGCCTAAGTTCTCAGTTTTCAACTCAAAGCCATTTGTAAGCTTTTTACTCAATTTTGCATTTCACTGTTAAGTTGTTAATTAGCTTGTATCCTTTTGTTTCCATGTTCAGTAGTCATAATTGAGTATTATTCAGTCTTTAAACCAGTTGTCTGCTCATTTAAATTAGTAGTTGTTAAAAACTTTATTTTCACAATCATAATAACATAATCTTCAATCCTTGGTTTTATGTTTTTAGTATTGTTTTTTAGTGTTTATTTAGTCCTAACTTATGATAATATAAGCTCTGTAATCATTGGAATAGTCTTAATTTGTTTCAGTCTTTGAAAAGTACCAAAACAGTTTGGTTAAGGCCTGTTTGGATTTGTTCAGTTCACTGTATAACAGGTTGTGCAAGCTTTTGCTTTTGCTTGTCTCATGTCTCACTAGGTCCTAATAACTCATACAAGTCAATAAAACAAGTCCTTATTAGCTCAAAAGTCAAAATTACTTATAACTGTCTTATTGTGCTTATCTGTTAAAAGTTTTAGAAATCAAAACCTTATTTCATGTTTGGAATTCAGTAGCATAGCCTAATCTAGTTTCATTTAACCATATTACATCATAATTAGTAAGCAAGATTGATTTAAATCTCATAAAAGTCAACTGTTTTATAATTTGTCAATAGTCAAAATCTGTCCTGTGCACAGATTTGGTAACCAAGTTCATAAGTTCTTAGAGAGCTTATTATTGATCATTAACCTTTGTAATTTAGCTTTCTAAGTAGTTTACCTGGCTGTCTCAAGGTCCCAATTTTTAGTTTTGAGTTTGGAGCTTATTTGACAGGGCTGCATGTGCTTATCATTTTGTCCAAACTCAATCAGTATTAACTGAGTTTTACTCAGTGGTTTGTCAGGTTTTGAAAAAGCTTCTCATAAGCTCATTTTAGCTTATCTTGATCTCAACTTTTGTTTCTAGGTAGCCAACCAGGTCTAATACAAGTTCCATTCATTGCTTTTCAGTTTTAGCTTATTTGGTGTTCTGTGCATAAGCTCAAAGTAGCTTACCAAATTCTGTTTTGTTCATTAAGTCAAAACATCAAATCTGTGCTAAATTGTAATCCAGAGGTTGTGGTTTGTTGTTTTCAGTTGATTTAGAGTTCTTATAGCTTATTCTAGCTTGTGTAACAGTTTGGTGCTTGTTGTGTCCTTCTAGCTTATTTCAAGTGCTTATTAATAAGCAGTTGCTACTGCAGTTGCATATTTCTCCAAACAAGCTCATGTTTTTCTATTTTTACTAGATTCTACATATTAAAATAGACTTTTCCTGAAATTTTCATAATTTTTCATAACTGTTTGCTATTTTTCTTAATTAAAAACAGTTTTTAGGCATTTTTAAATAGCTTTTAATACTAATAAATTATAAAAAGTTCAAAAAAATGATTTTTCAATTTTCTTAGGTTAAGATAAATATAAAAGTAATAAAAAGTATTTTTCCATAATTTTCTTAGTTTAAAAAGTATTTTTTAGCATTTTAATTAGTTTTAAATAGTTTTAAATTAATAATAAATACATAAAAAGTCTAAAAAATATATTTTCAGTTTTAAAATAAGTTTTATCATATTTTAGATTTTTCCAAGTTATAATTTCATTTTTTAGGTTAATTTTGTATTTTCTTGTATTTTAGTGCATTTTAAATACTTAATAAATAGTTTTTAATTAATAATAATTAAATAAATAGTTTTAAAAATAATTTTCTTTTTATAATAATTTTCTTTTCTTATTAGGATTGTAAAAATATAATTTTCATATTTATAGGCCTTTTATTTCTTTAAAATCACGTTTTATTTTGTACGTAGACGTAATTTTATTTTAAACGTAAGTTTTAAGTTTTAGATTTTAAACGTTCATCGACTTTAAAAATAGTGATAGCGTTTATTTAATAGATTTTATCTTTTATTTCTTTTAATTTGCATTTAAGTCGCTTTAATTTGTAGATCTTTTCTTTAGGTAATTTTCCATCCAAAACCTTACTGATTACTATCCTTAGTGATCATTCTACCATCTGATCAAGTGTTTGATACATCAATTCATCCTCCGTAGGACTTAACGACCCAGGAATTCCCTATATTCCTCTGATCTTAATTAAATTTGTGTTTTAGGCAGTTTTAAGTCTGTTACGGTTAGCCATTCACAAGTGGTTAGCTTGTGTGATTAGACTTGACTGTTTAGCACAGATCAATACGTATTCATAATGGCCAAGTGATCACATATATCATATCATATCAAAAGGGAACGCCGTGGACTAATCACACCGCCACAGATAGTGTCATGCCACTGGTGCATCAATGACATGGTCATGGTACCTCCATGACTAGTTAGCTCAGGCAACTGAATATAACGAATCATATCAAAGCATATCCATAATCATATCATATCCAAACAGATCATATCAACATAACTTAATCATATCATAGAAAACAAAGAGCAAACAGATATCATAACAAATGTCATAACAAAACGGATAACAGATCGAATGTCATAACGGATGGAATCATATCAAATGAATCATATCAAAGGAATTATAGCAAAGGGAATCATATCAAATGGATCATATCAAACAGAATTTTATCAAAGAAAAGGAATCAAAGACAAGGATCGATAAGTCATGAGAATAAACCCTTACTGAAAAAGGGTAGAATGTCTGTACCTTAAACCGCAAATGAAACCATATCAGAAACACAAGGATCGAAAGTTACTTCTTCTTCAACGAATCTACACGAATTAATGATCGCGTATTACTTATAAGTTCATTTTATAAGTTTAATGCTTATAGTTATCCAGAGTTACATAATTAGGGTTTCTTTCTATTTTTAGAAACTTTCCATTTTTAGTAACTTCCTATATTTAGCAACTTTCTATATTTAGTAACTTTTCATATTTAGTAACTTTCCATATTTAGCAACTTCAAGTTACAATTTATAATTAATCAACTTAGGGTTTTGATATCGAAATTAGGGGAACGCATGACCAAATATATCATAATTATCATTTAAGTACATTTTAAAGTCCAAACACATTAAATGATATGAAATCACAAAACCTTTAGCTTCTTAACAAATTTTTGATTTTAGTATGTTTCAGCCTTCACTTTACGAATTTTTAAACCATACTTAGACTCTTATTGAGAAGCCATCATAATTTAGCCAGGTACCTTATATGTCTTATGAGCTTTCATGAATTTTATCATTGTTCTAAAAGGCTCGCAAAGGTCTCGCAAAGGCGTAAGGCTTGGTCATGCTACCTCGCCATGCCGCCACGCTGCCTTATGGCACATGTTTTTGTAAACTCGATATTATGAGGTATGATATAAATATATACATATTTTCATACTTTGTGCCGCCTTATACTACGCCTTATAAATGAAAAAGCTTCGCCTTAGCCGCAAAGGCGTGAGGCTTGGCCATGCCGCCACGCCACGCCTCAAGCTATTTATAACCTTGTGTTGGAATCACTCCTAAACTAGATTACAAGTGTTAGTTATTAATATTGTAATAGTTAGCTTAATTAGGCTTTTAAGTTAGTAATCAAGGCTAGACTCATGTAGAAAGCCCATAAGCCTATCCAAAAGCCCAATAAGGAATGGAAGGGAGCTTGTGTGTTGCCCTAGATCCCTACCTATAAATAATCTTGTAACTCTCATTTGAGAGTTGGTTGTTCACTTTCACATTTATCCTAAGCATAATCTTTCTTTCATTCTATACGCATAAGTGTGTGTGTGTTCATCTGATCCTTTCTTATCTCATTTCTTATATTGATGCTTGTGTTACAAACATGGTGACCTAACAGTGGTATCATTCGCCAAATAGTTGGGTGAACGATTTTGTTTTTGAGGTTTTTCTTTTCTACGCGTAAAGTTTCGGTATTCAAATCTTTATACGCATAAAAGCTTTCATTTTCTCACTTTAAAACTCAAGATTCTTGTACTTTAAAGGTTATTTGGTGTTAAAATTGAAGTTTTTGGCAAAAAGTTTGAAACTTTATGTGTATTTTGTTTATTTTTAAGCTTGGTTTGATACGTGTGGTCTGTTTTACGCGTAAGGTGCATACAAGTTTTGGATCATCAAGTTTCACACTTTTGTGTTATTTTGGTGATATTGAAGCTGTTCCATCAAAAAAATCTGGTTTAGAAACATTTTTGGGCAGAAATCAAAGTTTTGGAAGTTTTTGACAAATCTTACGCATAAGTAACCCCTAAATTTACGCGTAAGGTTTTCCTTGGTTTGATCTTCAGTGTTTTCTTGCTTGGATAAGCCTGAAAACACTTTGACTTTGGATATCTTTTACACTGGGATAAGTGTAAAGGATTTTTGGGCAAAACCCTAGTTTTTCGCCTAAGCAAACACTTACGCGTAGAATCTTTACGCATAAGCATTTTCTTACGCCTAAGCCTTGTCTTACGCATAAGCAAATCTTACACATAAGAATTCTACTACTAAGCTCTTGTTTTACGCATAAGCTAAGGTTTCCTTAACCATACGCGTAAGCTCACTTCTTACGCGTAAGTTGGTGTTCTTACGCATAAGGTGATTTCTTTGCCTAAGCTGGTTTTCTACGCATAAGGTTACCTCATCAACTAAGTTTCATTCGACTACAAAGATCCATCATCAACACAAGTTTCAAGATGTCTCAACCACCATACTCTAGCTACTTCCCTCATGTGTATCCTCAACAACAACAACAACAACAACTCCATCAACAACAACAATTTTATCAACAACTACAACAACAACAACAACAACAACAACAACAACAACAACAACAACAACAACAACAACAACAACAACAACAACAACAACTTCAACAACAATTTCCTCAAGGAGCAATTCAACCACAAATGATTCAACCAACCCATAGTCTTCAAGTACAACCTTACACAAACTTTAACAATCAACATCCATCCAGGAATACTATGAAGGAACCGTCGTGGTTTGCAAAGATGTGTGAAGCTTTAAGTAGCCAACAATCCATTCATGAGGCTGGATCACTTGATAGACCTCCAATGCTCACTCCCGGAAACTACGATCAATGGGTGATAAGTTTCTTTAGGTTTTGTGATCTAAAGAAGCCACATGGAAAGTTCTTGAAGAAGGTCATCCTGGAAGGTCCGTTTCAGATGCCTACTGTCACTACACCCGGAGATCCAAATGCTAATCCACCAAGAGGTGATGTCACCAACATTGCCAATCTTAATGAACTTACTACCGATCAACTTCTACACTTTGAAGCCGATGAACTGGCAATGCAATACATCCTTTTGGGATTACCCAATCCGATACTTCGAAGTGTAGATGCTCAAAAGACTGCTAAAGCAATGTGGGAGCATATTCATCTTCTCATGGAAGGCACTGAACTCAATCAAGAAGACATGGAATCAAAAATCTACTTAGCATATGAACACTTCATGATTGAACCAGGGGAGACATTAGAGTCATATCATCATCGATTTTCAGTAATCATCAATGACTTGGACAAACATAACATTATTATGCCAAGAATTGCTGTCAACACTAAGTTCCTGAGTAGTCTTGGTCCTGATTGGGAAAAGTATGTCATCTTCATCCGTCAAGCAAAGAATCTTCATCATGCTACATACGGATTGTTGTATGACTATTTGAAGCCCCACTAAAAGGAAGTTGACAAAGAAAGGGTTATCTGTGGACTCCCTGTCTCACCTTCACTTCCGGATAATCAACAATTAGCTTTGTGGGCTCAAACTTGTTATCCTCAATTCCCGACTTTACAAACTGTCTTCACAAATCCTCCACAACCAACTGCAACAATTACACCATATGATCCGTCACAACACCAATCTCAAGAAACTCAATTGGTTCCATACAACAACAACAATGATCAAGCACTTTACAATGAATCTAATGAGGATACAGAAGCTTTTGATGCATTGCAACAAGGGTTTGTCATGATTGCTAGAGCTTTCGGCCGATATTCAAACAAATCCAACAATCGCATTCGTACCTCATCAAACATAAGGAATCAGACTGTTGTTAACAATGGACGTGTTGAAGTTCAGAATCGTGGTAATGTTTGTCAGATGGGCGGTGGTCAAGGGTTTAATCCAATGGGAAGGAATAACATGGGTGATCCACAACAACAAAGGGATCAAGTGGTTGAATAGGGTAATGCTCAGACTGGGATTAATGGTCTTCGTTGTTATAACTGTAATGAGAAGGGCCATTGTTGGAATCACTCCTAAACCATAATCAAGTGTTAGTAATTAATATGTAATAGTTAGCTTTATTATGGCCTTTATGTTTGTTATTAGCCTTAAGCTTATGTAGAAGGCCCATGAGCTTAGGCCCAAGCCCATTTAAGAAAGGATGGAAACTAGGAGTGTTGCCCTAGCTTTCCTCCTATAAATACTCTTGTAAACCCTTATTTGAGGGTTGGTTGTTCAAGTTCTTTTCTTTCACATACATCTACGCATAACCGGTCTTGTATTTCGTGTGTGTGTGCTTGAATCTTGTTCAATCGCCTTATCTCTTTCTATATTACTTGTGTTTGTAAAACTAGTGACGTAACAGTGGTATCAATCGCCTACTAGTTGGGTGAATCATGTTTGTTTTTGAAGTGGGTTTCGGTCCTACGCCTAAAACGCACCTTGATACTTTGGTTCGCTTAAAAACTTGTTTTTTACACTTTTTAATCCAAGATTCTTGTACTTTCAATGTTTTAAGGTGTTAAAATACTTGTTTTTGGCAAAAAGTTTCAACCTTTACGCGTGGATATACGTTTTTAAGCTTGATTTTTAACGAGGGTTTCATTCTACGCTTAACTGTTTTAGAGGCTTTGGTTCATCAAGTTTCATACTTTTGTGTTATTTTGGTGTTATTGAAGCTATTTTATCACACAAAAACTGGTTTAGAAACACTTTTGGACAAAATCAAAATTTTGAGCATTCCTACGCGTAGTAAAACCCTAAAACTACGCGTAAGTGCTTCCTTGGTTTGATCTTCATTTTCCTGGTTTATTCCGTGTTTTCTTACTTGGATAAGTCTGAAAATACGTCGACTTTGGATATCTCTTGCACTGTGATAGTGTAAAAGATCATTTGGGCAAAAACCCTAAAATTACGCATAAGCATAGAATACGCATCTTGATCCAAATGCGCATTTCACTTAGAATACGCATCCTAAAGATGCGCATTCGAATACGAATACGCATTAAAATCCCAAAAACGGGTTTAATAGAAAATGTGATAGTGTCACATTTCCTATAGGTTTCAGCTGCATAAAAGTCTGAATAGGTTCATTCTTTTGTGCCTTATTTGGTCCTTTTACTTCTAGTTTGGTTCCTTCGTGAATGCGCATCAAAATCCCAAAATGATGCGCATCCTTACGAGTTTTAAAACTAAAACAGGTTTTCACAAAGATTTGGTCAAAAACACACTATTTTATCGAAGTTATTGTGGTTTTATTGTGTTTTCATACTTTGAACTACTTGGTTTCGGAGATTTTGTCAATTCGCATCTTACTTTGGGAGCAATTTTTAGTTCGAATTTTTGCATATAGGTGCGCATTTCCAACTTTGAAAAACGGTTTTTGTTCATAAAATTGTGGAATTTTGGACAG